>CM060432.1:5012225-5520464 GCA_030545235.1 Helianthus tuberosus
GCTAACTACATTAAAATTTGTAACTTATCTTCAAAATATATATTTTTTCAAAAAAAATTAAAATAAAATAATTTAGAGTGTAGGATAAATTACAATGTGTATATGATAAATTACGGGTTGTGTAGGATAAATTTCAACATGTGTAGGGTAAATTTCGAAAGGTGTAGGGTAACTTTTGATGTGTGTAGTAAAAAAACATTAGTGTGGAGGATGATAGTTTTTATGACTAATTAATTAGTCAAAGATGATAATAAATGAGATAATTAAAAAACTATTTAATATTTTACAATTCTACCATTTGTTCTTTTTCTTCTCAATTAAATTTTCTTCTCAAATGAACCTTCCCCTATATATATATATATATATATATATATAGGGGACCGCTAAAATGAAAACCACCTCGAGTTGTAAGAACCATGAGAAATTTTTGATCCGGGGCGAGGTGGACCAAATTTTTTTTCATAAACGTAGATGCGTGTATTGTAAACACATGTGTAAAAAAAAATTCAAAAAAAAAATGTCGTGTGTGTAGTTTTGAGCACCACAAGTTTGCGTTTACGGGTACGGTACCCGTAAACGCAAACTTGTGGTGCTCAAAACTACACACACGACATTTTTTTTTTTGAATTTTTTTTACACATGTGTTTACAATACACGCATCTACGTTTATGGAAAAAAAAAATTTGGTCCACCTCGCCCCGGACGGTGTAGTTCTCACGGTTCTTACAACTCGAGGTGGTTTTCATTTTAGCGGTCCCCTATATATATATATATATAGGGGTAGGTTAGCGTACAAATGCCCTTATCGTACATTACGTACGCTACAATCTCAGCCGTCCGATCATCTTCCCGCATTGAATTCGCATGTTGTTTTTTTGTAACAATTTCGCATGTTGGTTTTTTAACATGCGATTACATCAAAATTACCACATGCGAAATTGTTACAAAAAAACAACATGCTATTTCATCAAAATTATCACATGCGAAATTGGTACAAAAAAACAACATGCGAATTCATCAAAAATTATCACATGCGAAATTGTTATAAAAAAACAACATGCTATTTTATCAAAAATTATCACATGCGAAATTGGTACAAAAAAAAAACATGCGAATTCATCAAAAATTATCACATGCGAAATTGTTATAAAAAAAACAACATGCAATTTTAAAATGCGGGAAGATGATCTGACGGCTGAGATTGTAGCGTACGTAATGTACGATAAGGGCATTTGTACAGTACCCTTTACCTATATATATATATATATATATATATGAATACATACATATAAATACACCAATATAATCAAAATAAAGACTTTTCGAGAAAATCTCAAAGTTATGTGAAAATTCTAAGTATTTGAGAAACTTAGTTATTTGTAGAATAATTGGTTATTAAATCGTTCCTACATAAATTAGGACGTGTAGACCAATTTGAGAGATTGTGATAATATAAAGACGCACCCAAAGGTGAGTGTCACTAACCCCTCTTTTACTGTTTATATACTGTTTTGGGGGAAGAACACGCCTTCAAAAAGGATAATTATACGTTTGAGTATAAAATATGCCTTTGAATCTTAATCCTAGTGTTTATCAAGTTCTACCAACTTATTAATCACTCACTATGGTGATTATGAACCTTACAAGTATCATGCAAAAATTTTGACAAGAAATCATCTAGGGTTTAACTCTAGACATCATATTACCTCAAGATTCATCCATGCATGACATAATAAAGCTCAATTTCAGTTTCTCACAATTAACCTAGAATTTATGATGAATCAAAACATCACAATTTTACATACCTTTTGATCCCTGCAACGAGGTGATCACTAATTCATGTTTGAAACTTGATTTAGAGCAGATTAGAGGCTTCAATTTGTGAATTTTGTGAGGATTTTAGGGTTTGAAGGAAACCCCTGTCGCCCTCTCTTGTTCTGTTCAACCAGACACTCACGTATGTGGGTGTTTGGTGTGTTAATTTCTTATTTTAACATTCCACTTTCAGTCTTTGTAAGTTTGGTCCCTTAGCTTTGTTTAATTTATAATCTAAGTGTTTTAACCTTATTATATGCCACTACAAGGCTCGTAGCTGACTGGGTTATAATTTCCTAGTTAGCTTGTTCCTGTTTAATTAGCACTTCTAAATTCTGCTTTAGAGTTTTATAAATTCTGGGTTGTTACAAGTCCACCCCCCTTAAAAAGGGTTTCATCCCCGAAACCTAATTACGTACCGAATAGTGTAGGGTAGAGTCGTTGCATCTCCTCCTCGGATTCCCATGTGGTATCCGAACCCTTCCGGTGTTCCCATTTGACCTTTACTTGATTGATTTCTTTATTTCTTAAGATTTTTACCGTATGATCCAAAATCGCAATGGGCTTCACCACATAGTTAAGTCTATCATCCACCTCGATCTCATCGTAGTGGATATAGGTTGTTTCATCCGCTAAACATTTCCGAAGATGTGACACATGAAATGTGCTATGAATTCCGCTTAATTCTTCCGGTAGTTCGAGACGGTATGCTACCTTCCCTACTCGTTCGACAATTGTAAATGGCCCAATAAATCTTGGGCTTAATTTTCCTCTCTTTCTAAATCGGATAACCCCCTTCCATGGGGATACTTTGAGCATGACCTTGTCGCCAATCTGAAACTCGATCGGTCTTCTCCTTCTGTCTGCATACGACTTTTGTCTATCTTGTGCCGCTTTCAAGTGTGCCCGAACCACCTCAATCTTTTCGTTAGTAGCTCGGACTATATCTTTGTGAGCAAGTTCACGTGGTCCCACCTCACCCCAACACACCGGGGTCCGGCACTTCCTACCGTAAAGCATTTCATACGGTGCCATCCCGATACTAGTATGGTAGCTGTTGTTATATGAAAATTCGACCAAAGGTAGATAAACATCCCAACTACCTCCGAAGTCAATAATACATGCTCGTAGCATGTCCTCCAACGTTTGTATTGTTCTTTCACTCTGTCCATCCGTCTGAGGATGGTACGCAGTACTGATGAACAATTTGGTTCCCATTTGCTCTTGGAATTCTCGCCAGAAATTTGAAGTGAACCGGGTATCCCTATCGGACACGATGGATACCGGTACTCCATGGCGTGCCACTATCTCATTAGTGTAAACTTCCGACATCTTTTCTGACGTATAAGTCTCACGTATTGGTATAAAGTGAGCACTCTTTGTCAATCTATCAACAACTATCCATATAGCATCAAACCCGCGGTTCGTTCTCGGTAGTTTGGTTAACATGTCCATTGTAATATGTTCCCATTTCCAAACCGGAATTTCCAACGGTTGAAGCTTACCGTATGGTTTTTGGTGTTCCGCCTTGACTTGTAGACATGTCAGGCACTTCTCCACGTATTTCACTACATCTCTTTTCATTCCGGGCCACCAATAGTTTTGTTTCAAATTGTTATACATCTTGGTCGCTCCCGGATGGATGGAATAACGGGATTTGTGAGCTTCATCTAGTAGAAGCTTTTTAACTCCACATGTGTTAGGAACCCAGATTCTGTTGAAACGTGTCTTCAAATCGTGATTGCCTTCTTCAAGATCTTTAAATTGACCGACAATTCTTTCCTTCTTCCAGTTTTCTACATTCACTGCTTCAACTTGTGCTTCTCGGATCCGTTCTAGTAGGCCCGAGGTCACAATGAGCTGCATTGATTGTACCTTTATCGAGGCGTAATCTGTCTTTCGACTTAATGCGTCTGCTACTACATTGGCTTTCCCGGGATGGTAATGTATTTCACAATTGTAATCCTTGACCGTTTCCAACAACCTCCTTTGCCTCATGTTTAATTCCTTCTGATCGAAGAAATATTTCAGACTTTTATGGTCAGTGAAGATTGTACATTTTACCCCATACAAATAATGTCTCCATATTTTTAAGGCGAATACCACTGCTGCTAACTCCAAATCATGAGTCGGGTATTTCTTTTCATGGATCTTCAGTTGTCTCGAGGCGTAGGCTATGACCTTGCCTCGTTGCATTAAAACACATCCGAGCCCTAAATGCGACGCATCCGAGTAAACCACCATGTCATCAACTCCTTCCGGTAACGTTAGCACCGGAGCGTGAGTTAACTTCTCTTTGAGTGTTTAGAAGGCTTCCTCTTGTTCGATGCCCCATACAAATTTTTCCTCCTTGCGAGTCAATTTGGTCAATGGTAAGGCAATTTTGGAGAAATCTTGTATGAATCTCCGATAATATCCCGCGAGCCCTAAAAAGCTTCGGATTTCCGAGGGGTTCCTTGGAGTGTTCCATTTTGACACGGCTTCTACTTTTGACGGATCCACTAGTACCCTGTCGACACTAATGATATGCCCGAGAAACTGCACTTCTCGTAACCAGAAAGCGCACTTTGAAAATTTTGCATACAGCTTTTCTCGTCTGAGTGTCTCTAACACTACTTGCAAATGGTAAACATGCTCGGTTTCATTCTTCGAATACACTAAAATGTCATCGATAAATACGATTACCGACTTATCCAGCATAGGTTTGCAAACCCGGTTCATGAGATCCATGAAAGCCGCGGGTGCATTAGTCAACCCAAAGGGCATCACAAGAAACTCATAATGTCCGTACCGCGTACGAAAGGCCGTCTTTGGTACGTCTTCCTCCTTGACTTTCAATTGGTGATAACCCGATCTGAGATCAATCTTTGAGAACCAACTTGCTCCTTGTAGTTGGTCAAACAAGTCATCAATTCTTGGAAGTGGGTATCGATTTTTCACCGTGAGTTTGTTTAACTCTCAGTAGTCGATACACATATGCATACTGGCGTCCTTCTTCTTCACAAATAGTACTGGAGCGCCCCACGGGGACACACTCGGTCGGATAAACCCTTTGTCGAGTAATTCTTGGATTTGAGACATCAATTCTTGTAGCTCCGATGGCGCGAGCCGATACGGCGCCTTGGCCACAGGTTTTGCGCCCGGAATCAATTCGATCCCGAACTCTACCTCCCGTTCTGGTGGTATTCCCGGTAAGTCTTCCGGTAACACATCTTCATAATCGTATGCCACTGGCACATCTCCGATCTTGAGGGATTCTTTCTTCGATTCACTTGCGTATACTATATATGCCTTGCATCCATGTTTCATGAGTTTGTGAGCTTCTAGCATCGTGCATATCACCAGGTTACCCTCTTTTTCACCGTATATCGTAATGTACTTTCCGCTAGGAGATGTCAGTTTTATTTCCTTTCGGAAACATGCCACCTTTGCGTGGTATCAGGATAGCCAATCCATACCCACGATCACTTGAAATTCTCCCATCAACATTGGGATCAAGTCTATTGTGTATTCTTCGTCATCAATGCTCAATTTACAGTTTTAACATACATCACAAACAATAAAACTCTTGTTATTACCTATCTCTACTTCTAAAGGCATAGGTAATTTTGTTAGAACAAATGAAAGATGTCGAATAAATCCATATGAAATAAAGGATTTATTCGCACCCGTATCAAATAATACACGCGCAGGAATCGAGTTTATAGCAAATATACCTGAAACCACTTCGGGTTCAACTTTAGCTTCTGCGGCAGTCAAATGGAAAGATCTTGCCTTTGCTTTTGGGGCTTCACCTTTCGTGTCTTGCCCGTCTTTATTTCCAATTAGCTCCGGGCATGCCGACTTCTTGGGACCCGGTCGATAGCAATTGTAGCAGACCGTCACTTTTTCCGGGCATGATGTAGCCATATGTCCCGTCTTCCGACATATGGGACAAGGTTTATCCTTGAAGCGACACTCGCCCTTATGACTTTTTCCACAAATCTTGCAACCAGGCGACCCGCCTTTTACATCAGATTTCTTCCCGGTTTCATTCGTTCGTGCCTTCTTGGTAGGGCTTAAATTAACAACATATGCCCTTCTTTCGCCCCGTTCCAACTGCTTTTTAAATTCGATTTCCCGTTCCCGAGCAACGTTTATGATCTCGGTAAGGGTCTCGTATTTTGAAGGAGTTATAAACTCCCTATATTCGGCGCTCAACATGTTATAGTAATAGTATATCTTCTGTTCTTCATTCGTTACCAATTCATCGCAAAACTTCATCTTATCCATAAACATTCCCGTGATCTTGTCTATGGACTCGCCCTTGTGCCTAAGTTGCATGAACTCTTGCTTGATTCTATTAATGACCGCCTTGGGACTATGATGGTTAAGAAACAGCGTCTTAAACTCCTCCCATGTCATGGCCTTAGCTGCTTCGCTTCCAATTTCTTTCTTTTTGTTATCCCACCAGTCCTTCGCCTGACCCCTTAATTCACCCGTACCATAAGCTACGTAGTCATCTTCATCACAATGGGTCCTCTCGAATACTCCTTCGATATCGCTTAGCCATCGCTGGCATACGATTGTGTGACAACCCTTACAAAACCAGGTATCCGTACAATTAATTAATATTTAATTAATGCTTAACTACTGTGCTTGATAACAATTGTGATTAAACTGCTTACTGATTTCTGTTACATACATACTCATGCATCACACTTTATACTATCACTCTCTTATTTACACAAAAACTTTAGTGACAACCATGATGCACAAAGCACAGTTAGCACAGTGAGCGGATAACCCAGTAAACATGCTGACATGCCAGCACCTATACAGACATTATATTGAGGCCAGTATGAGCCAGGAATAAAGTACTACACTAGTAGTGAGTGTAGGGAAGTGAGAATCATTAAACTGCGTCACTAGGTGATAGTTATAGTGCCCGGAAGTGCCTAAAACACACATTAAATGCAGAATTCTGCACTAGTATACCAAAATTCAGCTTTTAACAAAGCTAGTAAAGTACAAAAACTTGGCAAAATAATCCTAGACACTTTCCAAAGTGTTGGTAATTTATTGTGTCACTAAAAACATAATAAAAGACACTTTAAATACTTATTTAACACTTTAACGGATCAACATCCAACCGAACAACCGGACTTTACCCTGAACATAAAAATATTGCCAAAAACATTGTTTTTACTTTCCTGAGCTAGTTAGGGTCCCCGAACACCCTAACACCCCTTACATTACACTACACACTTAATACACTAACTAAACATACTAATCCTAACTAAATGGTAACTAGTAACATTACATCCCAACCCTATACCCCCCCCCCCCCTTCGAACCGGTTTGTGGAGTGGGGACACACCCCACAATTCTTTGATTATTTTATTCCTACATGCTACATATCTAGAGAACATATTATATGATGGATAATAAGGAAATGGTTTATAAGTTAACACTCTAGTCTTTCACCTTCATTTCACTCAACACCCAAACTCAAGCTCTCTCTCTCTTTCTCTCTACACCACCTCACGGCCGCCACCATCAACCACCCTATCACCACCATCCAACCTCCATACAAGTGTTTCTCATATACTCAAAGGTGCAAGGGATCATACAAGGAGGCTCGGTGCTTTCGGAAGTGCAAGAACCTCTCTAGATTTCTTTTATCCACCACATTTACACCTTGTTTCTTCCCTAGCCTTGAGCTAGTAGTAAGTGTTTCTAATCATCATCTTGATCTTGTTTATGGTGGTTAATAGGTGATTTAATGGTTAAAAACTAAGAACACTAAAGAACACAACTTAAAGTCTTGAACAAAAGATGAATAAGGTGGATAAAGAAAGAATATGTGTGTAAATCATGTAGATCTTGCATGATTGTTATTATTTGATGTTGTTGTTAGTAAAGACAAGATGGATCATCATCTAGACATACTAGTCCATGTTTGAGAGCATGAACTAGTAGGATGTAAAAGTTAGAAAGTTGAAGGATGATGGATCCATCCATTCATAAGTCTTGAACTTGAATAAAAATAACTTTTCTTGTAAAATGAAGTTGTACACTTGTGGATCTAAAGATCTACAAGTGGTTTTTCGGAAGAACCAAGTGAAAAGATGCAAGTCTTGTTAAAACCCGGATGTTTTATGAACTAGAAGCATTTTTGGTAGATAAACGAGTATGTAAACACTTGTGTAACAAGAAGGTTTAACAAAGAAGTATTTTTGAAAATCTTCACTAGAAGTTGTAAAACTCCAAGTTCTTTAAAAATAAAGTTTTTAAGAAACTAATTTTATTTTTAAAGATAACAAAACCTACTAAATACGCTAGTAACTTACTACATATTTTTACAAAACTTTCAAGTTCATGAGTTTGTGATTTAGGCTTGTTTTGCCAAATTTGATGTTTAAATATTGTATGTTGATGATTGTTAAATTGTTTGATTGAGTTTTGAAAAGAAAATGATACGCTTGTAAGCGTGGACACCTCCAGTTACAAAGGAAACTCTGGCGAAATTTTTCCAGAAATATAACACTTAGAAATATTTTTCTAACAAATGTTTACAAATATATTTTTTAACTTGGTTTTCAAAATAAACTTCGCCATGATTTTTATTTCAAAAATTACAAAGTGTCGGAGGTGGATTTTCGTAAATAAAACTTGTTAAATATATATTTAGAATATATATTTCATAATAAAATGCTTGTGTGATTATGTGATTATTTTGTGAACTAGATATATTATTTTTTAGGATAAAAATAATATAACTTGAAAATACTGTGAAATCACGACTCCCAAAATAATACCAACGCTAACACAATTAAATATTTAAGTTACACCGGTATTGTTATTACAACGCGAACGCTATAACGTAACTTATGTATATTTCGGAAAATACTCTTATGCGTATATTTTGATAAGTATTATTTTGGAAAATTGTATGGGATAAAATATAATATTTTTGGAAAAAATATATATATTTTGGAGTTAGAATATTTTAGACAAGTGATTGAAAATATATTTTTCAAGTGGGACTTAAAAAATATTAATCGGAATTATAACGCGTACATGTATAAAAACCCCCATCCTTGGGAAGGAAATATACTTATAAAATAAATAAGAAGTGGGAATACGAAATAGTTGTCTAACTATTTCCCCAAAAACGTTAAACCTTAAGCAAAGGCACGGCCCATACGTCTAATAGGAATTAGTACTTGTAGGTCGTCACGCAGCGGATAGAGTTGGAGATTGATGTTTCTGGATACGCACTTCTGTGAGTTCATGTCCCCTTTTTCTCTTAACTGTTTTCAGTTTTTATACTTCGGGGGTGGAATACATGTTACAATATTTACAGACACTATTATACATGGTATGGTTAGCTTAAGGAGGGTTTACTACTTAGATCATGTGAGTGGGTAGGCTGGAACTAGAGGCCATTAATCCTCATTGTAGGACCGAGGGTCATTAGCGGTGGATCTATCTGGGTGTAGCGAGCCCAACTCCAGGCCCACTGTACGGACCTCGGGGTGACTTTGAGCCCGACGCAAAAATCTGCTAGGTTTGAGTCTTCCTACAGCACTTCACACATATCATTGGCTTTGCAACCCAATGGTGATCTCTTTTTCCTTAATTGCTACATACCAGGGATTTTCATACATACAGACACATTGCAAAGGTTTATACATACTCACTTTTACATGAACTCGCTCAACTTTTTGTTGACTTTTCAAACTACATGTATTTCAGGGAATTAATGGATCTGGCCAAGTTTGTAATGATGTCAAGCTGCGTAAGAATAATGATGTCATCCGATTTTAGGAAGTGTGATCTTTACCTGGACGGGTCACAAGTCTTAAACTGTGTTTTTATTCATGTCTGTTGGTTGTGTTTCATGAACAAGTTCTAATTATGTCATGGTTGTATTTCGTTTCATGTGTCGACTTTTAAACAATGTTGTCTTGGCAACTTTTAAAACTTGTTGAATGGATGAACATCATATGTTTTATTTCATATAGCATAGTTATGATATTTGCTATGGTATTAAGAAGTCACACCAAAATAAACCCACGCTTCCGCAAAGCCAGGGTGTGACAGCTTGGTATCAGAGCATCGATCATAGCGAACTAGGATTCTTTCTCGAGTCTAGACTATGATCACTAGGGCTCTCACGAAAACATTTTTACATTGCATACATTAAACGTCCAGATCCAGGGCACAAAACATTTTTACAAACAAAAGGGCACAATACACTTTTCAGAAATATTATTTCGGTCTTAGAGACTGAGGGAGGATCAGCCTTAGAGGCTGAGGGAGGATTGGTCTTAGAGGCCAGGGATTTAGTCTTAGAGACTGGGAGGTTGGTCTTAGAGGCCAGGGATTTAGTCTTAGAGACTGGGAGGATGGTTTTAGAAACCAGGGAGTTAGTCTGAGAGACTAGGAGAATTACTTGTTTGTTTTATGATGACTTACATGTTATTTGACTTTATGATTGATATATGTGCATACATGTGATTGTGTTACAGACGACATGGTTTCATCATCAGACACAGGAGTATCGGACACACTAGACCCCATGGCGATCGTGTCAGATGACGAGATTTCGTCAGAGCAGGAGGTCTACACTTCTGACACCACGAGCACGAACGACGATGATTTCCAGCCGTTCGCACTGCCGGACGTTGGAGTTGAGCCTGCTGATGGCCTTCCTGTCGGGGATTTACCACTTGCGGTGATCCCTGCTCCTATACCGCTTGCTGCTTATCCTGTGGTAGATATGCCACTCGATTTCGTTTCTGATGACGACGTTGATTTGTTTGAGGCGGGTCCCCCTGAGGCTGACTATGAGGGCGGGGCCCCTATTGCTGCTGACGTTGTTCTTCCCATTGCTGAGGCACCTTTTGAGGAGCTTCCTGTTGGTTCACCTGTCCCGTACTCATTGGAGTCTGTGGCATATGCATCTTCACACGACCATGGTGTGCAGTCTCACTCTTCTGACCCTGACATGGCGATGTCAGCTGCACCCGGCCCATCGCACGAGTTCGAGTTCGATCACGATGATGCTTTTGAGCCGGTCTTTCCCCCTGATTTCGACCCTGACCACGATATTGAGTTTATTCACATGGATCAGCCCCTAGAGGCGCCCGAAGATCCTATTGATCCTTTGCTTGACATCCCTACTGATTTTGATATGGATTTTGTTGACCCGGAGCCTGCTGTGGCCCCAGAGCCAGTAGTTGCTCCTGACCTTGCATTAGAGCATGACCCTGTACATGATGATGCACCAGTCGCTGCACCTCTAGTTGGTGATATACCCGCTGCTGATCTTCTCGCTGTTGCTCCACCCTTGATAGAGGATCCTGTTGTTGACGCACCATTTCATGATCCCGTGTCGGTACTGTTTGACCGTGCACCTTTTGCTACCTATGTAGATCCACGTTACGCCGACACCCGTAACGGGTGGATCGATGACGATGACGATTACCCACCATTTGTGTTACCTGTTACACCTCCAGTAGCACCTGCTTCTGTACCCACTGATATTCCACTATCCCACCCACGTACGACCGATGCCCATCGTACTGATCTTCCGATTACCTTTCTCCAGGACATTCCTCCGCCACGTCTTGGGGAGGGTTCATCGCGACATCCTTTTGGTCACATACCTTTCATGCCAGGAGGCAGCCAGTTCTTACCACCGATTACTCATCCTACATTTGTTCCACCTGTGCTGCCATCATCCTTACCGTTCACACCACAATTTCTTTCTGTTGCACCACCTACTGCACCATCTGTCGTTCCATCTAGCGAGCCATTTTTATGGACTACGCCCCCTATCATGCCGCTGTCTGATCCATACCACCCGTACCATATTGGGTACTCTACGGAGGACATTCTCACTTCCTTGATGATACAGCAGGATGCATTGATGCGTCGTATTCAGGACTTGGAGAGAGCTCCACGTCCATCCTGTCATTGTCAGACACCATTTGTAGCACTGCACCCCCCACGTCCACTTTCTCCCGATTCGGACGCACGTTTTTGGACTCCTGAGCAGCAGATAGCATATTTGCTTCATGCCTATCGTGCCTTAAAGGAGGACTGGTTACACATGCGTCGCTTGCTATTCTCTCATTTTCCTCATCCTCCTCCTCCGCCGCCATCAGCATAGGCATATTTTTGGTTTTATGCTGGTCGATCTTTTGGTGAGAAGGTCGCTATTGAGCCAACTTACAGAGCCTTTTTGAGAGATCACACTTTTGTATATGATAGTCGTAGTTTGACTTGTATTTTTGGGGGTGATGTAGCCCCATGATATTACTTTGACATGTGATGTACTATTAAACTTGTAAAACACTGTTGTGGTCGTAGTTAATGAAAAGCTCAATGGCAACATTCTCACTACATGCCTTGTTGAGTTATTTACTTTATGCTATAACATGAGATGTTATGTGTTGATGGATGTTACTGTACATATATGTTTATTATACTTACTATGACCTGACCAACGTGATCATCTTTTTAGAAGATGCCTCCAAGACGCGAAGTACGCATGCCTACTACCCAGGCAGAACTCCAAGGGATAATTGCCGCCGCTATAGCACAGCACGAGGCTCTGCGCTCCGAACCTAGCAAGGGTACCACAGAAAACAATCCACCTCATGGTTGTACCTACTGGCACTTCCTCAACTACGAGCCTCCGAAGTTCGACGGCACTGGAGGTGCCATAGCCTTTGTGAAGTGGATTGAAAGAATGGATTCCATCTTTCAAATGAGCGGTTGTACGCCAGAACAACAAGTCCCATACGTTTCTGAGTTGCTTCTAGATGAAGCTCGATTATGGTGGAATCTTCATATTCGAATAATGGGCACTAATGTAGCATATGCGTTAACATGGGGTGAGCTGAAAGGAATGATGCATAAGAAGTATTGCTCCCAAACGGAAACCCAGAAGTGGGAAGGTGAATTTCAGAGCCTGATGATGGAAGGTCCAAAGGTGTTGGAGTACGTGCAAAGACTTCATGATTTGTCACGAGTTGTTCCGTACCTGGTGAAACCGGAATTGAAGAAATTGGGACAATTCATTTGGGAACTGGCGCCTCAAGTCTTGAGCTTGATGACAACATCAACACCACCGACAACTATTGCTGCAAGTAAGATGGGTTTGGCACTCGCTACGGAAGCACTTAGACTAGAAAAATTTATAAACCCTGCCAAGAAGAAGGAGACTCAGGTAGAGTCATCCGGAAAGAACAAGAGGAAGCTCACCGAAGATACCCGAACGAATAATGATGAACAAAGACCTGTTCTAGGTTGTTTTGACTGCGGGGACAAAGGGCATTTCAAGAAAGAATGCCCTAACAATAAACAAGCCGATGTTAAGATTTACTTAGAAGCTAAGCCGAGAAGTGATGGGTGCAAGTATCACCACGAATGTGGATGTCGGAAGCCTAACTGCGGTAGGTGCGGGAAAAGAGGACACAACAAGGATGCCTGTGGGACGAAGAGTCCCAAACAAGGAGGGAACAATGACAACAACCAAAGTGGAAATAATAATAAATTTCCAGGCTGCTACCGATGCGGGAACGTGGGGCACTTTAGGAAAAATTGCCCAAGGAGGATTAACCAAGACCGTGAAGGGACATCCAACATCGGAGCTTGTGAAGCATGCCAGGATCCAGACGTGATTACTGGTACGTTCTCTATCAAACAAAATTTTGCATCCATGTTATTTGATACCAGTGCCGACTATAGCTTTGTAACATTAGAATTTAAGAATATACTTGGGTTGACACCTAGTAAGTTAGACGTTCCGTACTCGATTGAATTGGCGAATGGGAAACTAGTTGAAACGGGTGAGGTCATCAGAGGATGCGTGATTGAGCTAGGAGAACGCGAGTTCACTTTGGATCTACTACCCGTCGAATTGGGAAGTTTTGACGTGGTGGTAGGGATGGATTGGTTATCGAACAACAAAGCCGAGATCGTTTGCCACGAGAAGACCATCCGCATCCCTATGACGGATGAAGAAACGATCATAGTGCATGGAGAGAAGCGTGATACGCCGTTGAGGATTATTAGCTGTCTGAAAGCTAGAAAGTGTTTACAGAAGGGATGTGTTGCATTCTTAGCACACATCGTGGATAAAGAAGCTACTGAGCCAAAGATCGAAGACATTCCAGTAGTAAGAGAATACCCTGAAGTCTTTCCAGAAGACGTGCCAGGATTGCCGCCCCAGCGAAAAGTCGAATTCCACATTGACTTGGTTCCAGGCGCCGCGCCTGTAGCCAAGGCACCCTATAGACTTGCACCATCGAAGATGCAGGAGTTGTTAACACAACGCCAGGAGCTATTGGACAAAGGATTCATCAGGCCAAGCTTCTCACCTTGGGGAGCTCCAGTACTGTTCGTTAAGAAGAAGGATGGTAGTTTCCGTATGTGTATAGACTACCGTGAGCTTAATAAGTTGACTATCAAGAATAGATATCCCCTGCCGAGAATCGATGACCTATTTGATCAGTTGCAAGGTTTGAGCTTTTATTCAAAAATCGATCTTCGATCAGGATATCATCAACTAAGGATACAAGAGGAAAGTATCCCGAATACGGCCTTCAGAACTCGTTATGGACATTACGAGTTCCTGGTCATGCCGTTTGGGTTAACAAACGCACCTGCAGTTTTTATGGATTTAATGAATAGAGTTTGCAAGCCGTACCTCGACAAGTTTGTGATCGTGTTTATTGACGACATTCTGATTTACTCTAAGACGAAGGGCGAGCACGAACAACACTTAAGAGCTATTCTAGAGCTACTCAAAAAGGAGAAATTATACGCTAAGTTCTTGAAGTGCGAGTTCTGGCTGCGTGAAGTCCAATTTCTTGGACATGTGGTTAATGGAACTGGAATCCATGTTGATCCCACAAAGATCGAAGCGATCAAGAATTGGGAGAATCCAAAGACGCCGACCGAGATTCGACAATTCTTAGGTTTGGCTGGTTACTATCGAAGAT
The DNA here is from genome assembly GCA_030545235.1 of Helianthus tuberosus. Classification (NCBI taxonomy): domain Eukaryota; kingdom Viridiplantae; phylum Streptophyta; class Magnoliopsida; order Asterales; family Asteraceae; genus Helianthus; species Helianthus tuberosus. The sequence continues at coordinate 5,027,042 of CM060432.1, forward strand.
TCATTGAGGATTTCTCCAAAATCGCTCAACCCTTAACCGCACTTACACAGAAAGATAAGAAGTTCGATTGGGGTGACAAACAGGAAGAAGCGTTCCAGTTGTTGAAGAACAAACTTTGTGACGCACCGATCTTATCACTACCCGAAGGAACGGACGACTTCGTGGTATATTGTGACGCCTCGCGTCAAGGTTTGGGTTGCGTGTTAATGCAGAGACAAAAGGTTATAGCGTATGCGTCGCGCCAGTTGAAGATTCACGAGAGGAATTATACCACGCATGATTTGGAATTAGGCGCGGTGGTATTTGCGTTGAAAATCTGGCGACATTATTTGTATGGTACGCGATGTACAATCTTCACGGATCACAAGAGCTTAAGCACATATTTAACCAAAAGGAGCTGAACATGAGGCAGAGGCGCTGGGTAGAACTGTTGAATGATTATGATTGCGAGATCAAATACCACCCAGGGAAAGCAAATGTGGTCGCTGACGCCCTGAGTCGAAAAGAAAGGATTAAGCCCATAAGAGTTAGGGCTTTGGAGATGATTGTACAGACAGACCTCTCTTTGCGCATTCGTGCCGCGCAGAGAGAAGCTTTGAAAGAAAGGAACATTGAGGATGAATATCTCCGTGGGATGGAGAAGCAGTTGATGCCAAACGAGGAAGGAACTTTATGCTTCATGAAACGAATTTGGGTTCCTCTGTTTGGTGGTTTGAGAAAGGTTATTTTTGATGAAGCTCACAAATCTCGGTACTCGATTCATCCCGGTGCGGATAAGATGTACCAAGATCTCAAGGATTTCTACTGGTGGCCTAGGATGAAGGGCGATGTGGCAGTATATGTTAGCAAGTGTTTAACGTGCGCCAAAGTAAAGGCCGAATACCAAAAGCCTTCAGGTCTTCAACAGCAACCTGAAATACCCAAATGGAAATGGGAACAGATTTCCATGGACTTCATAACTAAATTGCCAAAGACACCCAGAGGCCACGATACAATTTGGGTGATAGTAGACCGCCTAACAAAGTCCGCACATTTCTTGCCGATCAAAGAGAAAGACAACACGAGTAAACTTGCGGAAATATACATGAGGGAGATTGTCGCACGTCATGGAGTGCCTCTCTCGATTATCTCTGATAGAGATGGGAGATTTGTATCAAGGATTTGGCAATCCTTCCAAGAAGCTTTTGGCTCGCAGTTGAATCTAAGTACTACATTTCACCCACAAACTGATGGCCAAAGTGAACGAACTATTCAGACATTGGAGGATATGCTAAGAGCATGTGTAATGGACTTAGGTGGTAGCTGAGATAATCATTTACCGTTGGTCGAATTTTCATACAACAACAGCTATCACACAAGTATTGGAGCCGCGCCATTTGAAGCTCTTTACGGACGCAAGTGTCGATCACCATTATGCTGGGCTGATGCGGGTGATAGACAGCTTGTTGGTCCCGAAATAGTCTAAGAGACGACCGACAAGATTGCACAGATTCGAAAGCGCATCGAGGCGGCTCGCGACAGACAGAAAGCCTATGCAAATCCAAAGAGGAAACCTTTGGAGTTTCAAGTTGGGGATATGGTTTTATTAAAAGTTTCACCCTGGAAGGGTGTGGCATGCTTCGGAAAGCGTGGGAAGTTAAATCCGCGTTACATTGGCCCTTTCAGAATCCTGCAAAGGATTGGGCTTGTAGCCTACAAATTGGATCTACCTGCTGAACTTAACGGTGTTCACGATACATTCCATGTATCGAATTTGAAAAAGAGACCAACCCAAGAAACGGTGATCATTCCTGCTGACGAAGTTCATATCGACGACACACTCCACTTTACTGAAACACCCGTTGAGGTTACGGATTGGAAAGTGAACAAAACACGCAGGAGTAGTGTCAAGCTCGTCAAAGTTCGATGGAATGCAAGACATGGGCCAGAATTCACGTGGGAACGTGAGGATCGTATGAAAGAAAAGTACCCCCATTTATTTCAGAAGACCCCTGCAACTAGAAGCAGAGTCTAAAATTTCGGGACGAAATTTCTCTAACGGGGGGAGAATCTGACAACCCTCACAAAACCAGGTATCAGTACAATTAATTAATATTTAATTAATGCTTAACTACTGTGCTTGATAACAATTGTGATTAAATTGCTTACTGATTTCTGTTACATACATACTCATGCATCACACTTTATACTGTCACTCTCTTATTTACACACAAACTATAGTGACAACCAAGATGCACAAAGCACAGTTAGCACAGTGAGCGGATAACCCAGTAAACATGCTGACATGCCAGCACCTATACAGACATTATATTGAGGCCAGTATGAGCCGGGAATAAAGTACTACACTAGTAGTGAGTGTAGGGAAGTGAGAATCATTAAACTGCGTCACTAGGTGATAGTTATAGTGCCCGGAAGTGCCTAAAACACACATTAAATGCAGAATTCTGCACTAGTATACCAAAATTCAGCTTTTAACAAAGCTAGTAAAGTACAAAAACTTGGCAAAATAATCCTAGACACTTTCCAAAGTGTTGGTAATTTATTGTGTCACTAAAAACATAATAAAAGACACTTTAAATACTTATTTAACACTTTAACGGATCAACATCCAACCGAACAACCTGACTTTACCCGGAACATAAAAATATTGCCAAAAACATTGTTTTTACTTTCCTGAGCTAGTTAGGGTCCCCGAACACCCTAACACCCCTTACATTACACTACACACTTAATACACTAACTAAACATACTAATCCTAACTAAATGGTAACTAGTAACATTACATCCCAACCCTATACCCCCCCCCCCCTCGAACCGGTTTGTGGAGTGGGGATACACCCCACAATTCTTTGATTATTTTATTCCTACATGCTACATATCTAGAGAACATATTTTATGATGGATAATAAGGAAATGGTTTATAAGTTAACACTCTAGTCTTTCACCTTCATTTCACTCAACACCCAAACTCATGCTCTCTCTCTTTCTCTCTACACCACCTCACGGCCGCCACCATCAACCACCCTATCACCACCATCCCACCTCCATACAAGTGTTTCTCATATACTCAAAGGTGCAAGGGATCATACAAGGAGGCTCGGTGCTTTCAGAAGTGCAAGAACCTCTCTAGATTTCTTTTATCCACCACATTTACACCTTGTTTCTTCCCTAGCCTTGAGCTATTAGTAAGTGTTTCTAATCATCATCTTGATCTTGTTTATGGTGGTTAATAAGTGATTTAATGGTTAAAAACTAAGAACACAACTTAAAGTCTTGAACAAAAGATGAATAAGGTGGATAAAGAAAGAATATGTGTGTAAATCATGTAGATCTTGCATGATTGTTATTATTTGATGTTGTTGTTAGTAAAGACAAGATGGATCATCATCTAGACATACTAGTCCATGTTTGAGAGCATGAACTAGTAGGATGTAAAAGTTAGAAAGTTGAAGGATGATGGATCCATCCATTCATAAGTCTTGAACTTGAATAAACATAACTTTTCTTGTAAAATGAAGTTGTACACTTGTGGATCTAAAGATCTACAAGTGGTTTTTCGGAAGAACCAAGTGAAAAGATGCAAGTCTTGTTAAAACCCGGATGTTTTATGAACTAGAAGCATTTTTGGTAGATAAACGAGTATGTAAACACTTGTGTAACAAGAAGGTTTAACAAAGAAGTATTTTTTGAAAATCTTGACTAGAAGTGTTTTAACCTTATTATATGCCACTACAAGGCTCGTAGCTGACTGGGTTATAATTTCCTAGTTAGCTGGTTCCTATTTAATTAGCACTTCTAAATTCTGATTTAGAGTTTTATAAATTCCGGGTTGTTACACATATAGATTGCTGTCTACCTGCCTTAGCAACGATAGTACTATAGTTTGGACTCAGCACCTGTTACTCAGGGGTTGTTAAGGACCATTACTCACATGATCGCAGTGGCGAATATGTGTTGCGAACTGCCTTACGCAGTCAACCCGCAATCATTGGTATTGATAGGATCTTTGTCGATAACTTACGTGCTTCACATCACACGTTGTACGTGCTGGTTATGCGTAAACGATTTCGAACTCTATATTATACTATCAAACTTGTCTGCTCACCTTTACACTATGTGTATTGACTTTTACTTTAACGTATGTTACAGGTGCTTAAGATGCTAGGATGCTTGGTCTGCTGTGTGATGAAATTGAGGCTAGGAAAGAGTCCTAGAAACAAACAAATAAATTGTCTATTTGAAATCTGAGTTGTCGGAACAACTATTTGTTTTTGAGATATTTGGTCTGTAATAACTTGTTTGCTTAATATGTTACGGTATGGGACGTAATGCTAAATATTCGATAATAATAGTTGTTGTGGATTTCTCATGAACAATCTGTTTCGCTCAGTGCCGCGCCTTGATGATTCCGCCATCGGTTGGACCTTGGAAGGGGGTGATCAGATTCGGCAAGAAAGGAAAGCTCGCGCCTCGATATGTGGGACCCTTTAAGATTCTGGAAAGGATTGGCAAAGTGGCCTACAAACTCGAACTACCGGAGGAACTGAGTAATGTCCACCCGACTTTCCACATTTCGAACCTTAGAAAGTGTTTGGCCGACCAGGAGTTACATGTCCCTCTAGAGGATCTACAAGTGGACGAAATATTACACTTCGTGGTAAAGCCTGTCGAGATCACGGGCCGAGAAACTAAGGTACTCTGACGCTCACGCATTCCCATTGTGAAGGTTCACTGGGAAGGCAAACGAGGCGCCGAGTTCACCTGGGAACTCGAGAGTGACATGAAGGCGAAGTACCTGCAACTGTTTGATACGTCTACTTCTTAAATTTCGTGACGAAATTTCCTCAACTAGGGGAGGCTGTAACACCTCGTGTTCCGGAAGTCAAAGTCAAAGTCAAGGTCAAAGTCAAAGGAAGAGAAGATTGCTAATTGCGATCTGCCACTCCTTGCTCAACGACCGATCGCGCGACCTGACTTGTAATCAACTTCTTTTGTGTGTTTAACTTAGTTGTATTATGCGGAGTACTTATCAATAATCACAGTAATCGATGTATGTTTATCGCCGATAATCGCCTTACGACTGTGAACAATAGGAAGTAACAATGCGATAAAGTTAACTAAACGCTAATCAATCTAACGCTAATCGAATCGACATCGAATCGCAATACGAATCACAGTGAATTACAAGTTCTGGATATTGTTTTACGTGTGTGTGTTATTTATGTGTTACTTGTGCATGTTTAATTATGTTTTGTGGTGATCAATCGCAATCGATATCGCAACTCAATCGAATCGCAATCTAATCGCAAACGCTAAACGCAAGTTATTTATAGTGATTGTATGTTAGATATAGCGGTTAGGATTAATGGTTAATACTATCGCATCGCTCACTCGAACGAATCGCAACGCTCAACGCACGAAACGAAACACGAAATCCAACTCACCAAAGCCACTCGATCGAGTGACCACTCGATCGGATGTCCAACCGATCGGGTCGCCATCCGATCGGACTGCCATCCGATCGGTGACCCACTCGACACTAGCGCACTTTCCTCTTTTGGAAACCCTATAAATACCACCACCTGTCACATCATTTGATGTCACAACTCCTCACCCAAACCAGACGCTCAAGCACACATTTCTCTCGATTTCTCTCGATTCTTGTAAGTTTCTTCCTAGATCTTTGTACTTCTATGATCTACACTTGATTCTTCATCTTTTTCACCGAACAATCTTCACTTTTAACCGTGAAATCAGTGGATTTGAGGTGTTCTAGGGTGATGTCATCATGGAGTTCTTATGAACTTCATAGTTTGGCTTCATTCCACCAAAAACAACTTGAATCTGAACGATTTCCATATGAGTTAACAATGTTTTCATTCAAATCTAAACACTTTTGAGATGTAAGAGGATTGAAAGAGGGTTTCTAACTTTCTTTCAACTCTTTTACACTCAATGCTCACAAAACCGATATAATCGAAGCTCGTTCTGATCTTCTACTCATTCTTAGTGAAGTATCGGTTCAAGATCTGATTTCTATCAACGAGACAACCGATTTCGGGTTAAACACAAACCATCGTCAAGCACAGTTAGCTGATCAGGTTGGGGTGATTCCTGTCCGATCGGACGACTCGGGCTTGATAGGGTTCCTATTGTTTAAACTGATGTCGTACCGTCTCGATCAAACCGCAAACTTTCAAACTTAACAATTTTCAAACGAACAAGTCACCATGCGAACAGCCATCCGATCGGGTTGCCATCCGATCGAACGAAATCCGCATGGGTGGCTTGGATGGTAGAAACCTTTCTTGTTTCGTAAAATGCTACAACGTAAACTTTAAAGGACAAGCCATCATACACAAACACATCAACCCCAAACGAAGTGTCAATCCGACCGAATGGCCATTCGAACGGATTGACATCCTATTGAACGGCCATCCGTTCGGATTGCCATCCGGCCGGATGACCACTCGTCACTTTGTTTCCAATGCACCGTTTCACGCACCGCTCTTCGCTTATGCTATCGTTAACTGTTCAGGCTAAACTCATTCTAGCGCTCCCTTCAATCCATCATCGCTGTGAGTATACTCGATCCCTTTTTGCTTTATGCACTTTTGGGTGTTACATACGTTACATATATTCAAATCACATCGAACACATAACGCAAACACTTTAATGCTAACCATTACAGTATGTTATACGTGACTCGATGAATGCCTGTTTGTTATGATTACACATAGATTGCTGTCTACCTGCCTTAGCAACGATAGTACTATAGTTTGGACTCAGCACCTGTTACTCAGGGGTTCTTAAGGACCATTACTCACATGATCGCAGTGGCGAATATGTGTTGCGAACTGCCTTACGCAGTCAACCCGCAGTCATTGGTATTGATAGGATCTTTGTCGATAACTTACGTGCTTCACATCACACGTTGTACGTGCTGGTTATGCGTAAACGATTTCGAACTCTATATTATACTATCAAACTTGTATGCTCACCTTTACACTATGTGTATTGACTTTTACTTTAACGTATGTTACAGGTGCTTAAGATGCTAGGATGCTTGGTCTGCTGTGTGATGAAATTGAGGCTAGGAAAGAGTCCTAGAAACAAACAAATAAATTGTCTATTTGAAATCTGAGTTGTCGGAACAACTATTTGTTTTTGAGATATTTGGTATGTAATAACTTGTTTGCTTAATATGTTACGGTATGGGACGTAATGCTAAATATTCAGTAATAATAGTTGTTGTGGATTTCTCATGAACAATCTGTTTCGCTTAGTGCCGTGTCCTGATGATTCCGCCATCGGTTGGGGTGTGACAGCCTCTAACTCCGATTGTCCATGCAATAACATCTAATTCACAAATCTGCAAATCGGACTATCATGAGTCAAGAACAGTCGATTTAATGAGTATTATACCTTGTAGTTTGTAAGTGATGTGTAGAGGAGCAACTTGTGAATAAAAACAACACAAGCTATGGTTTATCTGGCTTCGTGTCTTCCCCGCGCTTTGTAATTTCGCCAATGACATACTCTGTAGGATGATATGACATTGTTCTCGGTATTACCTCGTTTGAAACAATTGCTTCTGCCTCCAAGTTGTTCACATTTTGTTCAACATCACTTGTAAACCTTTGGTGCGGAATTTTGATTTCAGAATTATTTTGAGCCCCCGGTTGAATATCAAGATTAATTTCATCACTGGATGTTGACCCGCCATCTTCATCATATGTAACTTCTGATTCAGAATCATCTGATTGATCGAAACTTGGGTTGTCATCATTCACTATTGGTTCTTCAAGATTATTGGTTCCTTGATCATTCTGGTTAACATTTTGATTGCTCGATCCTGCTCCTACATTATCTTCTCCAGATTATGTTGGTGAAATGACAATCGGTCTTGGAATCTGATCTTGAGCAAATGCTTGTTGTTATTGATACAACATAGCAAGCTCTTCTTCATTAGGTTCAGCAGGTAAATTGTATGACTTCCAAAGACTTTCATAATCAAACATCCAATCATCTCCTGGTTTCTGAGTTGGAGAAGTATATTTCTGACAATCCACATGTTGAGCTTGTACTATTTTGACAACCCACAAAGAAACCTTCTAAAGATTTTGCTCCAAATTTTCCTTCAGGATCTATTACAGTGCACGATGACCCAAATAGTTCTAGGCTCTAGCCATTGAAGATTGGGTTTCCGTTTGTTTAACAACTCAAAACATGTTTTCCCGTACTGTTTGACAGTTAAGACCCGATTCAGTGTATAACATGCAGACGCCACCGCTTCGTTCCAAAAACTCACCAGTAACTTTGAATTAGCAAACATAATACGAGCAATCTCAATTAAAGTGCGATTATTCCTTTCTGAAACTCCATTTTGTTGTGGAGTGTATGGTGCACTAAACTCATGAAGAATGCCTTTTTCGTTGCAGTATTCAAGCGTCTTATTGTTTTTGAACTTCGTGCTTTTATGAAGCTACGTTGCGGCCATCAGTTTCATATAGGTCAGTTAATTGTTTTGAGATTGTTGGTTTGATTGTTAATTTCACGCGATTAATGGGATTGATTGGAGTTTAAGATGCTTGTTATGTTTTGGATGAAAATTGACTTGATAGGGACAAATCTGAATTCATACAAATCGGGGACTAATTGGTAGGTGATTTCACTATTTTTGCAAAAAAAGAGGGTTATTAGTAATTAGGGATCTAGGGTTTTGCAGATTGAGTAGTGTTTTGGGGGTTTGTTCATATCGATCTTTCAATATTTGTATACCATAATATGCTTTTGTTGTATACCATGGGTTGTTATATTAGATGCATTGGTAGTGCAAACAGCCAAACACCAATGTATACATAATTTTTTTTTAGAAATTAATAGCATATTTATATTCATTTTGTTACTTTTTAATTACGACGCAATGCAGTTTACTATTGTGTTTATATAATTTGTTAATGGCCTCGTAACATAAAACAATTTCGTTCAGATGACGTGTTCTGACAAGAACCTGTTTTGACCGGGATCTGTTTTGACCCGAACCCGTTATCACATAACCTGGGCCCATTCAGACCCAGATCTATTCACCGAAATCATGGGGATTAAAAGAACTGATGCACAACAGGTGGTCTCTTTGTTTGCTTTTATGCATTGGCTAGAAACTGGAGATCTTTTGATACACACTGAAGTGTACTCTGTCTCTTAATTTGTGGTGTTTAGATTTCCTGCTCTTACATTTTGGTTTAGTGTTTAGGAGGCGGAGCAGTGACTTTCGGACGAGTTAAATAAGAAGAAGGTTGGTTTGTTGTATATGGAAAAGATGGAGGGATTGCTAGCTATGTCATGTATCGTCAACACTAACTGCTGGTACCATTATCAATTAATTTTCTTTTTCAGTCGCTTACGTTATGTTTATGAATCCTTTTCGACTATTTAATATATATCCATCCATGTTTAGGGTTTCTCAATTTTGGATTTTTGTTAGGTTCACCGTTTGAATATAAAGAAGAGCATTTAATGATATTTTGCTATGAAGGCGGTGTTCAACAGTTTGGCAATTTTAAGCTTTGTTTGTAGACTTTCGTATTTGATTGCAAATTGTTTTTCCTTTTCTCTAAGCTTACATTTTTGGCATATTGCAGAGGGCTCTTTATGCTGACTTTTTCATCAAGTAATCAACCATTTATTTTTCAATCATAATGATGGTCGGTCCTATAATAATTAGGTTGATCCGGGTTATGTATTACCTCTATCTGGTCAAATAGTAAAAGAACTAGCCTAACGATAAACGGGAAGAAAGTCGACCAGACTATATTTTATCGAAGGAAAGCAAGGGTTAGAATCGTCTCATAGTCGGCATTCGTAATCTTCTAAGGTTTGATGTAAATATATTGATTTTTAGGGTACTCATAGCTGATTTTTTGGTCAAAGTTTAAAAAAAGTCAATGGCAATCAACCAGTGAGGGTTAGTGGGGTTAACAAGTTGTTGGAACTTGGAAGATATTTAATCAAGAAATCTTAATAAATTTAGTGATTTTTGAAGTCAAATATAAAAGTCAAACCTGTGTATATAAAAAGTCAAATTGTGCAGAATTTGGAAAGTGATAATTAAGGAAAACAGTTAGTTAGTTAGTTAGAAAACAATTATTTAACCGTCATATTGTAAGGGTGTAAATACCCTCATTTGTATGACATTTGTCTGTGTGAAATATAAGTAAGTATTGTGTGTTTTATTGTCTCTGTTTCACCATATTCATGCATGGGTTCTCTGCACAAGTGTAGAACTCGCACCATGTTCACAGTGGCGGATGCATTATTTTATTGTAATGGGTTCCTTTTGGTAAAAAAAAATTAATTCTCACTATTTTTGTTTTCTAAATTCTTCAAAGTTTTCACTAATTTTTTCCGTTTTTTTCCAAACGCGCTTGGTTTCTGGGTAGGGGCGGATCTATGTGGGTGTGAGGGGTTGCACGGGATACCCCTCAACTTTCTTGGTAAATGTAATTTTCATTTTATTCTTCGTTTTATATACGTGGGATACCCCTGAGCAGATATTAGGATACCCCTCCTGAGTGCAGGTAAAGATGAAATGAAACAAAAATTTTGAGTCGACGGAAATGAAGATTTCTGGTCGACGGAACTTGCAGCGGTAATATGAAGAAGGTGAACTCGTAAATATGGAGAAGATAAAGTGTCTATGATGCATTGTAAACGTAAATAAAAAAGTAAACCAAAATCAGAACTTTATATTTAGAATCAATAGTCAATAGTCAAACTTTCCTACATATTTAACTATTTATTTTGTTTAAATTGTTTTGTTATGGTAAATATTGCCGTTTGTTATAAAAAAATTTTGTCACTTATTTTATTTTTTCGTTATAATTATTTCAGGTATATGTTTATGAATTTATTTTGTTATGGTAAGTATTGATGTTTGTACTTATTTGTTTATGATTTTATTATATTACATTTAATTTATTTATTAAAATTTTTTGGAAGTTTTGAAGTTGAAGATATTTTCACTACAACCTAAATATTATTTATAAAACTTCTAAATAACATTTATAGCTTTATAAAAAATGATAACACTTTCGTTTGTGTTTCGTAAACCCATTAATAAAAATATGTTAATCAGGTATTCTTTAAAATATAAAAATAAAATTATATTTGGATACTATAATTATATAGTTTCTTTCCCTTACTTGATTATGAAAAGTTGCTTAACAATTTTACTTTCAAAAATAGTTTTGGAACTCACGTATCTATACCTAATTAAAATGTGATTTCAATTATGTATCGTCTCAAAATATCATATTATAATTTCTAAATCTTATTACAAATTGTTTAATATTTGTTTATTCAACTCATGTAATACATAAGCCTGTAACCTTGTAATTATATATATATATATATATATATATATATATATAGAGAGAGAGAGAGAGAGAGACGGGTTTGGGAGAAAACACTCAAAAGTGTGAGAACGGTAAGAACGCATCCTGGCCCAACACGTGTCCTGCGGCATAGAGAAGGGCGGAGGGGCTTTTTTGTCTTTTCATTTTTCCTTTATTTTCACAACGCGGTATAATATTTTCTGGCGTCTAAGTTTTTTTTTTTGGCGTTAATTGTATTTATTAAACTTTTGGCGTTTAATTAAATGTTTTTGTGTCACATATATAATTTTTGGCGTTATAACGTTTTCTGGTTAATTTGTTTGGCGTTTGTGGCGTTTTGTATAATAATTCACTACGAGTAATTAATATTTGCATAAGATTAAAATAAGTCCAATTTTTCTTTTTGGCGTTTATTGAATTTTTTGGCGTTTTAATACCATTTACAAGGTGCTTTGCCAGTAGCTGTTCTCCCAGTTTTCATTCTACTAGCATTTTGGTGTTTGTAGTTTTTGCCGTTTTATATAATAATGTATTTTCTTTATAGAGAATTAGATAACAAAACAACATATAACTTGATATCAATACAATATAAAATGAAACAAATATAATTAAAAATGGTAATCTAATTTTTCTTTCCAATCTTCAATGTCATCAGCCTCTTCCTTCTTGAATTTGTTTTTGGCGTTTTGAACCTTTTTTTTGAATAATTTAGCTAGATGCCAGCTTTCCTTCATAAACCCTGTCTTTTTCAGAAGAAGCTGCTTAGTGGCATCCTGTTTTTTGGTGTGATATTCTTGTTTGGTGGGATGTCATTAAAGATCAACTCTTGCTTGATGCTATTTGTAATAATGGAGTCTAAAATAGCATTTTACAGTTGTGTTGAACCATTTCTTCCATGCCTATAATCATCAAGAACAAAGCTCACATGATGGCATATCACTGTCATCAGTCTCTTTTTCTTGAATATTTGTCCATCTCATTCAGCAAAATATTCTTGAGTTAACCCCCTCAGAAAAAGGATCCATTTTAGTGAAAGCTTTGCCATCTGTGGCGTTTTAAAGGGAGTGGTTTCTAGAGGATATGGCTTTTTTTGTGTTTTTCTGGGTGTGATTTATTTCATTGTGTATAGACCCTTCTCTTATAGGAGTTTTTTGGCGCATAGCTTAGGTGGGACTTTTTATTGTAATAAATGATAGTAATAAAGTAACTGTCTTTTCAGTTACTGTTTTTGTATTTACTGTGTTGATCAGCTTTATCAGTTTTATTGGTTATAGACGTCCCATCTTCTAAGTTTGACGTTTTTTTTTTAAATGGCCTTATGCAGACCAACATGACAAAATACAATAACGGAGTAAATAAAATATTAAACAGGAAAAACATTTTTTGTTATTTTTGGCGTTTTGTTAGGGTTAACCATTTTTAGTATTATTTTGGCGTTTTGCTAATAAAGATAGAAATATATCATTTAATTATCTTTAAAAAAAAAGATTACATAGAAGAAAAAAAGAGGAAAAAAGAATTAAAATCCTTCGTCAGAAGGTACTTTATCCGAATACTACCCATCACTTGTGTCATCTTCTTCCTCCTTGGAGTCTTTATCTTGATCTTCATCCATGTCATCACATTCACCTTCATCAGCTTCTTGTTCCTGAATATTCTAAAGCCTCCACCTGAACATGTCTTGCATTAACTCCAATTTTGAGTCTATTTCTGTGTTGGTACAAGTGCCGTTATGCAATTCTTCCATGAAACCCAGTCGCTGCTTTGTCATGATGTTCTCTAGCCAGTATACTTCCTGCTTTCCGCTGTCGTATGTAATCGTCACCATGTCTCTTTCATCATCAAAACGCTATGATGTCATGACAGGGTCTGGCTTCACATCTCCTTTGATTGGTCCAAATTTGCTGGTTAATGCTTTCATAAGCATATGCGTTTCATGGCATTCGTTGTCTAGTGCGATGCCAATGGATAAAATTTTCCTCTGTATCTCTTCTTCCATCTTCAGAATTTCCCTGACCGTCTTAACATATACCCTCCTTCTGTTGTCAAAATTGAGGACGTATCTCCTGATTCCTAGAGTGTATCTACACGAAACGATTGTTGCCATTTTTGGCATTTTGTTTAAGTTGACGTTTTTGGTTAACAATTTTTTTTGCAGAAAATGGATCGATTGAAGTGATTATGGAAGCTATGTTTTACGTTTGTTTATATAATTGTAACATTCCCATTTTTATCATATAAGAATTATAGGGTTTTTTAAATTTATTAACCACTAGTAACTAGTTTTATTTTTAATGTAATTATTCGACCCAAATAGTTTTAAAACTATTTTATATATATAGTTGGTTGGAATGTTATACTAATTAATTGGCGTGTATATGGGTGACATTTCTATTAAAATAAAAGTGTACAAAAACTTATATTATTAGACGGGTAGATTACTGGTAAGTTGACTGGTAGAAATATAAAGTACCTAGACAGGAACCGTTTAATAATTAAATTATAAAAATACATTATATTTGAACCTACTCTGCTTTTAATGAAACTTGGTTCAAAATGTAGATAAGATTATTCTCGTTCTAATGACATATTTATTGTTTTGTAAAACGTCATACTTTAGAAGTTATACGCGCCAAATAAGTGAAGCAGATAAATTAATTATAATATATAAACTAATAAAATAATACTAATCATACTCAAAATTAAAGTGTACGTATGGAATGATAAATAATAAAATAATATTATCATATAAACTTACAATTTGAAATTGGGTATGTACGTGTAGCCTTCACAATTCTATGAGAAAAACTATAAATAGATAGCTAATCCAAAATAATCAAATTGTTCATTCTTATGTTCTTTGTCTCGCCCTCTACTACATATATATATATATATATAGTTCATTCTTTGTCTCGCCCTCTACTACATATATATGGGAAGGTTCATTGGGGAACACTAAAAAAGTGGGGAACAGCGGGGAACCGACTCAAACGAACTCCGATTGGACTCATTCCAGCGGCGTTGGAACCGGCTCGTCGAACCCTAACTAAGATCTCTTAACCCTAAACCCTAAATCCTAACTCCTAAACTCTAAACCCTAAAGCTAAAAAATAAGGCTAAAACCTAAGCTAAACCGTAAAATCTAAACTATAAACCCTAAAAGCTAAACCCTAAAGGCTAAACCTAAAGCTAAACCCTAGAGCTAAACCCTAGAGCTAAACCCTAAAGCTAAACTCTAAACCCTAAAGCTAAACCCTAAGGCTAAACCCTAAAGCTAAACCCTAAAAGCCAAACCCTAATATATTTAGGGTTTAGGGGTTATGATTTAGGGTTTAGGGTTAAGAGATCCTAGTTAGGGATCGACGAGACGGTTCCAACGCCGCTGGAATGAGTCCAATCGGAGTTCGTTTGAGTCGGTTCCCCACTGTTCCCCACTTTTTCAGTGTTCCCTAATGAACCTCACACTATATATATATACATATATATATATACATATATATATACATATATATATATATATATATATTCTTCCCTTAATTCACCCTATAATAGTAATAAAGCCCTGACCCGTTTTAAGTGTTTTAACTCCCGGTCACCGCTACCCTTTCTGATTGATCTGGAGCCCCATAACGCATGTCAAGGCTCTGCCCGACTAAGTTCGTTGGGGTTCGGTCTCGTGACATAGGGATAAGGTTGAATTAGGGGTACTATACTTAACACGAGTGCAATATATTTTTTTTAAATAGCTCGGGAGTTATACCCAAGATTCTACAAGGAGGCTTTCTAGTTGAACCCTAAAGTTACAAAGTGAGTCCATTCTCTTTTCTCACAGTTTTATCACCTTTTTTGTGATATAATTATATTTAAAAATGCTTTCCAAAATCCTAAATGTTTATCAGTTATACTTACAGTGATTAAGTTTTTGTATTATGCAATAGTTGCCACTATGTAGGGTTTTATACATTACTTGACTCTCGTTACTATTGGCCAAAAAGTTAGCCAATAGTAGCATGACCAAAATAACAGGGGGAATTGTGCCCCAATAGTCATAGCCTATAACTAATATTATTTTAACATTAAATCATTAATAAATTTAATGTATGTTTGAAATAAATCTAAATGATGTGTACCTAAAATAGAGCTTTATTAATCATTATTAAAATATATATTAAAGAAAATATATTTAATAACCCTAAATTACTATTTACATTATAAAATAATGTTTAGTCTATAAATGTATACCATAATAAAATAGTAAAATATAATATATTCTACTATACTAAGATTATATTTTTAGTCTTAGTCACTTTAATATATTAAATAATAATATTACAATTCTTTAATTAATATATTATATTTGATAAAGTTATAGCTATTAGTTTGACAGAAAATGATATATTTCATTTTATGGGTTAAGTGGTTTTGTGCCATAGAAAATATATTTGACAAAGTAATGTCACGGGACACTACTAAGTCCAAAGTCACTAGGTGAGAGAATGATCAACAGTGACATGATCAAAGGCATTAGTTGAGAGAATGATCAACAGTGTTATGACCAGAGTCACTAGTTGAAAGAATGATCAATAGTGATATGACCACAATTACTAGTTGAGAGAATGATCAACAGTAATATGACCCGAGTCACTAGTTGAAAGAATGATCAACAGTGATATGACCACAATTACTAGTTGAGAGAATGATCAACAGTAATATGACCCGAGTCACTAGTTGAGAGAATGATCAACAGTGATTTAACCACCGTCACAGGAATCGCCTTGTGACCAATATAATAGTAAGATATACTATATATATATATTACTTGATAAATTCACTATTGGACGAAAGTGAGCCAATAAGTGATATGACAACTGTCACATCGGAACTGCCACCATTTGACAAATACTGATTGAGTTTTGGGTAAATATAAACAAATATAAACACTCTTAATGCTGTAAAGTATAACAATATATTTTTATAAAAATGGAATGAACTCGCCAGTATTTATTACTGATAAAATGTTTTCAAAACGTGTTTCAGGTAAATTGTTGTATAGATAATAGAAGCCAACTATAGAGCACTGAAGGCTTAAATAAATTGGCTATAAACACCTGAATAAAAGAAGAAAATTATGTTTTATTTATTTGGGTTTATCCCTATAAAAACAATTGAATTAAATATGGTTTTAAGCCTATTTTTTTAATATTAAAAGCTTGGTGTTTTATAAACTCTGAAATTATTTCCTAACTACGATCCTGATGAAAAAGAAAAATTTTCCACAGCGTAATTAATAAACACCGATACCATCTGACTGGCTCGCAGCTCCTGCTCCCAGGGTGGGGTCGGGGGTGTAACACCCCAGAAATATAAAACGTTATACTAGAATTATAACGTTTAAATAAACAAGAATTAACTAACTAGGAAATCATAACCTAGTTAACTACAAGTCTAGAAATAACTTAAAATAGGGTGAAATTAACCAAACAATGTGTTAAAAAAAAGTGGAGGGGTCTATGTTGTTAAAATTGGAACTATTATTATTAATTTTTAATAAAAACAAAACCAGACACCCCATTTGAGGGGTCTGGTCGATCAGAAGCAGGAGGGGGGCGATTCCCCATTCTCAAAACCCTAAATATCACTAAACTCAAAAATTGAAGGCTCAATCCAAGTTGAAATCGAAATTAGAGCCTGGATTCATGATCCCCATCATAAAGAGATCAAAAGGTATGTGAAATTTGGTAAAAATCCTCTACTTGAAATTGAACGTAGAGAATCTGAAATATGGTCATGCATGTGTGATATATAGATGAATTAAGAGCATTGTAGTGTCTAGGAGTAAACCCTAGACAAATACAAGTTGAAATCATGTGTAATTTTAGTAAAATCCATGAGCACCATTGTAGGTGATTAGTGGGTTATGTAGAATTTGATAAACACTAGGAAAGTTGATGTTGATCTAGTGTAATTTGACAATTTTGAAGTAACTTCAGAATTGTAGAAACTAACAATTAGGTAAAATGGTTTGATTGATGTGAAATTCGGGTTAAATGATAAGCTAGGGACTTGCTATGTAAACATGTAAAAATCTGCCCTTAGAGTGTTTGATGAAATGCCTCAAAGAAGGCTTGAAACTGAAATTTTGAAGTTAAAACGCTTAATTGTGTTATTTTGGCAATTATGCGATATGTGATTTGAAAGAGTTCTAAACGCGGTATAATTGAACTCTATAGGAAAGGATACCGGAGCGTCTAGTGGACAAGTCGGTGGTGATTTGCGGTTGAAGGGTGTGCACTAAAGGTATGTAACTTGACCCGTTACATTAAGTGATTTGTGGTTATAGTGTGTATAGTCGCATTTTAGAATAGAAATTGTGTTGATTTTGCGACTATGATTGCTACTTGAATTAATAGAGTTAAAATTTATTTGGAACCGTTTGGTAGTCGTCACATTGGAGGATTTCCACAAGATGAGCCAACGGGTCAAACAATAGTGTAAATTGTAGTATTGGTGTTCTAATTAGTTAGCATTGGCGATATAAATCACAAGAGCGTTAAACCATGGAATTGGTAAAGAAGCGCAAGTGATGCTAAGCCTTGGATGATGGGTATAAGGCGCCATAGGCTTACTAGTGAAATGTAGTAAAATAGAAAAGTTAGAATGGGTCGAATAATAGAATAGTGGCTTTTATCCGTATTAATCGATGAGTCAAATTTTGGTATGATAGTCATAAGGAACATGACCTTAGTAAATTTACTAATATACAGGAAAAGAATCGCCTAAAACAATGTGTGGAATAGGGTGAAATTAACAAAAGTAGTCAAATGGCAAGGTTGCAGAGTCCACCGCAAATTACGGTCTCCACCGTAATTTATGGTGGAAAACAAAAGCCTTATGGTGGATCACTACTGAGTTACGGTAGACCAGAATCAGCAAGTGACTACCGTAACTTACAGTATATACCGTAAGTTACGGTAGAGCTCAGAAATCTTTTGTAAATTTTTGGTATATTACAGCTAATCGATCCCGTTTTAATCGTAGTTTCGATTATGTAATATTTTTAAGTACTCTAATACTAATGTTTAATGTAAACATTTCAGTTTCTAGGTATTCAAGGATTACGGATGGCGGTCAAGCAAGCTTTTGAAGAACCGAACACAAACTTTTGAAGCTTCCGCATCAATTAATTCTGTTTAAATAATGCTATGATGTAATCAGTTTGTTAAACAACTTTAAATGTTTAAATTAGTCAGTAGTTGACTAATGTTTGTTACCTTAGAATCTTATTTTTGGAACTTATGTTTTAACCTAGACATCTTTTATATAAAATCTTATGAATTAATAGTAATTTCAAGTGGTAATTAAGACGGGTGTTACAAGTTGGTAATCAGAGCCTAAGGTTGTCAACAAGTGTTCGGTTCAAGCTTGATCGATCGTCCGGTAAGAATTAATTATTATTTTAATAGATCCTATCTTATGTAAGAAACAAGATGTAAATCAATGTGCATGGGAAGAGCGTGTTAACGCACTCAAACCCGGAAAGTGCACTAAAGGCGAATGGTTAAAGCAAGTTACGGACTTGGCTAAACCAAAGCAAATAAAGCCATGTTATAAGTGAAATGTTTAACGTTTAATGTAAACATTTCAGTTTCATGATGGCGGATAAAAGTAACAATGATGCGGTGCCGAGAGTCACCGAGCAAACAAGAGAAGTGATTGCCAAAGAGGTCGGAAAGGCAATCGAAAATAGTTTGTCTGGTTTCATCGATAAGATCCAGAACACAGTACTATCAGTGGTTGAGGAAAGAATCAAGAAATTAGAGGATAATGCCAATTTAGCAAAGGAAAAGTCCGGAGGACGAAAACCTTGTACATACAAGGAGTTCATGGCGTGCAAACCGCCAGTCTATAATGGGGAAGTTGACCCAATTATATGCCAACGATGGCTAAGCGATATCGAAGGGGTATTTGAGAGAGCCCATTGTGATGAAGATGACTACGTAGCTTTTGGTACGGGTCAATTAAGGGGTCAAGCGAAAGACTGGTGGGATATTAAAAAGAAAGAAATTGGAAGCGAAGCGGCTAAGGCCATGACATGGGAGGAGTTTAAGACGCCGTTTCTTAAACATCATAGTCCCAAGGCGGTCATTAATAAAATCAAGGAAGAATTTATGCAACTTAGGCACAAAGGCGAGTCCATAGACAAGATCACGGGAATGTTTATGGATAAGATGAAGTTTTGTGACGAATTGGTGACGAATGAAGAACAAAAGGTATACTACTACTATAACATGTTGAGCGCCGAGTATAGGGAGTTTATGACTACTTCAAAATACGAGACCCTTACCGAGATCATAAACGTTGCTCGGGAACGGGAAATCGAGTTGAAGAAACAAGTTGAAAGGGGTGAGCGAAGGGCACATGATGTGAATCCAAGCCCTACAAAGAAAGCTCGAACTGGAGAATCGGGAAAGAAGGTGGATACTAAAGGTGGATCGCCAAGTTGTAAAGTGTGCGGGAAAGGACACAAGGGAGAATGTCGGTTCAAAGACACACCATGCCCTATATGTAGTAAGACGGGGCACACGGCGTCGCTATGCTCGGTAAAGTCTCAGTTTGCTACAAATGTTATCAACCTGGCCACAAAAAGTCCGAATGCCCGGACTTAGTTGGAAAGAGAGACGTTAAAGAATCTCCAGCAGAAGCTCCCAAAGCGAAGCCTAGGTCCTTCCAACTTACCGCGGCTGAAGCAAAGACAGAACCTGATGTGGTCTCAGGTATATTCACAATTAACTCAATTCCAGCACGTGTATTGTTTGATACGGGTGCGAATAAATCCTTCATTTCGCATGGATTTATTCGACATCCTTCGTTTGTATTGATAAAATTATCTATGCCCTTAGAAGTTGAAATAGGGGACAACAAAAGTTTTATAGTTTGTGATATTTGTCGAGGCTGCAAATTAAGCATCGATGATGAAGAATACCTGATAGATCTAATCCCGATGTCAATGGGTGAATTTCAAGTAGTAGTTGGGATGGATTGGCTATCTCAGCACCACGCGGAGGTCGTGTGTTTACGTAAGGAGATAAAGCCAATATCTCCAAGCAGGAAACACGTTACTATCTATGGCGAAAAAGGGGGTAACCCCATAGTATGCTCAATGTAGAAAGCTCACAAGCTTATGAAGCAAGGATGCAAGGCATTCATGATATACGCAAATGAGCCTGAGAAAGAATCACTGAAGATTGAAGACGTACCGGTAGTACGGGACTATAAAGATGTGTTTCCGGAGGATTTACCGGGGATACCACCTGAACGGGAAGTAGAATTCAGGATCGAATTGATTCCGGGTGCAAAACCCGTAGCTAAAGCACCGTACCGACTCGCACCATCGGAATTACAAGAGTTGATGTCCCAAATTCAAGACCTGCTTGACAAAGGATTCATAAGGCCGAGTGTATCTCCTTGGGGTGCACCGGTACTGTTCGTGAAAAAGAAAGATGGAACCATGCGCATGTGTATCGATTACAGGGAGTTAAACAAACTCACGGTAAGGAATCGATACCCGCTTCTGAGAATAGACGGTCTATTCGACCAATTACAAGGCGCGAATTGGTTTTCAAAAATTGACCTTAGATCGGGGTATCACCAACTAAAGGTCAAAGAGGAAGATGTGCCAAAGACGGCTTTCCGCATGCGATACAGACATTATGAATTCCTCGTGATGTCATTTGGGCTAACAAATGCACCCGCGGCTTTCATGGACCTCATGAACCGGGTTTGCAAACCAATGTTTGATAAGTCAGTCATCGTGTTTATCGATGATATTTGGTGTGTTCAAAAAGCGAAGCTGAACATGCACACCACTTACAAGAGGTGTTAGAGACACTTAGACGAGAAAGGTTGTATGCGAAATTCTCTAAATGTGTCTTTTGGTTACGAGAAGTGCAATTTCTTGGCCACATCATAAGTGCCGATGGAGTATTGGTAGACCCGTCAAAGATCGAGGCCGTGTCAAAATGGAATCCCCCGAAGAACCCTTCGGAAATTAGAAGCTTTTTGGGGCTTGCGGGATACTATAGGAGATTCATTCAAGATTTCTCCAAGATTGCGTCACCACTAACAAAACTAACCCGGAAGGAAGAAAAGTTCATTTGGGGTGTTGATCAAGAAAGAGTGTTTCAAACGCTAAAAGAGAAGTTAACTCAAGCTCCGGTACTAACATTGCCGGACGGGGTCGAAGACTTGGTGGTTTATTCGGATGCTTCACTATCGGGGCTCGGATGCGTTTTGATGCAACGGGGCAAAGTTATAGCTTATGCCTCGAGGCAATTGAAGGTACATGAGAAGGGATATCCCACGCACGATCTCGAGTTGGCTGCGGTGGTATTTGCATTAAAAATATGGAGACATTATTTATATGGGGTAAAGTGCACCATATTCACCGATCACAAGAGCTTAAAATACTTCTTCGATCAGAAGGAATTAAATATGCGACAAAGGCGATGGTTAGAAACGGTGAAAGATTTCGACTGTGAAATACACTATCACCCCGGAAGGGCAAACGTGGTGGCGGATGCCCTAAGCAGAAAAGCAGATTATGTCCCGATACGAGTACGATCATTGCAGCTCATTGTGACCTCGGGCTTACTTGAACGAATCCGAGAAGCACAAGATGAAGCAGTAAAGACGGAAAACTGGAGAAAGGAAAGGATTGTTGGCCAAGTTAAAGATCTCGAAGTAGGCAATCACGGTTTGAAAATACGTTTCAATAGAATTTGGGTTCCTAACACATGTGGAGTTAAGAAGCTTCTACTAGATGAAGCTCACAAGTCCCGTTATTCCATCCATCCGGGGGCGACCAAGATGTATAATGATTTAAAACAAAACTATTGGTGGCCCGGGATGAAAAGAGATATTGTGAAATATGTGGAGAAGTGTTTGACCTGCTTGCAAGTCAAAGCAGAACACCAGAAGCCATATGGTAAGTTGCAACCATTGGACATCCCAGTTTGGAAATGGGAACAAATCACCATGGATTTGTTGACCAAATTACCCAAAACCAACCGCGGGTTTGATGCTATATGGGTAGTAGTGGATAGATTGACGAAAAGTGCTCACTTCATTCCGATTCGTGAGACTTATACATCCGAGAAGATGTCGGAGGTGTACACCAATGAAATCATAGCACGACATGGGGTACCGATATCCATTGTGTCAGACAAAGATACTCGGTTCACTTTGAATTTTTGGCGTGAATTCCAAGAACAAATGGGGACTAAACTGTTCATTAGCACCGCATACCATCCACAAACGGACGGGCAGAGTGAAAGAACAATACAAACGTTGGAGGATATGCTGCGGGCTTGCATTATTGACTTCGGGGGTAGTTGGGATGTCTATCTACCCTTGGTCGAATTTCCATATAACAATAGCTATCACGCGAGCATTAAAATGGCCCCGTATGAAATGTTATATGGTAGAAAGTGTCGAACCCCGGTATGTTGGGGAGAAGTGGGTCCACGAGGACTAGCACCTACTGATATAATCCGAACTACGAATGAGAAGATCGACATGGTCCGAACTCACCTAAAAGTGGCTCAGGATCGACAAAAGTCGTACGCGGAAAAATGAAAGACGCCGATTGAATTTCAAGTGGGCGATAAGGTAATGCTGAAAGTATCGCCGTGGAAAGGAATAATACGGTTCAGAAAAAGAGGAAAGTTGAGCCCAAGATTTATTGGGCCATTTAGAATCACCGAACGGGTTGGTAAAGTAGCATATCGTCTCGAACTACCTGAGGAGTTGAGTGGGATTCATAGCACATTCCACGTGTCACATCTCCGAAAATGTTAAGCAGACGAAACTGCTCGTATCCACTACGATGATATCGAGGTGGATAACAGCCTCAACTATGCAGTAAAACCAATTGCAATTTTAGATCGTAAAGAGAAGAGTTTGAGGAACAAAGTGATTAACCAAGTGAAGGTTAAATGGGAACACAGGAAGGGTACGGATACCACCTGGGAATCCGAAGAAGAGATGCAACGACTCTACCCTGTATTATTTGGTACGTAAATCGGTTTCGGGGATGAAACCCTTTTTAAGGGGGTGGACTTGTAACACCCCGGAAATATAAAACGTTATATTAGAATTATAACGTTTAAATAAACAAGAATTAAGTAACTGGGAAATCATAACCTAGTTAACTACAAGTCTAGAAATAACTTGAAATAGGGTTAAATTAACCAAACAATATGTTAAACAAAAGTGGAGGGGCCTATGTTGTTAAAATTGGAACTATTATTATTAATTTTTAATAAAAACAAAACCAAACACCCCATTTGAGGGTTCTAGTCGATCAGAAGCAGGAGGGGGGCGATTCCCCATTCTCAAAACCCTAAATATCACTAAACTCAAAAATTGAAGGCTCAATCCAAGTTGAAATCGAAATTAGAGCCTGGATTCGTGATCCCTGTCGTAAGGAGATCATAACACATGCCATGGAACTCTACAGCTGGGACACCTCTGCCACTTATTCTTCTCGCAAATAACATCAAACGCGACGTCGTTTTCATCCCTCATCTCTCTACAAGTAGAACCAGCATGCCATGGAACCCTACACCTGAAACAAAAAGGCTTCTTGCAATCAGGGCACACACATCTCTTGAGCTTACGAGCACCACATTCGTTTAGAATCAACTCCGAGCACTCTCTGTTACGGCAGTAAACCCTCTCAACGCCTAACACGGCGGATTCACATAACACATCACCCCATTTCTCAAACAGTTGGTGTGTGATTGTGGGGCGACATGAGAAGGGGTCGAGTGAATGGTTGCAGGAAGTAGCTGGGCATCTTATGTCTGATTTGTTGTCTTCTAGCTTCACCTGGATGTACTTGATCATACAATCGGTACAGAAGGGGTGATCAGGGCATTTGTTGTAGGTCTTGAACTTGTCTCGGAGGGTAACTGGTTCAATACAAATTTCACATTTGAACGTTTCTTCTTCTTCTTGTTGTTGTTTAACTTCTTCTCCATGATCATCTTGTTGAGGATTTTGTTGGGGTTTCCGAGTTGGACTCCCCATCGTATCAAATAAATTAGTTGGTGGATGGATTAATTAAAATATATAGTCCTGATATGTACCCATCATATATCAGTTAGAAATGGATTCGAATACAATTATATCTGAAGCAATTCAATATTAATTTTATTGTATTATTTTTTTCAAGTATTATTAGTTTGGATATATTTAAAACTATACGTAACACATTTTTTTTGTTAGTATAGTATTATAGCGTGTTTTAATTTAGATTACCTATTCTCCGTACGTAGTTTTATTGTTACTTCATCTTAAGATCCAAACTTTATAATTTTATTATTGTCGAACATTAATTTTATATTCATCATAGTATCGACGTTGCTTGTACCACGTATATCCAAAATCCCAACCATCACTAGTGATCTAGTGGTGGAAATAGGAATAAGAACAAGGGTTTCTGGAAACATTGTAGCATAAAGCATTTTGTAAAAGGTGTATCGATGTGTGTTATGTTTTATTTACATTAAAAATCAGATAAGTACTTCTGGTATAGTACCAATTAACTTGTGTATATAATAAAGTCTGCACTCAAGATAATGATTGTGTACCAATTACTGACTTTGGTTAGGTCTAAGCATTCACATGAGAAAAATACGGAGCTTTTGGCTGAGTTGTCGATTATCGTGTGTATAAGGCATAAGAATCTTGTCCTGCTCCAAGTATATGTCGTATGGGAGTATTGATTAGGTATTGTATCAAGAGTCTGGGGATTGGGGGTTCTTGAAATGGAACCATAGGTATAGATATAAATAATATTGAGGTTGGGTTGGCTTCGGATTTGGCGTACCATCATCAAGAATGCGAGCAACAAGTGATCCATCATGATATTAAAGGGAGTAATGTGATGCTAATTTTAATTCTTGGTTAGGTGATTTCGGGCTGGCTCAGATCATGGACCATGATAAAAGCCCGGTATGTACACTAACTGCGGGGACCATGGGATAATTAGTGCCCAAGTATCTTCAATACGGGAAAGCTACTGATGAAACCGATGTTTTCAGCTACGGTGTGGTGGTTCTAAAACTCTGTTGTGCGAGGAGACCAATTGAGAGGGAGCCAGGGGGCCATAAGTTATTAAATACAATAAATAATTAAGTAAAAAAAGACTAAATTGCCCTCATATGAATAGATTTAACTAAAAAATTTAACATGGTTAGTGCTAAAGAACGTAGGGTGTAATCAGTTTTACAAATAAAGGATTGCGACTGTAATTATTAAAGCTAAAGGGCATCCACTGCAATCTGGTACAAACGTAAATGACGAAAACTATAATTTACCCTAAATTAAGACAATAGTTTGACTGTTTCACCATCTTCATCTTTACGCTATGACCAACCAAATAACCAGCACGGAAATTTCAGTTGCCACTCGTCAACCAGAAAAAAAAAAAACCGGTATGAATATCCTTATTTTCTCATTTCATCTCAACGGTTGTGTATAACGATTATTCCAAGACCGGGACCTTTAATCATGACTTCTTCTCATTGCATACCTTGATCTACTACTGCACGAATAGCATTTGCCGCTGCGGTTTGAGCAGCAAACTGCGTCCCTCTTCTTGTACCTTGGAAGCCACAAGTACCGGCAGAGGACCAAGAAACCACTCGCCCTCGTACATCTGTAACAGTCATAATGGTATTATTGAAACTTGCTTGAATATGAATAACCCCCTTTGGTATTTTACGTATACTCTTACGCGAAAGATGGTCAAACTACAAAAAAGAACGTCCACCTTAGATACTTTATTAACAGAAATTACAAGTCGCCGGAGAATCCTTCTAGACTTTCACTCCGATCTCACTCTTAAATATCGAATCCTTGTGTTAAAACCCTAAATTTATCAAGGAAACATCCCCGAAACGTGGAACTGCCATCCTCATGTTCCCGGAAGCGTGTCGTTGCCATCCCCATATTCCCGGAAACGTCCGAGGGACATCCCCATGGCGTTTCCAGTGCTTTTCCATCCACACGTCGTCCCTGGGGCAGGCACTCATGGCTCCAAGCCGTCCCCATGCTTCATAGATCATTAAGCAGTGTACTTGTTTAATTTATTCATATATCCAATATAATAAAATAACAAACAAAAGAATCACATCCCAAGTACAATTATGCACTACCAAGGACTTGATGTAACATTGGTGGTGTGGTGCCACACACCACATACACTTGATCCTTTTTTTCCTTCAACATCTGTGTTTAACTCATTCTCATAATTCACAAACTTAACCTATGGAAATGGTCATGCTTTACATACTTAACATGTTCAACGATTTTCGAATTAGAAATTTTTAAAAATTTTCCGATGAACATGATTTTAAAGAGGTGGGGCAGCGTGATGTTGCCTATGAAACGCCCCCTCCTTTGTTCCAACTATTATTATAATAACAAAAGCCAAAACCATAAATACACATCCATATACTTCAAGCCTACGGTTTAAACCATGGCGACACCACCGTTTTCCGCACTTGTAGCAAAATTGGGTTCCATATCTGCACAAACAAAAGGGTAAGAGTTTATCATGTTACACGAGTATATGGTTCTCTTTAGAGAGAATGGTTTTGTTCCTTTTGGTTTTCATAATGTTAAAAGATGTGCATTTAAAAATTCATGTTTATCGTGATTTAAGTTACTACTATGTCTATGATTGTGTGTAACGTAATGAAGGGAGGAGAACAAACTTGCACATAATATGGTTGCATCCACCAACATGTTCTACACGACGCCTACAGCTGGGACACCTCTGCCACTTATTCTTCTCGCAAATAACATCAAACGCGACGTCGTTTTCATCCCTCGTCTCTCTACAAGTAGAACCAGCATGCCATGGAACCCTACACCTGAAACAAAAAGGCTTCTTGCAATCAGGGCACACGCATCTCTTGAGCCTACGAGCACCACACTCGTTCAGAATCAACTCCGAGCACTCTCTGTTAGGGCAGTAAACCCTCTCAACGCCTAACACGGCGGATTCACATAACACATCACCCCATTTGTCAAACAGTTGGTGTGTGATTGTGGGGCGGCATGAGAAGGGGTCGAGTGAATGGTTGCAGGAAGTAGCAGGGCATCTTATGTCTGATTTGTTGTCTTCTAGCTTCACCTGGATGTACTTGATCATACAATTGGTACAGAAGGGGTGATCAGGGCATTTGTTGTTGATCTTGAACTTGTCTCGGAGGGTAACTGGTTCAATACAAATTTCACATGTGAACGTTTCTTCTTCTTCTTCTTGTTTAACTTCTTCTCCATGATCATCTTGTTGAGGATTTTGTTGGGGTTTCTGAGTTGGACTCCCCATGATCGTATCACAGTGGCGGATCCAGGATATTTTTTCACTGGGTTCACTTTTTCAGGTGCTCGAATTTCGGTCAATTTGACGTCAGTTTTTTCGGGTCGGTTCGGACTTTATCACTAAACTCACCTTTTTTTTCCTATGATGCTTCAAAGCATTGCTATCCCATTATCTATCTTCGTCTCTAAAAAACACATTTCTCTAAATTGATTTGTAATAAACTTTTCCCAAACGAATTCGAGTCATCTAAAAATGGTCATTTTAGTTCGAGTTTCGCAAAATCTATACATGATAAGGAAGCATAAAAGGGTGAACTAATAAGCATTTATTTGAGCCGATTCCAACTACAAACATCATCAAGAAAACTAAAACGATTTTTCAAGTACATGACAAAAAAACCTCAGCCATGACCCATACCTGCAACAATCAAAATAGTTTGACTAACAAAGTATAAACTAAAAATCAAATTCAAGTTTCAACAAATTTAAGATTAGCCAGTTGTCATTGTCATGAACAATTTCTCAATAGATGATTAAAAACTCCAATTCAAGTTTAACTGCCAAAATTAACTACCAAATTGACAAATTCAGATGTATAACAAACTGACAAATTCAGCACCAATATTAACTTAAAACAAACAGATGTATAAGTGTATAACAAACTGTAATCATAAATCACTGATGTAATCAAAATTCTAACCTTAATCGCTGATTCATATAAGAAAAACAAAGTGTCGGAACTCGGAAGCAATCGGCGGAGGCGGAGGCGGAGCGGCGGAGCAGCCGAGCAATGGAGGCGGAGCCGAGCGGCGGAGCAGCCGGCAGCAATCGGCGGAGAGGTCGGTGGAGCTCCTGATGTTGTTGACTTGTTTCACTCTTGTAGTCTGTTCGTTACTTGTTCTGAGTTGTGCGGCGTATGTTTTGTGAGATAACCCTAAACGGGTTTTATTACATAAAAGAAAAACAATTAAAAGAGAAATAAAAAAGAGAAATAAAAAAAACGGAACAAAAAGGAGTTGATTCGGGATTCGAACTCGGGTGAATCAGGATGAAAAGCGCGGACATAACCAGTGGAACCAAGGCTTTTTATGTTTATGGGTTCCTTTTATAATATACTTATGGGTTCCTTTTCAGCTTCTTATATACATTTACACTAAAAATTAAAAACCGACTGGGTTCCCGGGAACCCGTACTTTGTACATAAGTCCGCCCCTGTCGTATCAGATAAATTAGTTGGTCGATGGATTAATTAATATATATATGTAGTCCTGATAGGTACCCACCATATATCAGTTAGAAGTGGATTCCAATACAATTATATCTGATGCAATTCAATATTAATTTTATTATATTATTTTTTTCAAGTATTAATTAGTTTGGATATATTTAAAACTATACGTAAGTATTAGTGCGCGTTTTAATTAAGATTACCTATTCTATGGACGTAGTTTTATTATAACTTCATCTTAATATCCGAACTTTATAATTTTATTATTGTCAAATATTAATTATATAGTCATCATAGCATCGACGTTGCTTGTACCACGTAGATCTAAAATCCCAACCATCACTAGTGCTCTAGTGGTGGAAATAGGAATAAGAACAATGGTTTCTGGAAACATTGTAGCACACAACATTATGTAAAAGGTGTATCGATGTACCTAGGTTTTAAGTGGGCTTGGGCCCAGGCCCACAAGCCCGTTTTTCGTGGCCCGATATGTTTACGAAGCCTGTTTTCGAATCCGATTGTCGTAAGTTGTCGTAGAATATTGTTTTAGGGTCAAATGCCCTAAAAATTATGTAAAATTCGACACTAACAGGTCATACAAGCCCTAATAGACCGTGTGGGCCTTGATATATCTTAATGGCCCGATTAAGGCCTTTATTATGCAAAATTCGACGTTGAAGGGTTATACCACGTTGTATTGAGTGATATTATATTGTAACGAACAATTACAAGTCATACATGCCCTAATAGACTGTGTTAAGCCTCGATATATATCTTAATGGCTCGTTCAGGCCTTTATTTTGAAACATTCGATGTTTAAGGGTTACAACACGTTGTATTGAGTGCTATTATATCATAACGAAGATTTACAAGTCATACATGCCCTAATAAATCATGTTGGGCCTTGATATATCTTAAAAGCCCATTAAGACCTTCATTATGTAACATTCGATGTTGAATAATTACATCACGTTGTATTGAATGCTATTATATCATAACAAAATATTACAAGTCATATATGCCCTAATAGAGAATGTTGGGCCTTGATATATCTTAATGGTCCGTTAAGGTCTTTATTATGTAACATTCGATTTTGGAGGGTTATATTATGTCATGTTGAGTGATATTGTATCGTAATGGACACTAACAAGTCATACAATCCCTAATAGACCATGTGGGCCTTGATATATCTTAATGGCCCAATTAAGGGCTTTATAATGTAACATTCGACGTTGAAGGGTTATACCACGTTGTATTGAGTGATATTATATCGTAACGAACAATTACAAGTCATACATGCCCTAATAGATTATGTTAAGCCTCGATATATCTTAATGGATCGTTCAGGCCTTTATTATGAAACATTCGATGTTGAAGGGTTACAACACGTTGTATTGAGTGCTATTATATCGTAATGAAGATTTACAAGTATACATGCCCTAATAGGCCGTGTTGGACCTAAATATATCTTGAAGGTCCGCTGAGACCTTTATTATGTAACATTCAATATTGAAGGATTACATCATGTTGTATTGAGTGCTATTATATGGTTGCCAAGAATACGAGTCATGCATGCTCTAATAGACCGTATTAAGGCCTGTATCGATTCCTAGGATTTTTCTATGGAACTATTACATTCATTATTTTCCTACGGATTTATGACGAATTGTTAAAAGGAAACGTATTTCGTAGGAATTGCGTCAGTATTTTCCTACACGTTTCCTACAGATAAATATAAATTTGTTTTAAAAATATCATATATGCGTATTACAAAAAAAAATTATCCATTCCGTGAGTAATTTGTCGGAATTTCCGACACACTTCCTACGGAATTAATTTAGAAATAACATATATTTTTATTAAATAATAAAACTTTATATTTTAATATCGTTAATTTTATTTATTATAAATATTTTTTATGATAAATTGGATTCCTACGCATTTCCTACTAATGATTAAAATGAAAACAAATTTTGTAGGAATTGTGTCAGTATTTTTCTACCCATTTCCTACGGATATATATAAATATGTTTAAAAAATAATATATATGTATATTACAAAAAAAAATTATCCATTCCGTGAGTAATCTGTCGGAATTTCCAACACACATCCTACGGAATCAATTTAGAAATAACATATATTTTTATTAAATAATAAAATTTATATTTTAATATCATTAATTTTGTTTATTATGAATACTTTTTACGATAAATTCGATTCCTACGCATTTCCTACTAATCGTTAAAATAAAAACGAATTCCGTCGGAATTCCGTCGAAAATTTCCGACACATTTCTTACGCACACCGATTCCTACGAATTTCCGACTAATAGTTAAAATGAAAACGAATTCCGTGGGAAATCTCTGACACTTTTCCTACGCATAACAATTTGTGGTTTTTTTTGTCGCTTTTTTTGTCACAAAACTAAAACCCTTTCTTGTTCGTAGGAATTTCGTGGGAAAAGTGTCAGCATTTTCGTTCGTAGGAAATGTGTATGAAATTTTGGTAGGAATAGTTGTAGTTTTCTAGTAGTGTGTGTGTTATATTTTATTTACACTCAAGCTCATATAATTAGTTCTGGTATAGTACCAACTAACTTGTGTATATAATGAAGTCTGCACTCAAGATAATGATTGTGTACCAATTAGTGACTTCGGTTAGGTCTAAGCATTCACATGAGGGAAAGATGGAGCTTTTGGCTGAGTTGTCGATTATCGTGTGTATGAGGAATAAGAATCTTGTCCTGCTCCAAGGATGGTGTGTCGAAAAAGGTGAGTATATGTCGTATGGGAGTATTGATATGGTGTTGTATCAAGAGTCTGGGCATTAGGGGTTCTTGAAATAGAACCATAGGTATAGATAAAATATTGAGGTTGGGTTGGCTTCGGTTTTGGCGTACCTTCATCAAGAATGCGAGCAGCAAGTGATCCATCACGATATTAAAGCGAGTAATGTGATGCTAATTTTAATTATTGGTTAGGTGATTTCGGGCTGGCTCGGATCATGGACTACGATAAAAGCCCGGTATGTACACTAACTGCGGGGACCATGGGTTATTTAGTGCCCGAGTATCTTAATACGGGAAAGCTATGGTGTGGTGGTTCTAGAACTCTGTTGTGCGTGGAGACCAATTGAGAGGGAGCAAGGGGGTCATAAAATGACCAATTTAGTGGCGTGGGTGTGGGAGTTGCACTCCAAAAACGCCATTTGTGACCACTGACCCGGCTCACTAGCAGTTGAACAAAGAGTTTGATCCAAATGTGAGGTTAGAAAGCTTTTGTTTATGTTTTATTCTCAGAGGATTAGATAGCTATTCTACTACATCATTAACTATGTAGCACGGGAATTGGTACGGGACTAGGGTACGGGGACGATAAGGGTACGGAGAACGGCAAAACTAAAAAATCCAAGATATGGGTACGTCAAAGGTACAACAAAAAAAGAATCTAAAAATTGAAAATATATTAAATATCGATGATTTGTTTCTTGTGAAGAAAAAAGGTCCTGAATTATTTAAAAAGTAATCAAATAACTGGAAAAAGGTATTTAACTTGATATATATATATATATATACATATATAGGGTAGGGTTCTAGAGTGAACACTAGGTTGAGAGTGAACTGTGTGAACTAATCTGGGCCATTGGATTACATCATCTAGAGATTTTTAAACAATCGCAAGATTGTAATTATAATTTTGTAACTCCCTTTTAAAATAAATGACAGAAGGGTATTTGTGTCTTTTGTAAATTGAATTTATTAAACAATATAATCAAAATCCCTAAAATCTCGCTAGTTTTTGTATATAAAAGATACATAGTTGTTAGTGTATACACATGTGTACAGTCTCGCTAGTATCAGTTTATACAATATACACAGCTGTTAGTTTATACACATGTGTACAGTCTCGCTAATTATCAGTTTATACAAGATACACAACTGTTAGTTTATACACATGTGTACAGTCTTTTATACATCTGTGTATTATATTCAAAAAAGATTACATATGCGTATATTAACAACATATAGTATATTAGGCATGCACACGAGTAGATTCATATAAAAATTATGAAATTAATGAAAATGAAACATATCACATGTGTGCAAAAATAAATAATTTCATCACATATTTCAAAAAAAAATAATGTCCAAAAATAATTAAAATTTCAATCTGTCAGAAATTTTTTAATGTTTATTGAAAATTATAAAAAGTTAAAAACAATGTATTATGATATCTATATATGCGAATAATAAAAGAAAAACAATATTCAAGTTAAAATTAAAACAAAATCTATGAATAAAGAAATAATGAAGAAATAATTAAATATGGGGGAGAGAGAGAGAGAGAGAGAGTTAAGAGATGAGAAAATTAAGGGATTTTAATTAAAGATACTTGGGTAATGTCAATCTTACTCTTTTAATCTAAAAAATATCAAGGGCCAAGATTAGTTCACTCAGTTCACTCTCAAGAAGTTGTTCACTCTTGATCCTAATCCTATATATATATATATATATATATATATATATATATATATATATATATATATATATATATTACATTTTAGACTTGGTTAGGGGCCGTTTGACAACTTCTGAATGGTTAAGTGCTGAATCAGTAAGAGGTCTGAACCATTAAGTGCTGAACCAGTAAGAGGTCTGAACCATTAAGAGACTATATAATGCTAAACGTTTAGAGTCAAATGTCTAAGCAATTCAGATTAGAGGTCTTAACCATTCAGACTCTGTATAAATCTTAACCATTCAGAGGCAAATCTCTGAACCATTCAGACATCTGCTCGTGAAACAAACAGTCTGAACCATTAAGTGCTGAACCAGTAAGAGGTCTGAACCAGTAAGAGGTCTGAACCATTAAGAGCCTCATTAAGAGGTAAACAAACAGCCCCTTATTTTAACTTGATATATTACTCCAAGTCTAAAAACAATATTAATAAATTAAAAATTAATAAACTAAAAGAAAAATCACTCTGTATTTTTTAGTTTTAGGTATTCCTAACGACGGCCCGGTTTTATCTCATCTTTGCTATGCCGACGACGTGATCTTCATCGGGGAGTGGTCAGAAAAAAATGCGGTTAGCCTTAAAGATTCCTACGTTGTTTGCTTCTCGTTTCGGGCCTTAAAGTAAACAATAAAAAATGTCACTTGTTTGGGGTCGGGGTCGATGACGTGGAAGTGAGTGGACTTGCTCATATCCTTGACTGTGAGAAGGGATCCTTCCCTTTTGATTATCTGGGGATCCCTATCGGAGCAAATATGAAAAGAAGTAAGTTTTGGAAGCCGGTTGTCGAAAAATTCAAAAGAAAATTATTAGGATGGAAAGCAAAGCATTTGTCGCTAGCTGGTAGAGTCACGTTGGCTAAATTTGTGCTGGGAAGTTTACCCTCTTATTTTCTTTCTTTATTTCCAGCCCCAAAAAACATTATAAAACGTCTCGAAGGTATAAGACGTGACTTTGTGTGGGGAAGAACTGGAACGCAACATAAGATGCGATGGGTGAAATGGGAGAAGTTTCTAAAACCGAAGGCGGTGGGAGGAGTCGGGGTTGGAGGGATTTTTGATTTTAACGCTGCCATGATTTGTAAATGGTGGTGGCGGTACAAGGAAGGGCCAAATCAACTATGGTGTCGCAACCCCCGATCCCTTATCTGTCCCAGGAACGGGCGGACGCGAACTCAGAGTTTCGGTGGTATCAATCAATTAATTTGGCAGCGGAATTTACATTAGGACCGTAGTTAGGAAATGTTTATCAGAGTAAAACCACCATATTTAATATTAATAAACACATGGGTAAAACCCAAGTTTCTTATTACATTACTTTTATAGGGACAAACCCTATTTTATTGAATTTAAAACATCGTGTTTTAGATAACTTTTATAGCCACTTATTTTCCAAGCCGTCAGTGCTCTCGAGCTGGCTTTTTCCCAGTTGGCTTTCACATTGTGTTACCTGAAACATGTTTTAAAAATATTTTGTCAGCGGGAAATACTGGTGAGTGAATCCCAATTTAATCAAAACGAGTTTTATCAATTACCACAGTATTGAGAGCGATTACAATGTTTATATCTACACAATTACCCATTCAGTACTTGCCACTCGACCGTATCTATGGCTATGGTCATATCACACATTGGCTACTCGTCGTCCAATTGTGAAGGTTATCAAGTAATGTATACAAAACCCCATAATACCGGCGATAATTGAAGAATTACACGACTCGCATACTGGTAATATAATATAAACAAATGAGGTTTTATAAAAACAGTTGACACAAAAAGGAGATTACTCACATTGTTATCTTAGATTTTCCGTAAGGGTTTCCTGGTGAAAATCTATAATTTATACAAATGTACATTAGTTAGTATCATAACCCTTTAAAGAATATAAATGATACCCTCCCCGAGACGGCATTCCAACAACTACGTTGGGCAGAACCACAACAGTTGTTACGGAACCCTAAATCAATCGGGCAGCGTATCTATTACGAAACTGGGGTTATAATACTTAAAACGGAGCAGAACCTCGCTAATTAGGGGTATAATACCCGAGTATAATAACTCTCCTACAGAATTTGAGATTGAGAATTGAAAGTTGAACGAATTGAAATGAAATCCGAAGCCTGCTATTTATAGTTGCTGAACTACACTTTCAGGCGGCCCGCGTAAGGTAAGGCTAAGCCTTACGCGGCCCGCGTCAATATGCGGTCAACGTAATAGCTTGTCCCGGTCATCCTACCTATAGACTGCCACGATGATGACACGTGTCGTCCTTTCGGTGTATCCGCGTTTCATGATCTCTCGCGGCCGGGTACACTTAAAAGAACTCTAACGCGGCCCGCGTTAACTGAAGAAATCAACGATATCAGGTTTAACCCTGATACCGCCCGCGTAAAAGGTTGTGGTGGGTCTACGCGGCCCGCCTCAACTTAGTATTTCATGTTTTTAATTTATTTTATGAACTATAACATATTTCGGGCTTGGTTTTCACATACGGGTTGTATTTAAAGACATATTGGGGTCTGTAAAATATTTTAGAATGTCGGAAGTTATTCGAGGGTGTCGGTTTTCTGGAGGGTTGTTACATTCTCCCCACTTTGTTTTAGAGCTCGTCCTCGAGATCTATTGGAACAAATGTGGATATTTCTTTTTCATTTCAGATTCAAGCTCCCATGTGTACTCAGGTCCTCTTTTGAAGTCTCACATTACTTTGACTAGAGCTAATCTCTTGTGCTTGAGATTTTTGACTTGAATGATCTTGTCAATTATTTCCTACACTATCTCAGGTCCAGATAGTTGCCTTTCCCCTAATTTCTACCCAATAGACTGGGGTTTGGCACTTTTGTCCATAAAGTGCTTCGAATGGTGCAACATTGATACTTGTGTGATAACTATTATAAGAAAATTCTTATGAAAGGTAAGTGATCGTTTGACCTTTTGGTAAATTTACTTGAATTGACTTTTGATCACATAAAGTACTGGCTTTATTGGCTATTAACCAATCTATTCTTAAAATGATATCAAATCCTACCAAATTCATTGGGTAAAGATTTGTAATAAACTTATGGTTTAGAATTTCTATTCTTGCTCCCTGCAAGATTTCAGAAATCTTAATGGTTTCTCCATTGGCTGCCTCTACTAGACATACTTGTGGTAGTTTAGTTAATGACTGATTTAGAAATTTGCAAAACGAAGTATTAATAAAACTTTAGTTTGCACTAGAGTCAAATAATACTGTAGCAAAAATATCATTTAACTAAAACATACCAGTGATCACATCTGGGATCATCTTTACTTCTTCTGCCGTTAGAACAAATGCTCTAGCATTTTTAGTGTTTTTGTTGTTCGTGGCTGGAGCTAATTTTGGACAGTTTGGCTTGATGTGACCTTGTTCTCCGCAGTTATAGCATATCCTGTTGTTTTTCTTCCTGCAGTCTTCTTCCTTGTGTCCCGATATTTTGCAGAAGTTACAATATATGGAACATCTTCCCGAGTGCTTTCTTTTGCAATCCCTACAGTAGGGTGCAGAAGTAGAACCTATAATTTTCTCATGATTAGAATTTCCAGAGTGAAATTCTTGTGTAAGCTTCTGAGTTAGGTTCCTTTTCTGATATTCTTCTCGGGTACGGACTAATTCATCAGTCAAGGTATTTGCTAGTTCTACAGTTTCTTCTATAGTTTGAGGTCTAGCTGCCTTGACTACATGTCTTATTTCTCCAATTAATCCCCAGATATAACGGGAAATTAACACCGGTTCTGGTGAAGCAGGAGTTGGCACTATTCTAGCATATTCGAAGAATATTTTAGTGTATCCCTTACTATCTACACCAGTCATCCTAAGGTTTAGGAATTTGTTTGCTATCTGTTCCTTTTCATTGGGTGGGCAGAATTTCCTTTCTACCTTGTCCTTAAACTCCTCCCATTCCAT
Source organism: Helianthus tuberosus (assembly GCA_030545235.1). Taxonomy (NCBI): domain Eukaryota; kingdom Viridiplantae; phylum Streptophyta; class Magnoliopsida; order Asterales; family Asteraceae; genus Helianthus; species Helianthus tuberosus. Next base: position 5,064,500 of record CM060432.1, read on the forward strand.
ATTGTAAGTTCTATCAATTCCCTTAGTTTGGAGGATAGTGTTCCACCATTCTAAGGCCGAGTTCTTAAATAGATTAGAAGCAAACAGTATTTTATCTTCTTCTGCGCATTTGCTTATTCTTAAGACTGCCTCAGTCTTTTCTATCCAGCGTAGGGTTGCAATGACCTCTTCATTGCCCGAGAATTCCATTGGTTTGCAGGACCAGAATTCTTTGTAAGAACAACCATAAGGCATGGCTCTTCTTCTTTTGGGAATGGGTGCTTGAAGTAAGGGTCCATTGTTCACGCTGGGTTCTGGTTCAATTGGTCGTTTACTGCTATGTTTACTCTTGTTATCAGCATCCTTAACAGTTTGAAGAATAAATGGCATTGCATCTATAATTCCTTGTGCTACTATGTGTTGGATAGCACTATTATCCACTTGGTATCCATTGTTATTGAGGCTAGGATTTTCATTAACCAAGTTAATGTTTCTCTGATTATCATTATTCAGATTTCCTTGATTTACTTCGTCGGCCATCTGAATTTTTAAACATCTACCAGATATTAATATCATAGAATAATATTTAATATAGCAAATCATATGATACGTAATTTAGCCAAAAGCGTCCATCATTGCGACTTTACTCTATTTATCTATTACACACCAGTACTGAAATTAAAATTTACAATACCGACTGAAATAAATAATAATAGGCATCCGTACACACATATTTTATTTTATTTTTATTTTAATATATTATTATTATTATCACTACTATTTCCTCCATTCTCACATTCGTAGATATGGATTTATCCAAAAATCCATATTGCGCTCATCGTATTTCCATACTAGAAGCTCTCCCACCAGACGCATTCTCTCACTGCTTTCTAAAATTTCCTCCCCGAAAGTCCTAAGTTCTTGGACGTTTTCTGCACTCATTGGGGGTGCAGGTTCTCGGACTGGGTTTGGAATCTGGGGTACATGTTCCTGATATGGGGGTGTAGGTGCCTGAAATTGGTAAGGATTTTCTAAAACTTCCCTAAGGTATACATCATAGTAATAGGGATCTAGAGGATCCAAACCTGGATAGGCTCCTAAGTTTTGCATTTATGAAGAAACACACAACATTCTAAGTTAAAATTTTTGTAAATCACAAAATCACAAAATGGTAATTTAGAAATTTTCTAAAATTTATTTAAAACAACTATTGCTAGATTACAACTGAACTTTCGAATTATACTAACGGTTTATTTAATAGTTTAACGTTTCCGGCTTGTAAGTGTCGCAGGTGCTAAAACTGGTTTTGTGATTTAACTTATAAGTTAACATTTACTGCTAGAGTAGCTAACATGTAGAGATTTGCCCATTTTTCATCTAATTTATCTTCCCAAGGTGGGTTACTGTCTATTTTCTGGGTTTCCTGAGACTTTTTCATGTTCTCTTGACTTTTTCTAAGAATCCAGCTTCTTTTACTAGGGGTAAGTGGATTTTCAAACTGTGCTTTACGGACAAATATTCCCTCCTCAGTATCTGCTGAGTATCTTGAGGAATTTGTTTGAGATGAATTTCCCTTTTTTTCTGTGAACTATCTAATTTATGATAGATGTCCGAAATTCTTTTCTTACTCATACTGTAAACTAACAAATAGTCAAATAACACATAACAATAATTACAATTATGCACGTATTTCTATAATTTATTTCCTAACACAAAATATAACTTTAAGTGTCAGCAAAACACTTCTTTGGCTTAGACCAGGGGCTAGGCTCTTATACCACCTTCTGTCGCAACCCCCGATCCCTTATCTGTCCCAGGAACGAGCGGACGCGAACTCAGAGTTTCGGTGGTATCAATCAATTAATTTGGCAGCGGAATTTACATCAGGACCGTAGTTAGGAAATGTGTATCAGAGTAAAACCACCATATTTAATATTAATAAACACATGGGTAAAACCCAAGTTTCTTATTACATTACTTTTATAGGGACAAACCCTATTTTATTGAATTTAAAACATCGTGTTTTAGATAACTTTTATAGCCACTTATTTTCCAAGCCGTCAGTGCTCTCGAGCTGGCTTTTTCCCAGTTGGCTTTCACATTGTGTTACCTGAAACATGTTTTAAAAATATTTTTTCAGCGGGAAATACTGGTGAGTGAATCCCAATTTAATCAAAACGAGTTTTATCAATTACCACAGTATTGAGAGCGATTACAATGTTTATATCTACACAATTACCCATTCAGTACTTGCCACTCGACCGTATCTATGGCTATGGTCATTTCACACATTGGCTACTCGTCGTCCAATTGTGAAGGTTATCAAGTAACGTATACAAAACCCCATAATACCGGCGATAATTGAAGAATTACACGACTCACATACTGGTAATATAATATAAACAATTGAGGTTTTATAAAAACAGTTGACACAAAAAGGAGATTACTCACATTGTTATCTTAGATTTTCCGTAAGGGTTTCCTGGTGAAAATCTATAATTTATACAAATGTACATTAGTTAGTATCATAACCCTTTAAAGAATATAAATGATACCCTCCCCGAGACGGCATTCCAACAACTACGTTGGGCAGAACCACAACAGTTGTTACGGAACCCTAAATCAATCGGGCAGCGTGTCTATTACGAAACTGGGGTTATAATACTTACAAGGGAGCAAAACCTCGCTAATTAGGGGTATAATACCCGAGTATAATAACTCTCCTACAGAATTTGAGATTGAGAATTGAAAGTTGAACGAATTGAAATGAAATCCAAAGCCTGCTATTTATAGTTGCTGAACTACACTTTCAGGCGGCCCGCGTAAGGTAAGGCTAAGCCTTACGCGGCCCGCGTCAACATGCGGTCAACGTAATAGCTTGTCCCGGTCATCCTATAGACTGCCACGATGATGACACGTGTCGTCCTCTGGGTGTATCCGCGTTTCATGATCTCTCGCGGCCCGCGTACACTTAAAAGAACTCTAACGCGGCCCGCGTTAACTGAAGAAATCAACGATATCAGGTTTAACCCTGATACCGCCCGCGTAAAAGGTTGTGGTGGGTCTACGCGGCCCGCCTCAACTTAGTATTTCATGTTTTTAATTTATTTTATAAACTATAACATATTTCGGGCTTGGTTTTCACATACGGGTTGTATTTAAAGACATATTGGGGTCTGTAAAATATATTTAGGATGTCGGAAGTTATTCGAGGGTGTCGGTTTTCTGGAGGGTTGTTACATATGGGCCTCGGTTGTTCGGGCGATTCACTCGAATAAAAATGCCAACACCTTCATCTCGGTTAAGAAAACCATTCCGGGTTTATGGAAGGATATTGGTGGTATCAAGGCTGCCCTTTTAAAGCTTAACATAAACATTGAAGAAAATTTCCGTGTCGTGATTGGAAACGACCAGAACACTAGCTTTTGGCTTGATCGATGGCTGCTCAGTGAGCCTTTGAAGGATCGGTTCCCGGGTATTTACAGCATAGCTGCTGATAAAAGAGCAAATGTGGCCTCGCATGTCAGACATTGTGCGGACGGTACTCATCGGTGGGGCTGGATGTGGGCTAGGGACCCGCGGTCGGGTAGCGAATAGCAACAGATTTCGGAGGTCATGGGTTTGCTGCAGTCATTTCATCTAAAAGCCAGTAAAGATAAATGGTACTGGGCCTACGATTCTGAAACCGATTTCTCCGTCAAAAAAGATCAAACTCCACATTATGTCGAAAATCTCATCAGATCAGATTTCTCCTCAGTTTCGCTGGAATGTGTGGGCAACTTCTAAAAGTAATTTCTTAACCTGGAGAGCTAGTTTGGGGAGAGTGCCAACTAAAGTCGAGCTGAGCAATAGAGGGATGTCGTTTTTAGACGTGACCTGCGACCGTTGCGGCTACAATACTGAAGACAATAATCATGCTTTTGTTAATTGTCTTCTGGCGAGAGGAATTTGGTGGAATATTTTCGTGTGGGTCAGAGTCCCGATGCCGAGTAATATTTCTTCTGTCACTCAGCTGATTGAAGCTCTGGATTACGCCCCGGGTTTGAAAGTTTGGAAGCGGATAGTGAATAATATTATGAAGGTGACCTTCTGGAGGATTTGGCATGCTAGAAATCAAAAGGTTTTCGAAGGAAAATCGCTTCGGGTCCAAGAGATTGTCGAGCAGATAAAGGAAGACTCCTTTTTTGTGGTTAAAACATCGCTCCAATCTTCCAGTTACGACATGGGAGAAATGGGTCGATTTTGATGTTTCGAGTCTTGTGTAATTTCTTTTCTTGTTCCGATTGTAAGCTTTCCAGCGGCTTGCTGGCTCTTTATATATAGATATAAAGTGATTTTGCCGTTCAAAAAAAAAGTTTGACTGAGGAGTCTAATAAAGTCACAGACTTACTTCGTATTTTTTTTCTTAGAGTTTCTTAATTTAGGAAAAATTGTGTTGGATGTTGTGTTGTGAGCTTTTTTTATAATACTATCATATATTAATAAATTAAATGGTAAATTACAGTTTTTGTCTTTTATGTTTGTATGGGATAACAATGGATACCCTTTAACTTTAATAATTACAATCGCAATGCTTTATTGTAAAACTCATTACCTCGTAGTAGGGGTGAGCAAAAACCGAACCGAAAACCGAAACCGCACCAAAAACCGTAAAAACCGAAACCGCAAAACCGCAACCGACACAAAAACCGTAAAAACCGAAACCGCAAAGGTATGGTGCGGTTCGGTTTTAGCTTTAAAAACCGCACCAAAAAACCGAAACCGCACCGCAAGATTATTATATATATATATATATATATATATATATATATATATATATATATATATATATTATATATATATAATATACTTAAAGATCGTTGCCCAAAATTAAAAAATTTAGCCCTATATATTATATAATCTGTGGCCCAAAATTAAAAATTTAGCCCAACTCCCTATACAGTTTAGTTATACACTTGTAGTCTTATACGGTTAACTCAGCTCATGTTGCCCTAACTCCCTAAATCATCAGGCGACATCAGGCGACTTGGCTTCCTTCTCCGTAATCGACATCAGGCGGACCTGCTCTGCTTTCCGGCGGCGCTGCTTCTCCGGCGGACCTGCTCTGCTTCCTTCTCCGTAATCGATTCACCAGGTAATTTCTCCATTCAAACCCTTCGTTTTCTCCTTTTCATCGTAAATTTAAGGTTATCTTTGAACGAATCAAAGTAATAATCGAAATATGTTAAAGTTTTTGAATCTGTTTGTTAAACTAACTCTAATTCGGGGAAGACTTGTGATTTGACTTGTGATTTGACTTGTTGGATTCATCGGTCAAAATTAGTATAAGTTCCAAATCGATTTCAGTTCTTAATGTTTTAGTTTGTGAATTTAAGCCTTTTTATAGTGATTATTACGATTTGAATGACCGAAGATTGAAAATCATGTTAACAGTTTGATTATTTTGGCTCTAAATGATGCAGAATTTCGGAATTATGACTAATTAATAGCTAAAAAATACCCGCACACACTTCTAAAGTGTGATTCAGTAAGAGTTTTTAACTATTGATTGATGTAGGGTTCTTACTTCTTAGCCATTGTGTTTTTTACAGTGATTTTACTATTTTAGAAAATCTAACGATACTGGATGGGAATACGGAAGTTTGGTTTGTTTGATTTTAGTTCTTTTATGTTTTCAGAATGGCTACTAATGAAACTGTAATTGATGTGGATGATCAAAATGATGATGAGGTTGAAGTACCCGGAGAAGAAAATAAGCCAAAGTTGAAGTCCGTTGTTTGGCAACATTTTCCGTATAAGAAAGGCGCTAAATCGACAAAATGCAAGCATTGTAAAAAGGTTTTAGCTTGTGGCACTAGACTTAATGGTACCTCCGGATTACTCAATCATCTAAGAAATACTTGTGTAAGATCACCCCTTTATAAAGCAAAAAAGAATAATCAAAAAAATCAGTCAACCTTAAACTTCAAGCCAAAGGATACGCAGGGGGGTGGGTCATTGACTAAGCATTCATTTAGCCAGGTGAAGTGTAGACTAGGCCTCGCTAAAATGTGCATTAAAGACAATAGACCTTTTAGTATTGTCGATGATGAAGGATTTAAGGAGTACTCGTGGGAATTGAATCCCGAGTTTATTATGCCATCTAGATGGACGGTTGCTAGAGATTGTATAACTATTTTTGAACAAGAAGCAGAAAAGGTCAAACATTTGTTGAAAGGCCAAACAGTGTGCCTCACTACCGACACATGGTCATCCGTTCAAAATATCAATTATATGTGTCTTACGGTACATTGGATCGACGACACATGGGTTTTACAAAAAAGAATCCTAAATTTTTGCCCTATAGATAATCATAGGGGTGACACCATTGGGAGTTTGGTTTATGAGTGTTTAAAAAAATGGGGGATTGAGACCGTGTTTACCATCACAGTGGATAACGCGTCTTCAAACGATGGGGCTATACGATTTTTAAAGAGGATGTTGAAGGGACCGAATGATATACTAGGTTGTAAATACTTGCACCTACGTTGTTGTGCACATATCATCAATCTTGTTGTTAGAGATGGATTGGAAGAGCAGTTCGATTCTGTTACTAGAATTCGAAATGTTGTGACGTATGTGCGATCATCACCGGCTCGGTATAAAAGTTTTGAAGATTGTGTTGCTTGTGTTGGAGTGAAATCTGAACTAAAGCCCTCTCTTGATGTTGACACGAGATGGAATTCAACATATTTAATGTTGGAAACAGCCGTAGTATATGAGGATGCGTTTGACAGGTATGTGTTTATTCTGTTTTATATAACTTAACTTTGGGGTAACTAAACTTGCTTATTACTAACATCGTGTTCCTGTTTTATTTTCTAAAAAGGCTTTACTTGATCGATTCTTCTTATGGTGCTTATTTTCGCACCGAGGCGGAGGAAGATGTGGAAGGGAGCATAAGAAAAAGGAAAAGGAAGCATAGAGTAATTGGTGCTCCGAGTGGTGTTGATTGGGACGCGGCTAGGTATGTTATTATATTTTTCATTTAAATATCTCTAGCCTATAAAAATAATAAGTCGTTAACTCATTTAAATACTTACACATGGATATTGGATTGTTAAATTAGGAATCTGATCGACTACTTGAAAATATTTTTCGATGTTACAACCAAGATATCCGGCTCAAAGTATGTAACTTCGAATATTTTTTTTTCCGAACTTGTGAAAATGCAAGCAACCATCACTCGGATGACTTTGAGTCAAGATGAACAGAAAAAAAAGATGGCTATATCGATGAAAACAAAGTATGATAAATATTGGGACAACGTAGATAATATGAATTATCTATTGTATGTTGCGGTTGTTTTGGATCCACGCAACAAGCTTTCATATGTTAAGTATTGCATTGAATTGATCTATGGTAAGGATTCGGAGAAAAGTAAAGAGATTGTGGGAAAGGTGACTAAGACTCTTGATGAGTTGTTTAATCATTACAAAGGCAAGGGAGAAAACACGAATTTACCAAACTCACAAGATATGGTTTTTGGTGAAAAGTCAAGTATTAATGAGATGGATATTGATCTGGAGCTAGAGTTTGACAAACTTGATGATGGAGGTCAAGACATCAAGAGTGAGGTGGAGATCTATCTAACGGATTTAAGGGAAAAAAGGGACCAAAAGTTTGATCTTTTGGGATGGTGGAAAGCAAATTCAACCAAATTTCCTATACTATCCAAAATAGCTAGACATGTTTTGGCAATGCCGATCTCGACAGTTGCATCAGAATCGGCGTTTAGTACGGGTGGTAGAGTTATCGACAAGTATAGAAGTTCACTTAACACCGAAACTGCGGAAGCTTTGATTTGTGCACAAGATTGGATAAGGTGTACAAGGGTTGATCTTGAGCTCGGATGTTCTATGAAGAATAAAGACATAGATGAATTTAATAAGAAGATGGCGGGTTTAAAAATTGGTAAGGTTTTCTTTACATGTGTGAGTTTATATTTCAAATACCTACTAACATATATTTTTTGTTTTTTTTTTCTATCTAGGAAACACTAATGGCAAATGATAGTTGGAAACATTGAAAGTTGGAAAGATTGAAAGTTGGAAACAAGAATGAGTTCCAGTATTAAATGTATTCCAGTATTAAACTCTTGTTTTGATTGATGTCACAAGATATGGTTTTCTATCTAGCAACTATTATTCTAGACATGTTTCTAGTACAAACTCTTGTTTTGATTGATGTCCTCTAGCCCATACATATGCTCTTCAATTGATGTCCGATAAGCCATACATATGCTCTTCAATTGATGTATTCAACTATTAAAACCGAAACCGCACCGAAACCGAACCGCAACCGCAAATAAACCGCAAAAACCGTACCGCAAAAAAACCGCAACATGTGGTTTTAAAAAAATAAAAACCGCACCTCGCGGTATGAGTTGCGGTTTTATGCTAAAACCGCACCAAACCGCACCATGCTCACCCCTACCTCGTAGGTCCTTTAGTGCTAACCAGGTTACTTTTCATGGTTAAATCTAGTCAGGTGCTTTGCACATAGCACATGAGGCTATAAATGTCTTTTTACCCATTTGTTAATAAAATTATAACTAAAATCCATATATGGTGAGAGAGAGAGATAAGCCCTAATTCATCTTCCTCACCTACCACCAGGCATCACCACCATCCTAATCCAACCACAACCATCTCTCTTATCGTTACAGCTTTGTAAACCCACTAATGACAACCCTTGGATCAAAGACGGATCTCGGAAGAGGTCCGCAGTTATGCCGGTGAACATGACGTTGGTTTCAACGGTGATTGTAGTGGTGTCGTCGGTGGAGAACAGGCGGTGGTAGAGGAAGTAGGCGGTGGCGATGGTGGTGCTCATGCTGGTTGCAAACACCAATAGAGTTGCAGGTTGCAAGAACTACGGAGACGATCTGGGCTGGTTTGACAAACTTGAAAAGTTAACCGTGGATTATAAAAAAACGGGCTTCTTCCAAAACCTTCTCCCTTGATGATTTTCTCAATATGTTAATTACAACACTTCTCTTTTTCATCTTCATTGTTCACATTTTTAGATATATTAATTTGTATTTATAATTTCTTTCTGTGAATATTATTGTCTCTAGAAGACTTGGGTATAAAAGGAAACTAGTACCAATCCCACTTTAAAGTGATTTCTTTACTTGTAATACCTTCTTTCGATATTTGGTTATCTTCCTTTTTCTGATAGTGAATTTTGTGATGATTTGTTTTTATTTTCTGATAGTGAATTTTGTGATGATTTTTTTTATAATCGAATAAATTGCAGAAGTAAAGAGAGAATTTTGTGTCAAGGTGGAACTAGTGAAGAAATTGGTGGAATTGATGGTAGAATTAGTGAAGAAATTGATGTGATTGTGATCAATTAGTGGAGAAATTGATCTGATTGTGATGAATTTTGGACCTAATTATAAGTTTTTAAAGAGAGAGAGAGTGGAGAGAGTGTAACACCTCGTGTTTCGAAAGCCAAAGTCAAAGTCAAGATTGAAGTCAAAGGAAGAAAAGATTGCTAATTGCGATCTGTCACTCCTTGTGCAATTCCTGTTTTGACTTCTTTGACTCGTAGATAGTCTATTCAATTGTTTGCGTTAGTTGTATTATGTGGAGTATCTATTAATAATCGATGTTTATCGCTTGTTTATCGCATGTTTTATCGCTTATCGCAATCGCATTCGCAACTCGAGTTACGCATTCTGGTTATTATTTGTTTTACGTGTGTGTGCCTTTTATCTGTTACTTGTGCATGTTTATTTATGTTATGATGTGGTGTGTAATCGAAACTCAATCGCAATCGAACCGCATTCGCTGAACGCAAGTAATTTAGGATGAATGTATGTTAGATATAGTAGTTGGGATTAAAAGTAATTTGAATAAGAAACTCCTTCGCATCGCAACGCTCGTCACGCGAATCGAAAACGCAAAACTCGTCGCGCAAATTACTCCAATCGAGTGGCCAGCCGACCGAGCTGCCACCCGATCGAGGTGCCGCTCGATCGAGCAGTCACCCGACCAGGCTACCACTCGATCGACCAGCCACATCTCCCCCTTTCCTTTTTGGGAAACCCTATAAATACCCCTGTCAACATCACAAACTTACCTTTTCTGCACCTCTCGTCCGACCAGCGCTTCTTGCCCACTTTTCTTCAGATTTCTCGCGATTCTTTTAAGTTTTCAACCTAAATCTTGTACTTTCTTGATCTACCACACTCCTACACCTTTCTGTCTTTTAAATCTTAACTTTTAACCGTGAAATCACTAGATTTGAGGTGTTCTAGGGTGATGTCATCATGGTGTTCTTTTGAACTTCATGTCTTGGCTTCAATCCACCAAGAACAACTTAGATCTGAACGATTTCCACATGAATAATCAAAGATCTTTCATAGATCTGAACATATTCATGGTGAAAAGGATTGAAAGATGGTTTTCCAACTTTCTTTCAACTCTTTTACACTCAATGCACTCAAAACTGATAGAATCGGATCTCGTTCGGACCTTTACTCGTTCTTAGTGTTGTGATTGGTTCAAGATCTGGATTCTATCCACGAGACCACCGATTTTGGGTTAACCAAGAACAACCGTCTTGAACCGGTTAACTGGTTGAACTTGGGTGATTCCTGTTCGATCAGGTCACTGGGGTCAGGATGGGGTTCTGTTGATTAGCACGTTGTCACACCGTCTCAATAAAACTACAAAACTATCAAAAACAACCAAGTGTAAGATGATCAGGTCGACCAGGATGGAGTGCCGCCCGATCGGACTGCTGTCCGATCGGATTGTCACCCGATCAGGTTGCCACCCGATTGGCTTGCACCTTGGGTCCCACACTTAAAAATATCTTCAACATTTGAGGTTTAAACATTGAACGAATTGATGTCCGATCGGATTACCACCCGAACGGATTACCATTCGACCATGTGATGTTCTGACTTCGCACTTAAACAATTTTCAACATGTTCAAAGCGTACGGATTGCCACCCGATCGGGGACTACAATCCGATCGAGTGACAAACTGCTGTGAACTTGTTCTCACTGAAGTGTCCTACCAATCGGATTGTCGCCCGATCGATCGACCGGCCTGAAGGGTAGAGATACTCTTCTATTTTCAAAATGCTACAACGAAAACTTCAAAGCACAAGCCATCATACACAAACACATCCATCCCAAAAGAGGTAACTAACCAATCGAATGGTCACCCGATCGGATGACCATCCGAACGGATTGTCACCCGATCGACTGGCCACCCGATCGGATTACCATCCGATCCACTGACACTCTACACCGTTTTATGTGCCGCTTATCTTTTGTGCTATCGTTCTGATCAGGCTAATCTCGCTCTAAGCGCTCTCTTCAATCCATCATCGCTGTGAGTATACTCGATCCCTTTTTGCTTTACGCACTTTTGGGTGTTACATACGTTACTTATTCTAAATCACATCGAACACACTACGCAATACTTTAACGCTAACCGTTACCACATGTTATACGTGACTTAATGAATGCTTGTTTGTTATGTTTACACATGGAATGATGTCTACCTGCCTTAGTAACGATAGTACTATTTGTTTGGACTCAGCACCTGTTTACTCAGGGGTTGTTAAGGACAATTTGTTACATGGCTCACAGTGGTGAGTGTGTATTACGAACTGTCTTGGGCAGTCAACCCGCAGTCATTGGTATCGATAGGTTCATGTCGATAACTAACATGCCTCATTTTCCACTGTGTACGTGCTGGTTATGCGTAACGATTTCGAACTCTATTATATCTATTTAACTTGTATGCTCACCATTACACTATGTGTATTAACTTTTACTTTAACGTATGTGGCAGGTGCATAAGATGTTTGAATGCTTTGCTTGCTGTGAAATCGAGGCTAGGAAAGGTCTAGAAACCAATAAACAAATGTCTGTATTTGAAATCTGAGTTGTCGGAACAGAACAATTTGACTAGATCTTGTCTGTAATGATTATGTTATCTTTTATGACATGGTATGGAACATGTTGTTTTAAATAATTGGTAATTATAGTTGTTATGGAAACTTCTGGACAATCTGTTTCGCTCAGTGCCATGCCCCGATGTTTCCGCCATCGGTTGAGGTGTGACAGATTGGTATCAGAGCCATAACTATAGGGAATTAGGCAAGACTCGACCTAGTCCGGGTCGATGTCTTAGAAACGACCTAGTCTATAGTTAGGTACCAACAGACTGACTTGTGCATGCCCTTAGGGGTTTTGTACAAGATTGCTTGCAATTTCTCGCTATTCTCGCCTACGCTACACTATCACTACACGCTAATTTTCGAAAATGAACGAGCGATTAGGTCGAGATTAGGTGTGAAAACTGCAAAGTCTCGACTAAATTGCTTGTTCGACCCATAATTTTTATCTATAAACACGAGAATTTGCGTTGAATCAGGAGTGAAATCCGTACTTTAACGCAGATTTTCGTCTCTATTTTTATCCAAACAGGAACAAAGTTGTTAAGACAGGGGTGAAACCTGAACCTTGACGACTTATTCCGCCCTATTTTGATTTTACAAAACTCTCACCAAAGTCACGACGGACTCCAACGACTTGAAGTCGCACTATAACTGGAAGGATGCGTGCCGATCGCCCAGATTCGAGGCGAGAGCACAGTCCCAAAAGTCAAAAGTGTGTACCGATGGTCCTTGTGAATAGTCGAACAACTTTGGTTAGTCGACGTCTAATAGCCGCAGACAATCTATTTCTCGATTTTTATGTGTTTCGATTCTGAGCTCGCCACTACCGACTCTGATATTTGTCGATTTTATGTGGATGTTATGTGTTTTATGTGAATTATCTGTTTATATGTTACAATTTTTGGGATTTACTCGATTTTCTCTTTTGATCGACACACACGACTCGCACTGCACCTCCATCTCAAAACGCTGACAAATCGCTATTATTTGTGGAGCCATCTTAAGCCATGTTGCTCGATGTATTCGATAATCACAATCGCTAATCTCGAACACTCGCGAACTTTGAATGATAGGTTTCTGTATACTGACTGCCTCTTGTGATTTCATGCTTATGTGCATCTGTGCTTATATGCTTCTGTGCTTATGTGAATCTGTGCTTATGTGCCTATGTGACTATGTGGATACATGATTATACGTGTTCCTGAGCTTTAGTAATATTAGGCGTGTGAGGTGAGATTCGATTTTATTATATTTGAGTCCTATGGCGATGTCTGTTGCAGACAATGTCGTCATCATTTTGGAACAAGAATTATTTCGGTAATCGCTATTCAAACGACACATGGGGAGCAAATGATGCCAATGAGGAGGAGGTTGTTGTGTCTGGAGTCCCTGTTGATTAAAAAACACAGTTGCCAGGCTTGAACGAGACTCCGACTCCACCTGTTGATGAACCAAATTACCCGGCGCATTAAGTGTATCCGGATTACGGATAAGGGTATGAATCTCCGTACGTGCAACAAAGTGGATACGGTGCTGAGAATGCACCTGTTGTTGAACCATATTTCCCGACGCAGCAATCGTATCCGGGTTACGGATACGGGGGTGAAGGTGGATACGGAGGTTACGGTGGATACGTGGGTGAAGGTGGATACGTGGGTGAAGGTGGATACGGTGGATACGGGGGTGAAGGTGGATATCGTAGATACGATAGATATGGGGGTGAAGGTGGATATGGTGGATACGGAGGCTACGGTGGATACGAAGAATACGGTGGATACGGTTATGAGCCCCGTAACACACCACTGTATGATGATTATGAACCATCTACCCCGAGCAATCCGTTTCAAATAAAGGAGGCATCACATTAATATTTGTATTATTTTTATAATAATTATTATTATTGTTAGAATTATATTGTTATTGTTATTGTTAATATTATTGTTCAAATTATTATAGTTATTATTATTGTTAAAATTATTATAATTATTACTATTGTTAAAATTGTATAACTATTGACAACATTATAATAATAATAACAATAATTGTTGTTGTATTGTTATTATTATTAAAAATATTATAATTATTATTATTGTTGTTATTGTTATTATTATTATTATTATTATTATTATTATTATTATTATTATTGATTTTACTAGGGTTTGGTGTGCCAATAGGTACACCCTATCAAATACCAACTCAAGCCATTTAACAAGGAAAAATAGGATCCAAAAGACAACCAAAAGTTTCGAAAACAAACCAAGAATCCTAAGTATTAATTAATTCAAAATACTGAAATGAATAAAAGTCTTTATTCTTGAACTGCATTTTACTCTCATCATCACTAGTTCCCAACATTCCCCGGATTACCTGTCGACAAATAAGAAAAACACAACAAAGAAAACTACGGCTGAGCTAAAGGTTGCCCAGTAACGAAAAAATCAAATAGTACAAGTAAAGAAAGGACATAAAGAAAGAAATATGAAATGTTTGAACACAAAACCAAAACTGATACTTGAACAAATACTGAATATAATCTGAGGTGGAACATAATCAGACATACAAAGCATACCAGACAATATTATAAACATATTAGATCAGAAACATATATCAGACTACGAGACTACAAATAACAACAAACCAAGTCACGTGAGACGGAAGCACCCACGAGCCTAAACAGAGGGGTACATAGCTAGCTAGTCTATGCACCTATGAGATGGTGAGTGTGGCGTTCACCCATTATTCCAATCTCCTGACAACAAACTCAGACTCAGAGCTAAGATCGATCTATACGCCTCTAGGGGCCAGGTGCTACACAAGCACAAACTAGAGACGCCGTGAACTTTTATTACGCACTGTCACGATAAGTGCCATGCCGTTGACGCCCAAACGGCAAGCCAGACATGCTCGGGTGACAGAGTACAGAAACTTTGGCCATGTATTAATATATAGGCAACTTAAACTGATTCTCATTGGAATATGCAACAATGATTACAATTGCTAAATTCTATTGCATGCCACTACGAACTTGTCAAATAATAAATGTGAACTGAAACAACTAACTGAAACAGACAAAATCTGTACTGCAAAGTGACGGATATGATAAAAAATACTCTAATGAGAAGACCAAAGAATCCGTACCGTAGTTAGCAAAGCAATAGATGTCCGCGGATCGAGGCGTGCTCAAAAGTGTTACAAACCTAAACTCATATTTTTTTCTAATCAGTTATACGATAATTCGATTACGTTCAGAGATTTGTTTAACTTACGAGATTCTCCGGCGAGCAAACCCAAACTTAAATATCCAACTTTTATTATAAATTAACTCACAATGACCAGTTTTCTCTTTTCACTTGTTTTTTTACATATATATAAAGCTTAACCAGCTAGTTAATCCAAAATAAGAGTGAGCATACAAAATCCAAAATTTTAGTAACAAACTATGTTTATAATATGGTAAAAAAAATGAAAATGATATTCTTTATTTAGTTTCTCAAATGTAACGTTTAGTCCAATTTTTTTTTACTTAAATCACCATAATTCTACACACACCCAATATGCTAGAACATAAATACAGAGGAAGTGCTTCTCACCGTACATCACACAAGACATACTCAGTATGCATACACAACACACAAAAGAAGGAAATTTAATTATTATTAAATAAATAAATAAATAAATAAATAAACAAACACACACTCACATATACTATACACACACAACACACTACACACTACACACGCACACAGTATACTCACAAACCCCAACATACACACATAATATACATAAACATGCATCATTCATACATATGATGTTTAGTTAATAGTTACCACATGCCTAAATCTCATCATGCACATGCACTCACAATCAAATACAAATCAAAACACACACTCATACACACAAGATAACACACATAAACACAACATAACACACCCACACATAACTCTTCCCTCATTTTGTCCTCCTCACCTTATTATTATCAGAATTTACGAAACCCATCCACCCCTCGGCGGAAAGAATTTTTTGCAGAAGTAGGTGATTTGAGTTGCAAAAGAGTGCTTCTAGGTGGTCAACAATTTTCTTTTCAAATCTAGGTAAGTAGCATAATGAAACAGCGACCTTCAACTAAGTTTCTGTCCAAAAGCTGCAACCTGAATGAAGATCGCTGTTTGAAACAGCTATGTTACCAAAGATCGCTGTTTCATTCAGCAACCTTAATAAGGTCGCTGTTTCAAACCACCAACTCAATAAAGATCGCTGTTTGGTCCTGCCATCTTATAAGAGATCGCTGAATGAATCTGCAAGTTATTGTTAAGAGTTTGGCTGATTCAACTGATTCAGATCGCTAACCAGTCCTAATCCAATATAGACTGGGTGATTCATATAGAAATATGCTGGGGGGAATGAATGGGTTTGTAATTAACCCAGATATTTCATGTAATCATCAATTGTACGGGTTTGTCTTTAGCTTCTAGGCTCCCATCTTTAATAAAATCGTTGTTAAAAAATCTTATAAAATAACACTTTTTCAAGGTGTGAAATATAATCAATTTCAAATACATTACTAAACAGATGTCATATATAGCTGATTATTGAAAGAATTAGTGCTGGGTTCTAAAAAACATATGAATAATAAAAATGTCGTTGAAATTCAGGATTGGTTTGTTATATGTGAATAGATTGATACCCTTTTTAAATAAATAAATCAATGTGAATGGAATTTCATTATGGGACAGACACATTAGAAGTAATACTCATGCCCATACCTTAATAAGATCTCTTTATGGGACAGTATATAAAGTCATTGCACGTCATGTATAGACCTTTCAGACAATCTTAAAGGGATTAATTGGTACAAAATGTTGTAATCGGAATACGATTCTTCACTGTTAAACACCCACGAATTTATTATGGAGAAATCTAACTCAAAAACTCCAAATTACAATATTCCCTACCAATTTGATTGGTATATATAGCTAACCTAAACACGTTAGACTATTACTAGGAAACCTATTAATTAATTACATAATAATTATCTAAACACACTTCCTAACCTAACACGTATAGGAACCTTAGATAATATTCACTAATTAATTAATATTATTGTTTATTACTTGTCTTGCACTCCAAGCAATCATCCTAGCCATCCTTCACGCATGTAAGCCACATATTAGACTAGGAATTCCCAACATTCACCCCCTGAATTTCTAAGTCGTATACGGGAGATCTTCAACGCCAAGTAGATCCTGCATCTCCTTGAACTTGATTTTCGCTAGTGCCTTCTTTGTCAACGGTTTTCGCGTTTGTGTTCCAACCATGCACGCTTCGTACACCTTATTCTCGTGACGAATCTTTGGAACTCCAAAAACCATCCCATTCATTAGCTCCAAGGTTTTGAAACTAGCATGCCCGAATTTCTCATGCCATAACCACGAATCTTCACTGATTTTCGCCATAAGACAAACTGGAGCGCCCACTTTTAATTTCACCTTGTACAAACGATTTTTCGAACGAGCCACTCGCATCAATAATTTTCCACCACTATCAAACATCGTTAGAAAATTATCTTTCATTAGAATTTCACATCCAAATTCGGTTGCTTGACCCAAACTCATCACGTTACTCTGCAAATCTGGGATATAATAAATATCGGTTAAAAGCTTTTGTTCACCGGTTTTTCCTTCAAATAAAATCGACCCTTTTCCTTTAATCGTCACACGCGAACCGTCACCAAACTTCACGCTTCCAGTTATTCGCTCGTTTAGCTCTGCAAAATAACTCCGGTTACCCGTCATGTGGTTGCTGGCTCCGTTATCAAGATACCAAACATCTTTTTCGCTAGAATCGGCTTCAAATTTCTTTGGCAAAACCTTTTCTTCGTTTAAAAAGATAGTTTCTTGATTGGTCTTCATCATAAAAAATGTTCCATCAACCTCATTATTTCGTTCCTCAGCTTGTGCCATGTTCGCCTCATTATTTTTTAATCGATTTGGACATCTTGAAACAAAGTGTCCATATTTGTCACACCGGTAACACTTTATTCCCGATAAATCACGCTTTTTATCCTTTTGCTTTCCGTTGTCTCGGGTCTTATATTCTTCTTTTTGACCGCGGTTTTGGGTGTTATCCCGACCACGGCCACGCCCTCGCGATGAGTGAGATCCTCGACCTCTACCCCTACTAGAATCACGTCCACGGCTAGAAGAAGATTCAGATTTTGTAAACATTAACTTACCCGAATTGTCGTATGCGTTATCTTCTTCTTTAATCCTCTCTTCATAAGCATTTAGTCTACCAACCACATCTTCATACCCGACCGTTTTCAAGTCCAAAACTTGTTCAAGCGAGGCCACAATATGTATAAACCGCCTTGGCAAACTAGTGAATAATTTCTTGACCATTTTTCGTTCTTCAATCTTTTCTCCTAGTGTGGCCGCCTTAGAAGCAATAGACGACAACTTTGAGGCGTACTCATCAATCGTTCCGGTATCCTTCATCTTCAAACCATCGAATTCGGTTATTAAGGTTTGAAGTCTTGCTTCTTTCACACGTTCCGCACCGAGATTTCTTGACTGAATTGCTTCCCACATCTCCTTTGCTGACTTCAAATTCCCGATCTGTAAAATTTGTTCCTCCGGTATCGATTGAAACAAAAGAGCTTTCGCCACGTTATTTTTCTTCGCATCATCGGAACCCGGATCAATCACATCCCAAACTCCATGAATCCCAAAAATAACTTCCATACGTATACTCCAGATCGTGTAATTTGTTGAAGTTAACATCGGACACTGAAACGAACCTGGGTTCGTTTCCTTTACCGGAGCATTCGAACCTTCACCCACAACCATCGTTCGTTTCTTTCGTCGGCTATAGGTTTTAGTAGTCCCCGGTGAATCAATTTTACTGATACAACCCTTTTAACGCGGTTGTAATCGGTTTGTTTTTCGATTCGTGTCGATAACATCGTAGGACAATCAACGGTTTCCCGTTTCCAACCTACTATAATCGACGATTAATCAAGACAATCAACAGTTAAAAACGGTTTCCAACTTGATCAAATCTTTTTCAATTATTCACAAATAAAGCTATGACCAGAAAACTGTAACACCCCAAAAACGGGTTTGGTAAATTAGAACCCGGTTAATATAAAGAAGTGAGTTTTAGTCTCTTATATAATTAAAATGAAACTTGAGGGACCAAAACCGTTAAGTGGGGAAACATGATTTTTATAAAATAAACTTAAAACACCACACACACACATAGTGTGTGTGTGTGTGTGTGTCGACATCCAAGAAGAAGAAACAAGGTTCAAATCCTAGTTTCACAAAAATCCTCAAATTGGAAGGGTAAATGAAGTCTAAATCCATAACCGAGTACGGATTAACGATCACCTTCTCAATGGGATCCTAAGGTATGTTTTAAAAGTTAGATTGGTGATCTTTCACGAAGTGGGTTATGATGTAAATTTCGAAATTGTATGAAATTGATAATGGGTATGTGTTAGAATCATCATATATAACATGGATTATGCATGGTTTAGGTTAATTTGATGTTTAATGGTGAAACCCATTTCTAGTAGTAATGTTATGAAGATGATGATGTTGCATGTGTTAAATCAAGTATGGTTTTGATGTATATGGAGTTGAATATTGTGGATTATTGTTAATGACCTTGATTTAGGATGAAAGTTATGTGAGGTTAGTGGGAATTTGATGATCTTGATATGAACTAGTAAGAAGATGCAAAGAATGCTTGTACTTTATGCTTAGGAAGTAGTATGCACACCAAGTGTATGATAAAATGTCTAAGTGAAGTTAAGATGTGAGATTTTAGGAAGTGGCTTGACATATATGAATGACGTATGATAATGATGTAATTAGTGGTATACTAACTTAAAGAGTGTGCTTTAGATGGAATTAGTACAAGAATTCGGGTTGAATGTATGTGTTGTCAAGATTATGCATTAGAGGCTTGTACATTATGCTTGAATGGGCGATGCTCGCCATGTGTTTCTATTAATCACTTAATTGCGATTAAGAAGTGAATGTATATTAAATGTATAACATATGACCATACTAGTAAAGGGTGATGTTATGAATTACGTTAAGTTGTCTAACTTAGCTATGTGATTGTCAAATGTAGAATCATGAAAGCATAAGTATGTGTATATTGTGTATGTGAATAGGCGATCATGTAGTTGTTTGTGTCATACAACATTATGTATGAAATGAATATCATGTCATTAATATGGTCCACTATATCAACATGAATGCGTGTTCATAAGTTGGGAGTTATATGCTAAAAGGTTGACTTTCTGAAAGTCAACCGAGAATTTATAACATGGTTAGGTGTTTTGACACAAATATAAGAATCGAGAGATCATGGAATACGTGTTAGACCAATTATGTGTTATGTGTGATAACGAATTTAGATTTCGAAGATATTGAACTATGTGGTTGACGAGTCATGTCGTATGCGTGTTAGTGAAAGTCAAATAGATAAAAGTTGGAAAATGTGTGTTAATATGAATAAGCATGAATACTAACACAATCATGGCATGACGGCATGAAAGAATAGGAACCACACTAGCACGGACCAAGCATGGAAGGCTAACGGGTCAAGATGAGGCAAGGAAGATGTTACGAACACGGATGCACAAGGTAAGTGATTTCTATAATCACTTCTTATGTTTGGATAGGTGATATGGTGTTTTAATTTACTAAACTTGATGGTTGAGGTCAAATATGTGACGTAATCTTATGTCGTAAAGGATGGAATTTAAAGTTGACCAAAATGCCCTTGATGGGTATTTTGGGCAAACGATCTTAACAAGTAGTTTAGGAACAAGTTATTTGATGAGTATAATGTTTTGAGCAAGTATGGAAGTGAAGAGTATGGTCGTGGTATGTCATAAACCAATTAATGCGCAAATACCCATAATGGGTCAAATAATTGGAATGTGATAATAAGTCGATAAGGCGTAAGATAAGAATTTCGTTAATCCGGATGTGGGATTTTAAGTTTATATGATAGAATGTGAATTTACAAGCATGTAGGAAGAAACGGGAGGTTAAACGGGTAAACGGTTCAAAAGTTATGCGCGTTTTAGTGCGTACGGACGACGAAACGGAACTGCAGAAAAGTGCCATTTCTAGAGGTAGTCGCCGACGGGTCAAGGGTAGTCGCCGACGGGCTCTAGAAAGTTGATTTTTTTGCTGACGGGTTATTTACCTGTTTACGGGGTTTTTGGCTACGGGAAGAACCACGGGCCGTCGCCGACGGGCCTAGGGCCGTCGCCGACGACCTCCCCAAGTCTAAAAAGCTAAAATCTTGTTTCTAAGTTGATTTATGTATCGTAGTCTTCGGTTTGTTATCCGTGGACTACGGCGGACCTTCCAAACATGATTTTGATGGTTCCTTAGATGTTTATGGGTTATAAAACTAAGTCTAAGACCCATATAAATAATGAATGATTATGTAGGAGATACACGTGATCTAATACGTGTTCGTTAAGGTATGTACGTAGGTAGACATGTATGTATGTATGTATGTATAAAGAAATGTACGAGTGTATGCATGTTTGTAACGATGTAGGAAGGGTATCTACGTATGTAGATGTGTATGTACGTATGTATAAGAATATTTATGAGTGTACGCATGTATGTAAAGATGTAGGAGAGGTATGTATGTATGTAGTCGTGTATGTAGGTATGTATAAAGTCAAGAATGATTGTATGCACATTTGTAAAGTTGTATAAAGACATGTATGAGTGTATGCATGTATGTAACGATGTAGGAAAGGTATGTACGTATGTAGATGTGTATGTATGTATGTATGTATAAAGATATGTATGATTATATGCAGGTATGAAATGATGTAGGAAGGGTTTGTATGTATGCAGATGTGTATGTATGTATGTATAAAGACATGTATGAGTGTATGCATGTATGTAATGATATAGGAAGGGTTTGTATGTATGCAGATGTGTATGTATGTATGTATAAAGACCAGCATGAGTGTATGCATGTATGTAAAGTTGTAGGAAAGATATGTACGTATGTAGATGTGTATGTATGTATGTATGTAAGTACGTATGTATGCATGATTTAGACACGTTGAGGGTTAACGTTATTAATGGTGTACCTCGAGAATGAAAAGTAACGCAGGTACATTATTGAAGTCTCACCAGGAAATGGATATGCAGATGAAATGCTTAAAGCTTAAAAGATGACGAAGTGTGAAGTGTACGCGAATGAACTTTGTTTCTTTAATGTGTGCTAATGTTATGAATGCATGTGGTGAATGCAGGTTGTACGGATAATGAGCGATTATCAGAAGGATTAGGGATTGAAGACCGAGCCACTAGAGAGATTGTACGGGGACGTTGAATGTAAAATGTGGTAAACGTAAGCTATGTTTTTAATTAGTAAATAAGAGGATGACGGATTTATGAATAAGAATTATGTTAAAGTTAAATTTTAAATAAGTTGAGGTATTTATAATGAAAGAAATTTTATGGTTCGTGTTTCCGCTGCGACTTTTGCCATGTAGTATTTAGGGTGTAACAAAAACAAATATTAGTCAATCTCTTTGAAGTTTGAACGTAGCTTTTTGACTAAAAGAAAAGGTCTACAACTTTTCCTCCAAAGACACCACTCTCGCTGATGTCTTTCAACACGTGCTGACAACACAGATTTGATCTCCGCTGGTTTTGGAATCAAATCTGATCTCTTGTGCTTGATCAGACTATGACTCGTACACTAATTGCTGCTCCTCTACTGTTCCGGCGCGATACAGTAGTTCCGGCGAGTTTTTCTGGAATCCCGATCAAACCCCTTCAATCGCAGGTTCGGTCGTTCTAAATCAACCACCCCCTTCGTTCACAGGTATGGTTATTCTTCACAGGTCGCAGGCTCTGATACCAATTAAAGGGATTAATTGGTACAAAATGTTGTAATCGGAATACGATTCTTCACTGTTAAACACCCACGAATTTATTATGGAGAAATCTAACTCAAAAACTCCAAATTACAATATTCCCTACCAATTTGATTGGTATATATAGCTAACCTAAACACGTTAGACTATTACTAGGAAACCTATTAATTAATTACATAATAATTATCTAAACACACTTCCTAACCTAACACGTATAGGAACCTTAGATAATATTCACTAATTAATTAATATTATTGTTTATTACTTGTCTTGCACTCCAAGCAATCATCCTAGCCATCCTTCACGCATGTAAGCCACATATTAGACTAGGAATTCCCAACAAATCTTTCATGTTTGCAGATTCATTGATCAGCGATCTCTTATAAGATTGCTCTTTCATTCAGCGATCTTCAGGAACATAGCTGTTTGAAACAGCGACTTTATTAAGGTAGCTGTTTGAAACAACGATCTTCAGGAACATAGCTGTTTCAAACAGCGATCTTCATTCAGGTTGCAGCTTTTGGACAGAAACTTAGTTGAAGGTCGCTGTTTCATTATGCTACTTACCTAGATTTGAAAACAAAATTGTTGACCACCTAGAAGCACTCTTTTGCAGCTCAAATCACCTATTTCTGCAAAAAATTCCGCGGGAAACGAAACGGAATATTAAAAGCCTAAAAAATCAAACAGATTATACAAACATATATATACCATACATAAGTTATTAATAGAAGATTGTTACCTAAATCGTTGGACAAAACGAACTCGAAATCAAAATGGCAATGGCGACTCAAGGTTGTCCGGGTGCCGTTGGAATGAGCGGAGACAATTAATAGAACCAAATGTCCGACCAATCATGGTGGTAGTTCACGGTGACCGAAGGCGGCGGGAAATGGTGGCGAGCGGTGGACGGTGTAGTGGTATCAACGCTGATCAACGGAAGACGGTGGTTCTACGGCGGCGGTCAGACTCGGAGGGATTGGCGATGGCTAGAATAACTGATCGACAGTGGCTGCCAAAGTTTCTGTACCGGGTTAACGAGATATAAAACAAAGTTCGAAAGAGAAAAGAAAGGGTGATCTTGGTACCTGTTCGCGAATCACAGAACACGAGTGACAGAACTGCTCGTGGCGGTAACCGGTACTGTCCTGGTGGTGCTGCGATGAGTGGTGGTTCGTGGCGAGATGGTATGTGCTCCGCCAAAAGGGAACGAAGTCGGAACGGTGACGGCGATATTGTCGTTGGTGGTCCAGAAGATGAATGGAGGGTTTTATTCAAGGGAACAAGCCAGCTTTGAAAGGGTTTGTGTGGAGCAATTCGCTGGAATGATATCAATTAATATGAAAGCTCCATACTCGGAAAGATGCGAAATCCCGTGATTTACGTTGTTGAGATGGTGGCCAAAGGAAAGCAGTACCGTCAACATAAAATCAAATATTTGGAAATGAATCCATTCCACGATTAACTTATTCTTTTCCTTTGTTTATCAAAATTATATTATATATTATAGAGTAAACTGCCATTTTGGTCCCTGTGGTTTGGCCAGTTTTGCCACTTTAGTCCAAATCTCAAACTTATTACATCCAGGGCCCTGTGGTTTGCATTTTGTTGCCATTTTAGTCCAAAATCCAAAAAACCCCCTTTTTGACTGTTGAGAGCTGCCTATTTTGTCCTTTAGTGCAGGGGTATTTTGGTCATTTATGTTTTATTTAAAGCAATTCAACAACAACAACAACAAAACCCAGAAAATCAAGAACATCTTCTTCAACAACAACAAAACCCAGAAAATCAAGAACATCTTCAAAGTTCATCATCAAAACCCAGAAAATCAAGAACATCTTCAAGAAAAAACGAGGCTCAGATCTGTATCTTCAAGAACATCATCAAACATCATCATCAAAACAACAACAACAACAACAAAACCCAGAAAATCAAGAACATCTTCTTCAACAACAACAAAACCCAGAAAATCAAGAACATCATCAAAGTTCATCATTAAAACCCAGAAAATCAAGAACATCTTCAAGAAAAAACGAGGCTCAGATCTGTAAAACCGCCATGGCTGCAAACAGAGGTTGCAAGCGCACTTGCCCTCCTCCGATTCTGCCACGCCAAGCTCGGATTAGGTGAAATCATCACAGCCTCATGGTGAACAAGCCTGATTTGAAATGAAAACATCAGAAACAATCAAACAATCAAACAACATCAGAATACCGAATCAACCAGATCTGCTTCTCTCTCCTATCAAAATACCGATTCAGATCTGAAACTCAAACAATCAAACAGTCAAACACATCTAATTTCGATTCGGATCTGAAACAACATCAGAATACCGAATCAATCAGAAACCGAATCAATCAGAATACCGAATCAACCAGATCTGAAAATCAAACAATCAAACAACATCAGAATACCGAATCAATCAGAAACAATCAAACAATCAAACACATCTAATTTCGATTCAGATCTGAAACTCAAACTCAAAACTCAAAGCTGAAACTCAAAGCTCAAAACTCAAAGCTGAAACTCAAAGCTCAAACCCCTGATTTCGATTCAGATATGAAACTGCCATGGTGATGAAGATGAGATGATGGTGATGAAGATGGAGGCGACGGTGGTGTTGGCGACGGTGGTGTTGGCGACGGTGGTGTTGGCGACGGTGGTGTTGGCGGCGACGGTGGTGAGATGATGGTGATGATGATGGTGATGAAGATGGCGGGGACGGTGATGTTGATGATGAAGATGAGATGATGGTGTTGAAGATGATGAACAGTGGAGAGAGAGAGAGAGATGTCTGTTGAAGATGATGATATGTTGAAGATGATGATAATCAGGCATTATATTTATTAAATTTGAGATATAATATTACAAAATACCCAAAATACCCCTGAGGATAAGGACAAAACAGGGGGGTCAAAAGTGGGAAATCTGGTCAAATTTGAGTTTTGGACTAAAATGGCAACAAAATGCAAACCACAGGGCCCTGGATGTAATAAGTTTGAGATTTGGACTAAAGTGGCAAAACTGGCCAAACCACAGGGACCAAAATGGCAGTTTACTCTATATTATATATAGTGGAGAGTTCAAATGAGAAGAAATTTTTTGTAAGAAGAAAAAAGAAGAAATTTCAACCAATAAGAATGCTTTATTTGACTTCATTTAATATAAGTATTTAATTTTACTATAAATGTACATTGGTAAATCTACATATGTCATTAATTTGTAGTCTTCCTCTTTACTAGCTAATTACATTAATTTTTTTGTAACTTATCTTCAAAATATATATTTTTACAAAAAAATAAAATAATTTAAAGTGTAGAATAAATTACGAGTTGTGTAGGATAAATTTCAACGTGTAGGACGAATTTCGAAATATGTAGGATAACTTTTTATGTGTGTAGGCAAAAAAAGTTAGTGTGGAGGATAATAGTCTTTATGACTAATTAATTAGTCAAAAAATGATAATAAATGAGATAAGAGAAAAAACTATTTAATGTTTTACAAAATTACTCTTTGTTCTTTTTATTCTCAATTAAATTTTCTTCTCAAATGAACGTTCCCCATTATATATAATATATATACATAAATAAAAGTTTTGTTTCAAACAAGAAGCAGACACGTGAATCCAATTTGATTTATTTAATTTCTATCTGTTTTTTCATAATTAAGTTGTAGCATATCATATTAACATAATATAATTACTATGTTTTAATCTAGTTGATGGGTTTTAGATTTGGTAACAAAAATGACCGGGTTCGGAACATTAATTATCCGACATAATAATTTGTCGTAAAACGTATAGTATTTATTATATTAGGGTTTTAAAAGTTTCGCATATTACAGTGTGTGTTTTATTGTCTCTGTTTCACCATATTCATGCATGGGTTCTCTGCACAAGTGCAGAACCCACACCATGTTTACAGTTACTAAAAGGAACCCACCCAATAAATGATCCTAAATATGGTGATTAATCCTGGGCAACAAAAGTGTGATAATCATTACATGCATGATAAAATTGAAAGTGGTTGCTTATTATTTTGGGCCTGGGATTTATAGTAGTTACTAGAATCATGTTAATTTGTTCCATACTAGGGTTGTCCAAAAAGCTCGCGGCTCAGAGCTCGCTCGAAGCTTACTCGGATTTAGTTTAGAAAAAGCTCGCTCGATATGGCTTGGTGTGAAAGTGAGCCGAGCCGGCTCGGCTAGGTTAGAAAGTGAGCCTAGCTCGGCTCGGCTCGTGACGAGCCACATTGGCTCGGTTTGGCTCGCTTGGTAGCTCGGCTCGGCTTAGCTCGAATTATTTTACTTATAATATATTTTATTTTTATATACATATAATATATTACAAAAAATGTGATTATTATTTACATGTATTTAGGCTTGTAGTTTGATATCTATAACATATTTAAAGGTTGATTGTCGTGCTAATGAACAAATATTGTATTTACTTGAAATATAAAACTTATTTTGCGTTGTTGAACGTGATTTTTGGCTTGTAATGTATTAGGTTGACCTTATTTTCAATATGTTCTTTTGAAGTATTGAATAATATTTTAAAATACTGAATTTTGAAAGCTATGTATTAACTTTTATTTTTAAAATCGAGTCAAACCAAGCCGAGCCGAGCCCGAGCTTAAATTTTCAGCTCGGTTTCAAATCCGAGCCGAGCCGAGCCAGCTCGGTTTATAATCGAGCCGAGCCCGAGCTTGCCCTAGCTCGGCTCGGCTCATGAACAACCCTAGTCCATACTCTTTCATAGGCTAAGTCGTGGATTGGGCTGAATAGTTATTTTTGAAGGGAACAGAATTGGGCTATTGGAATAAGAACAAGAATGGATTGTGTTGTGTTGATTGGAAAAATAAAGGGGTGATAAGGTATAAAATATAAATCATGTGTGGGAAGTGCAGTTTGAATCGCAACATCGCATGCAAGCACAAGTTGTAAAGTGGTTTTTTATACTTTAGTTTACCACATTATCCATCTTTTCAGATCATGCAAATCTAAATGGATGAATAAAGAACAAATATAAATGAATATGCGGGGATGGTGTGCGGGGAGGACCTCCGCACAAGGCCCGTAATTTCGAGGGGCACACGATTTAGAAAAACTCCAATATATATGTTATTTTTTTTAAATAGTAAACACATACCAATTCCAATATAGGCGCATTTACAAATCATTTTTTATGGTTTAGAATCTTGTTGAAGATGAGTGTGGGTAGATAAATATACTGGTTTTTTCTCTTTATTCACCCTTCCAGTTTTTACGAAATTGAATCCTGTATCCAATTTATAAAAGTCCAACATATATACAAATCTTTAAATATTATATTTCTTATTTAATTTATTATTCATATATCCAATATAATAAAATAACAAACAAAAGAATCACATCCCAAGTACAATTATGCAGTACAAGGACTTGATGTAATAGTAGTGGTGTGGTGACACACACCACATATACTTGATCCTTTTTTTTCCTTCAACATTTGTGTTTAACTCATTCTCATAATTCACAAATTTAACCTATGGAAATGGTCATGCTTCACATACTTAACATGTTCAACGATTTTCGAATTAGAAATTTTTTAAAATTTTCCGATGAACATGATTTTAAAGAGGTGGGGCGGCGTGATGTTGCCTATGAAACGCCCCCTCCTTTGTTCCAACTATTATTATAATAACAAAAGCCAAAACCATAAATACACATCCATATACTTCAAGCCTACGGTTTAAACCATGGCGACACCACCGTTTTCCGCACTTGTAGCAAAATTGGGTTCCACATCTGCACAAACAAAAGGGTAAGAGTTTATCATGTTACACGTGTATATGGTTCTCTTTAGAGGGAATGGTTTTGTTCCTTTTGGTTTTCATAATGTTAAAAGATGTGCATTTAAAAATTCATGCTTATCGTCATTTAAGTTACTACTATGTCTATGATTGTGTGTAACGTAATGAAGGGAGGAGAACAAACTTGCACATAATATGGTTGCATCCACCAACATGTTCTACACGACGCCTACAGCTGGGACACCTCTGCCACTTATTCTTCTCGCAAATAACATCAAACGCGATGTCGTTTTCATCCCTCGTCTCTCTACAAGTGGAACCAGCATGCCATGGAACCCTACACCTGAAACAAAAAGCCTTCTTGCAATCAGGGCACACGCATCTCTTGAGCCTACGAGCACCACACTCGTTCAGAATCAACTCCGAGCATTCTCTGTTAGGGCAGTAAACCCTCTCAATGCCTAACACGGCGGATTCACATAACACATCACCCCATTTGTCAAACAGTTGGTGTGTGATTGTGGGGCGGCATGAAAAGGGGTCAAGTGAATGGCTGCAGGAAGTAGCAGGGCATCTTATGTCTGATTTGTTATCTTCTAGCTTCACCTGGATGTACTTGATCATACAATCGGTACAGAAGGGGTGATCAGGGCATTTGTTGTTGATCTTGAACTTGTGTCGGAGGGTAACTGGTTCAATACAAATTGCACATGTGAACGTTTCTTCTTCTTCTTGTTGTTTAACTTCTTCTCCATGATCATCTTGTTGAGGATTTTGTTGGGGTTTCTGAGTTGGACTCCCCATGATCGTATCAGATAAATTAGTTGGTCGATGGATTAATTAATACATATAGTCCTGATATGTACCCACCATATATCAGATAGAAGTAGATTCGAATACAATTATATCTGATGCAATTCAATATTAATTTTATTGTATTATTTTTTTCAAGTATTAATTAGTTTGGATTTGGATTGGATATACTAGGGGGAACACCCGTGCGATGCACGACATGCATAATAGTTATTGTTTTTTCCTGGAACGACGACTGATATAGATAGTGCGTGACACGGTACGAAAGTGCGAATATAGTATAGATTTTTAAAACAAAAACCGGTTTTTTTTTTAAAGTTAGCCGTTTGACCATGGTTATTTTGACCAAAGTCCACTCCTCGTTCGGCGCTTTGTGGTAGCACTACCAGTCAAAAAATTAAGATCAAGAGCCACAACTGATATTCAATACATGAATTTATGTAAGTTTCATATATTTCTAATAAACGACTTGGTGAAAGTGCCCGCGCGTTGCTGCGGGTATTTATGTTTTTCTGACGCACTTTTTTGCGGGTACTTGTGTCTTTTTTACCGCACGTTATCGGTGAGGCCAGTGGGTATGTGTTGGCGCCACCCCGCCACCTCACCACCGATAGCGCCTCCGGGGCGCCACCAATTCCGACCAAATTAAAGGGGGGCGCCATGGGTCTCTCGCCATTGTGTTAACGGAAGAAAAGGGGGGTGCAAGTGGGGCCCACCTCTTTTCAACTAATGAATTATTTTTTTTTTTAATTTTGTTTAATAGGGGAGCTTTATCCCACACTCTGCAAGTTAAGGGAAGGAGTCTTAAAGGCCCCTGTATGACGTGAACGTGAAGTGGCGTGGCGTGAGAAAGCCCCTAGGGGCTTTATCCCACACCCTCCAGCCTAACAACTATGACGGTGATGTTGGAACCGAATGTGACCCATGTAGTTGTTCTTTTCTGTATCATCATTATGTAAGTTGCCTTTTAATTACTTATATTTGCTAGTGCTGCTGTTAAGTCGGTTAAGTATTCCAACTTTTGATCAACTTTTATACTCTAAAAAATATATAATTTGTTTAAACACGACATTATTTGGGTGATTAGATATCGGGTCCATATGTGATTCCAGACCTGCATCATATCTAGTGGGCTATATTTCGGGAGTATTTACTAAGAATAATTTATTAAAGACAGAGCCTATATCTTTATACAGATAACACCTGTACATAGAGTTTAACAATCATGCCACGTGGTGTTTAAATCTTTAGCTTGGGGACTATGTGATGACATGATTCACTTCCTGTTCTTCTAGTGGCAAAGAGGGCATCTATCAAGCAAGACATTACTGCCCTTAATTCCGATGTGGTAGATTTGCAGCTCATTTGTAATGTAATTCCCAAAATGAAAGTGAAAATGTTTCGAGTGATACAACCACCAATTCAACAACTGTTGACAAAATTGTCTCAAGTTTCAACCAAGAATCGTTTTGCCTTGTCAACCGCCCATCATCTAGCCTCAAGTTATCAGTAATGACCTCAAGTAAAATGATTGACGAAATATCAAAGATAAAATATGCAATTAACATGATAATCCATATTTAAATTAAAAAAATAAATAGCCTTCTAGATCGTTGCCAATGTGTTTCACCAACGACTCATTATATCATATAATTAAGAATTCACAAAATTCTAATAAAAAATCATTCACAATATCAGATAAATCAAACTCACTAAAACAGTAAAACCAAAGGGACATGTAACCTGTATGATAATTTTCAGCTGAAATTCTTGTGTGAGGACATTCTTCAAACCGTTGGTGAGCATAACATTCGGGTTCGTAAAAATATGCAATTCATGATCTTGATCACCATCACCATCACCAGATCCACTGCCATCATTCCCACCTGGCCACCCATACCCATATAAACAAAACACCGGTAAAAGGATCATACAACACGGGTAAAATAAATGAGCAAGAAACAAACTTCATCACCTTACTCCAACTATTCTTCCATATAATGGATCATCTAATATGAAAATCGTATTTTGACGTGAGGTTGTGGTTCTGCCATGGATAAGAAAAAAACAAATGTGAACAATTTTAAGCAAAGTTGATATACACCACAATTTTGAGCTATTAGCATAGCATGTTGATATTAATGGTCATATTTATACAAATTGGACATACCAAGATTAAGGCTTTACGCAGTGTAAGGTAATCCGCACGAACAACTGAACGCCCAAATTTGCCGAAATAAACCTCTATGTAATGTAAGCAATTTAAACAAATAATGAAAATTTTGAACAATTGAATTATCTATAATGTCATTACACAATTTCATACCATCTCTTATTTTGGCATGTTAGACGTTAAAAACATGCAGGAACTTTGGAAAATGACTAAAAAAACCAAGGTTATACACCAAATATTGATAGATTGACGCAAGCGTATACTTGTCTATTAATAAATGGTACCTTTGAAACCGAATGTAGCAACAAATAACATATAGAGATAACACGAATACAATAAGCCAATTTACCATGATTGGAGTTTTTGTCATCGCCCAAACCTCCAAAGGTGCATTGCGAAGCATGATCAAAAGATACCTACATTATACATTAAGGTTGTGTTAATAAAAGTTACTGCAGCATACAGATTTTTGTTATTACAAAACAAACCACTTTCATATTTGTGATGAGTAAAAACAATATGAGTTAAGTTCTTTTTGAGTCCCTGTGGTTTGTGTAGTTTAACTGTTTGAGTCCAAAAATCAAACTTGTCTTGATTTGAGTCCCTGTGGTTTTGTATTTTTAACCATTTGAATCCAAAATGCAAACCTCATCCAAAAACCATTTGGATTCAAATGGTTAAAAATACAAACCACAGGGACTCAAATCAAGAAAAGTTTTTGCATTTTGGATTCAAATGGTTAAAAATACAAACCACAGGGACTCAAATCAAGACAAGTTTGGTTTTTGGACTCAAACAGTTAAACTGCACAAACCACAGGGACTCAAAAAGAACTTAACTCAAACAATATATATGTTATTTGTGATAAGTTCCAGAAGACGACACCAACAGAGCTCTAATTGGCGCAATTATGACCACTGCGAAGGCATGCAACAACAAACCTATCGACAAAGCCTTCAGATTTATGTCCCCAAATGCGTTTAATACAGCTTTTGCATCATTACCTATGTTCCAGTTTCGTTAATTACTTGTATGTTGCACCATCTTCACATCAAGTCAACAACCTGCGTACCCATACCGCGGCCAAAGACGGCCACCGGAAATACGTCCGGGCTTCCACCTTTTAACTCTCTTCTCTCTCTTTAATTGTTTATCAGATGCGTGTGTGTGAATATCAAATGAAGGAAAGGCTGGATGGATTTTCGGGAAGGTTCATTTGAATACGTTTAATTGTAGAAAGATAAAAGGTTTAATTGATCAATTTCAGTTTTAAAAGAATGGCTATGGGAAGAAAGTTTGGAAGATACAATGACGACTCCACTTAAGATTTGGAGGGAGCAATATTGGAAAGATAAATTCCAATCCCAGGTATGTTTAATTTGATAAAACACAATGATAGGGATTAAGAGAGAACAAATTAGCTTTAAATCATATGAACAACAAATCACCATTTTTGGAAGGAGAGATCGACAAAAAAATAGGGTTCTTCAATACATGGGTTTAGTTGTAGCAGAAACAAAAATGCAACATAATCAAATTAAGTGGCGAAACAATTGAGTAACCGTACCTCTGAAAATTACCAAACGTAATCAAACCCAAAAGCATACATCTGGAAGTCTCAATCGGAATCCTAGGTGGAGAGTTGGGAGGAATCCAGCACAATCTGGAATCAGAAGATGATGATGTGCTTTATCAACTCTTTGTTTTTGTAAGTTAAGATGATGAAGGGTTTCACAATTACTAACATTAATTCGTAAACGGAAAAGAAGATGTAAAGACGAATTATATGAACGCATCACTAATTGCTCCTTCAATCGTTGTATTGAATGAGGTAACTGACGGGTCTTCAATGCGAACAAATACTCGGAACGGATGTGGAAGAGATGATAACGATGGGATGTAAGCCAAAATTCCAATTATAACCATAAAGTGTCTTAAAACTTTGTATAATGTGCAAGATTAGCCCCTCTAAAATAGTTTGCCTCTTTTGTACATACCGCTTCATAACTTGTACCTAATGGCAAAATTACCAAAAGGGCAAAAAATCCAGTTTCCTTAATAAAGGTATATAGATAATGTGTTATTGATTGATATTAATTTTAATGATTATTGATATATAATTATTTTATTTTATTTTTTATCTTATCTCTTATTTATTTAATGTAAATTAAATGCAATTAATAGGATTTTTATAGGCTAGTGCATTTAAAACAACCATAAATTTTGGTTTTAAAATAGAACATATAACTAAACTTTAGAATATATATAGATTTAAAACTATTGGATTTGGATTGGATATATTTAAAACTAAACGTAATTTTTTGTCAGTATAGTATTATTGCGTGTTTTAATTTAAATCACCTATTCTACGTACATAGTTTTATTATAACTTCATCTTAATATCCGAACTTTATAATTTTATTATTGTCGAACATTAATTTTATAGTCATCATAGTATCGACGTTGCTTGTACCACCTAGATCTAAAATCCCAACCATCACTAGTGCTCTAGTGGTGGAAATAGGAATAAGAACAAGGGTTTCTGGAAACATTGTTGCACACAACATTTTGTAAAAGGTGTATCGATGTGTGTTATGCTTTATTTACACTCAAGCTCAGATAATTACTTCTGGTATAGTACCAATTAACTTGTGTATATATTAAAGTCTCCACTCAAGATTATGATTGTGTACCAATTAGTGACTTTGGTTAGGTGTAAGCTTTCACATGAGGGAAAGACCGAGCTTTTGGTTGAGTTGTCGATTATCGTGTGTATGAGGCATAAGAATCTTGTCCTGCTCCAAGGATGGTGTGTCGAAAAAGGCGAGTACATGTCGTATGGGAGTATTGATAAGGTGTTGTATCAAGAGTTTGGGCAATGGGGGTTCTTGAAATGGAACCATAGGTATAGATATAATATTGAGGTTGGGTTGGCTTCGGTTTTGGCGTACCTTCAACAAGAATGCGGGCAACAACTGATCCATCATGATATTAAAGCGAGTAATGTGATGCTAATTTTAATTCTTGGTTAGGTGATTTCGGGCTGGCTCGGATCATGGACCACGATAAAAGCCCGGTGTGTACACTAACTGCGGGGACCATGGGTTATTTAGTGCCCGAGTATCTTCAATACGGGAGAGCTACTGATGAAACCGATGTTTTTAGCTACGGTGTGGTGGTTCTAGAACTCTGTTGTGTGAGGAGACCAATTGAGAGGGAGCCAGGGGGTCAAAAGATGACCAATTTAGTGGCTTGGGTGTGGGAGCTGCACTCCAAAAGCGCCATTTGTGACCATTGACCTGGTGCATTTCCGTCCCCACGTCGTCCGGGGGCATAAGATCCGTGGGCCCTATTGTTGGATCTGTGACTCCATGGAAGATGTGATTAAGGTAAGCGTGCCGTATCATGTGTCATGTATCATAAAGCGGAACATAATCCCAGATTGTCTAAAGAAGGGCTTTTATCATGTGTCATATTAGAGAAACCTAATTTTACAGACGATTTAGAGAAACAGAGAATACGTTACGAGATTCTTCGAGAATTAGAAAAGAAGAAAATACGGAACGACAAGGGTGCTGGTCTTTTCTCCCATGTATTTTATCAAATGAACTGTCACATGTGATTGGTACGTGTGATTATCAAATGACAACTTCAGGGGTCTAGTCCTAACTAGTTTCTCCCACGTGTGATCTAGAGAATACGTTTCTCAAGTTCGCATTCGACACAACACAACAAAAAATAAACTTCAAAAATCAGTGCCTTGATACGCATCTAATATGACACATGATAAAAACGTTTTTTTAGACAATCTGGGATTATGTTCCGCAAATTAGGAACCACATATTCGTGCGTAAAAGCTCGGAAAGATGACCGAATAGAGATCTAAATATACCCTTGGTACTTGTTTACCACATGACACATGATAAAAACGCTTATTTAGACAATCTGAGATTATGTTCCGTTTTAACACGCCGCTTAAATCTCATTTATGTCTCATTGCATTATGACAATATTGACAGGGGTGCTAGACTTTTCTCCCACTATGCAAACTTGAAAAATCTCACCATAACACATTGTAAACTTGTGGGCTTGAATGGTTTTAATATATTTCATCTTGGACTATCTAGTCTAATACTTGAAAATGGATATGATCGTGTCAAGATCTTTATCTATCATGTCATCGACCAACTGCTCGAAATCCCTTTCGTTTCTCGGGTTCGCATTCGACACAACACAACAAAAAAATAAACTTAAAAAGTCAGTGCCTTGATATGCATCGTATAGGCCTATACGATGCGTATCAACCCCGCCGCCAGACATAACCTGAACCTGTCAGTCTGCCATGTATTTTACTTTATTTCAATACGCATCGTATAGGCCTATACGATGCGTATTGAATTGAAAAAGTGTGCTGATAAACAAGGGGTGTGCCATTAGAAAACCCCCTGGGTATTTCTTTTCTTACAATTTCTTAATTTAGGAAAAAGGAAAGTTGTTTTGGATGTTGTGTTGTGAGCTTTTTTATAATACTATTATACACTAATAAATTAAGACAATAGTTTGACTGTTTCACCATCTTCATCTTTACGCTATGACCAACAAAATAACCCGCACCGAAATTGGGAAAATTACGAAAATGTCAATTGACCAAACCTGTTTTCAAATTGGTCACGCTCCTACGTCCTTGGAGCGGCGCATCATGCGCGGGATGCGTCCTTCAAGCACGGGATGCGTCCTTAGAGCGAAACCCGATAAAAATGGACACGTGGCCACGGGATGCATCCTTCAAGCACGGGATGAGTCGGACAATTTTCTGAAGCGTCCGGCGAGGTTTCCGGCGAGTTGCAGGTTTCCTACGAGTTTTCTGGCGAGTTATTTCATTGAAAACAAGGGAAAATTACGAAAAACAATATGTAGGGGGGGCTATGTTCATATATCTAATATAATAAAATAACAAACAAAAAAATCACATCCCAAGTACAATTATGCAGTACCAAGGACTTGATGTAACAGTGGTGGTGTGGTGCCACACACCGCATACACTTGATCCTATTTTTTTCCTTCAACATCTGTGTTTAACTCATTCTCATAATTCACAAATTTAACCTATGGAAATGGTCATGCTTCAAATATTAACATGTTCAATGACTTTCGACTAAGAATTTTTTAAACATTTTCCGATGAACATGAATTTAAAGAGGTGGGGCGGCATAATGGTGCCTATGAAACGCCCCCTTGAGCTTACGAGCACCACATTCGTTCAGAATCAACTCCGAGCACTCTCTATTAGGGCAGTAAACCCACTCAATGCCTAACACGGCGGATTCACATAACACATCACCCTATTTGTCAAACAGTTGGTGTGTGATTGTGGGGCGGCATGAGAAGGGGTCGAGTGAATGGTTGCAGGAAGTAGCAGGGCATTTTATGTCTGATATGTTGTCTTCTAGCTTCACCTGGATGTACTTGATCATACAATCGGTACAGAAGGGGTGATCAGGGCATTTGTTGTTGATCTTGAACTTCTCCATGATCATCTTGTTGAGGATTTTGTTGGAGTTTCTGAGTTGGACTTCCCATGATCGTATCAGATAAATTAGTTGGTCGATGGATTAATTTATATACATATAGTCCTGATATGTACCCATCATATATCAGTTAGAAGTAGATTCGAATACATTTATATCTGATGCAATTCAATATTAATTTTATTGTATTATATTTTTCAAGTATTAATTAGTTTGGATATATTAAAACTATACGTAACACATTTTTTTTGTTAGTATAGTATTATAGCGTGTTTTAATTTAGATTACCTATTCTACGTACGTAGTTTTATTATTACTTCATCTTAAGATCCGAACTTTATAATTTTATTATTGTCGAACATTAATTTTATAGTCATCATAGTATCGACGTTGCTTGTACCATGTATGTCACACCCCGATATTTCCACGTATTACCGGTGGGCCCGGTGGGGAGTATCGTGACGTAGTTGATATCATCATGGTCAAACAACACAATATTTAAATGCACAGCGGAAGCAAAAGATAGATATATTTCAACCAAATAATATTGTAATATCGAGTATCACAAATAGTTGAAAATAATGCACAGGTGGATCAAAATAAAATGGAAACATTGTTCAACAGTTTTGACATCCAAGCTTGCGAGACTTTGTGGACGCTAGGAGAAAGCCAGCCTAGTTCGCGTAGTACCTGCACTTAAACTTTTTGGGAAAATACGTCAGTTTACACTGTTAAATACAATTAACTGACTCATTTGAAAATGTTTAATAAAATTGATTTGAATGCACGTGGCACAAACTTTTTATAACTTGGGATAATTATTTGAATATAATCTTGTAAAAGAATTACATGTTCCTTATGCATTCAGTAGCCCGATCCGTAGACCGGGTTAAAGATCAATAGACACACCACATTATTTATTTTGGCACTGACGGGTGTACGCCTACACCCCGTGCTTAGGTCGTGGCCATTTCGTAAAATGATGCCAAGGATATCCGGGACATGGTCATTAACCCCTCAAAGGCTTTAAGCAACAAAACATTTCAAAACGGAGCATATCAATGGTTTAACCTCTATTCGATTAAAGATTCAATGCCCGACCAAGCGGTATTTTATATACCATACCCCAAGCCCGTATAGGGAAAATAAGTTAAAAGTATTTACCTTTGCAAGTATCAATCACAAATAGCAAGTGCGTGTAGCTTTTACCGGGTCTCCTATTCTGGAACGAAGGTTTATAATAACCTATTAGAATCCTAACGGGTCTTTAATTAAGCCTAAACTTAGACCGGTTAGTTTTAAATAAAGATACGGTTCGAACGCACGATTAAGCGAAGACCGGAATAGAATGTGATTTAGACCCGACAAGTTTGAAGACTTGTATAATATGGGTAATCTAAACACATTCTGGATTTTGAGATAAAAACGATAAGGTTTGACCCGTTTCGGCTAATTTATGCAAACTAGTTACATAAACCGAACCGAACGCGCAAGAAGCGTAACGGGTAACCATGAGAGTCATTTACAGGTTTCCTAAGTTAATATGCCTTAAACAGGTTGTGATATCAGTAGGATACCTTCCATTATGCCCAAAACGAGTTTAATCGCAATTTAAGCCCCGTAGGGGTATTTTGGTCATTTTAAAGATTATAAAAGAGACTAAATGAAATTCTGAGATTCGGGTCTGAATAAATCAGTAAAATAACTTAATTTTATCAGGTTATATCAGTTGGTGATAAGTCTTATATGACAAAATGGTTTTAAACCCATACTAGGTGTTTAATACGCGTAAAAAGCCATTTTAAGCGATTTCTGGGTTATACAGGAAATCTGAGTTTTCTGATCAGGTTATAAAGTTCAAAATACTCTATTTATCATATAAAATCAGTAGCAATTGGATTGGTGTCAAAATACTATGTAGAACACATTTTATAACCGAAAAGGGTATAATCGGTATTTACTGAATTAAGGCCATACCCTTAGGTTATGATCAAGTTAAAAATAATTAAAAATCTTCAAAAATCCCAAAATATTATATTACATCAGTGGGTAAAAGGTTTGGTGTCAAAAATTGGGTTTAGATAGGCTTTATGCTAATTGCGCCGTTTAATTAACAAAAGCTTTTTAATTGCGCTATTTAGCATAACTCCTATTCTAGACCTCCAACTGATGTGAAAATTTAGGGACATGTTTATAAATCAGTAACAAAGATTATTGTCCTTTCACATTTCCAAAATTCTCGTTTTATAGTCAAAAGGGCAATATGGTCAACTTTAAGCAATTAACGGAAAAGTGTAAACGAATGGGGCAAATCAACGAACCAGTCACAGAGGGTTATACCAACAAGTAACCTGGTCCTAAGGAAGCTCTAGGGCATTTCTAAACTCTACTAAAACGGGTCAGAACTGAAGTCAAAGCAAAAGTCAAAGTTTTGCGACTTTCGGTTCCGAACCGGTCCCAAACTGAAATTTGTCGGATCAAACATGTTTAGACATGTTCTTACATTGATTACTAAGTTATAAGAGTGATAAAACAGGTTACACGTTACCTACATTGTTAATTATGTTTTAATTCGAAAATTAGGATCCTGTTGACATTTTATAAATAACTTTGACCCGACAAAAGTCCTAGTTAGAGTGGGAATCAGAGGGTGCCCTTTTAAGGGTTTATTGCCCACATAATTACCAACTTATAACTACCTTCAATTCGACAAATCACTAGACCATTAATGATTAATCGCTAAGTCAAACGTTAATTACGACGGTTTGACTTTTAAGATAATAACTAAGTAAAACTCAATTAAGGAAGGTTGAAGATACTTACCAAGGTACTAATTTCGACTACGGATGACTTGGGTCTGCTTTTGAAATCCAGAAGTCTTCAAAAATGAAGATGGAATGAATGCAAGAATGTTGCAACATTGTGGGACTTATATAGTGCTTTAGGTTGCTCATGATCATGCCACACAAGTCTAGCATTGTTCCCAGATCATTTACAAGTGCCCCTAAGCCTAAAAATCAGTAGGGGTCGCGCATGGAAGTGGAAAATATCTTTCTAAGTCGGTTACAAGGCTGAACAGGCAGCTGTCAGCAATTTCTGTATCTGGGAGTCGCACGCGGCCCGCGTAAGGTTCTGGCAAGCCTTACGCGCCCCGCCTGAGGCCTGGTGTCAGGTTAAAAAGTTTTCAGTTATTGCATCTTTGGCTCTTGGTCCTTCGAAAGGTCATTCCACCTTTTTTTCTTGCATTTTGAGCCTTTCAAATTGACTTATAAGGGCTTCAAGACTTATACCCACTTTGTTAAGTCCTTGGTCACTTTATGTTTACCCGAAAAGTCATAATTTTCAACGTTGACGCTTTAACCCCTCGTGTACAAATTTTATCATAACTTTCTCATACGATAACGAAACTTGGTGAAATTTTTATCGTGCATTCTAGTGAGCATAATTGACCGTTATAAAGCTTCGGGTTTGCTAAAAGGTCACTCAGAGGTAAACCTTAAACATGTTGACACATTTAACCCCTGTAGTTTGAAATCTCTCACTTTCTTTCACAATTAGCTTCGTATGATCCATGATTCATTCGTTTAAGGGTATAAGCATCATGTAGGGTTATTGTAAAGTATATTTATCCATTGTTGACATTTTGAACCCTTATATTCACATACTTTCCATGTTTGTCAACTTTAGTCCCTCTAGAGTATTCTTTCACACGTTCAAGCTTATGACACGTGTCAATACATTATAGGACGTGAATTTTCAAGGTGTTACAATGTAGATCTAAAATCCCAACCATCACTAGTGATCTAGTGGTGGAAATAAGAATAAGAACAAGGGTTTCTGGAAACGTTGTAGCACACAGCATTTTGTAAAAGGTGCATCGATGTGTGTTATGTTTTATTTACACTCAAGCTCAGTTAATTACTTCTGGTATAGTACCAATTAACTTGTGTATATAATGAAGTCTTCACTCAAGATAATGATTGTGTACCAATTAGTGACTTTGGTTAGGTCTAAGCATTCACATGAGGGAAAGATGGAGCTTTTTGTAACCCCTCGAAATTTCATGTCCAATAATGTATTGACAAGTGTCATAAGCTTTGAACGTGTGAAAGAATACTCTAGAGGGACTAAAGTTGACAAACAAGGAAAGTATGTGTATATAAGGGTTCAAAATGTCAACAATGGATAAATATACTTTACAATAACCCTACATGATGTTTATACCCTTAAACGAATGAATCATGGATCATAAGAAGCTAATTGTGAAAGAAAGTGAGAGATTACAAACTACAGGGGTTAAATGTGTCAACATGTTTAAAGTATACCTCTGAGTGACCTTTTAGCTAACCTGAAGCTTTGTAACGATTAATTATGCTCACTAGAATGCATGATAAAAATTTCACCAAGTTTCGTTATCGTATGAGAAAGTTATGATAAAATTCGTATACGAGGGGTTAAAAGCGTCAACGTTGAAATTTATGACTTTTCGGGTGATAAAAAGTTAACCAAGGACTTAACAAAGTTGGTATAAGTCTTGAAGTCCTTAGAAATCAATTTAGAGGGCTCAAAGTGCATAACAAGAAGTTAAAACAACTTTTAGGAGGACCGGGGACCAAAAATGCAATAATTGAAAACTTGTTGACCTGAACCCAGGCCTCACACGGGGCGCGTAAGGCTTGCCCAAGGCCTTACGCGGGCCGCCTCAGCCTCCCAGATACAGAAAAACATGACAGGTGTCTGTCCAGCCCGTTTAACCGACTTAATTTGATTGTTTTGCATACCATGGGCTGTCCTAACTGGTTTTTAGGCATAGGGGGACACTTGTATGCATCTTGGACCAATCCTAGATTTGTTTGTCATGATCTAGTGAGATTTAAGTCACTATATAAAGGTCCTTGTTTGCAACATTCTTGCACTCATTCATAACTTCATTGCTGGAACTTCCTGGAGCTCAAGAGCCTTCTCTAAGCATCATTAGTCGTACTTAGTACTTCGGTAAGTATCCTTAACCTTCCTTAATCGTGTTTTACTTAATTAATTAGCTTAAAGTCAAACCGTCATAATTAAGGTTTGACTTAATGATTAATCACTAATGGTCCAGTGATTAGTCGAATTGAAAGTGGTTATAAGTTGGTAATTATGTGGGCATTAAACCCTTAAAAGGGCACCCTCTGATTCCCGCTCTAACTAGGTCATTGGTCGGGTCAAAGTTGGTTATAAAAAGTCAACAGAATCTTAATTTTAGAATTAACGCATAATTAACAATGTAGAAGACGTGTAACCTGTTTTACCACTCATATAACTTGGTAAACAATGCAAGAACATGTCTAAGCATGTCCGACCCGGCAATTTTCAGTTTAGGACCGGTTCAGAACCGAAAGTCGCATAAATTAACCATTGCTTTGACTTTCAGTTCTAACCCATATTAGCATGATTTAGAAATTCCTTAGAGCTTCATTAGGACCAGCTTGTATGATAGTATAACCCTCTGCGATTATACTACTTGACTCGTTGATTGTTTCCGTTAATTGCTTAATGTTGACCATAATGCCCTTTCGACCATAAAACGAGATTTTTGGAAATATGAGAGGACAATAATCTTTGTTACTGATTTATAAACATGTCCCTAAAATTTCACATCAGTTGGAGGTCTAGAATAGGAGTTATGCTTAATAGCGTAATTAGAAAGCTTTTTATTAATTAAACGGCGTAATTAGCATAAAGCCTATCTAAACCCAATTTTTGACACCAAAACTTTTACCCACTGATGTAATATAATATTTTGGGATTTTTGAAGATTTTTAATTATTTTTAAACTAATCATAACATAGAGTTATTGCCTTGATTCGGTTATTGCTGATTATACCCTTTTCATTTATAAAATGAGTTTTACACGACATTTGGATACTAAATCTTTTGCTACTGATTTTATATAATAAATGAAGTATTTTGAACTATATAACCTGATTAGAAAACTCAGATTTCCTGTTATAACCGGAAATCGCTTAAAACGACTTTTTACGCGTATTAAACGCCTAGTATGGGTTAAAACCATTCTTGTCATATAAGACTTATCTCCAACTGATATAACCTATTAAATTAAGTAGTTTTACTGATTACTTCAGACCCGAATCTCATAATTTTATTTAATCTCTTTTATAATCTTTAAAATGACCAAAATACCCCTACGGGGCTTAAATTGAGATTAAACTCGTTTTGGGCATAATGGTAGGTATCCTACTGATATCACAACATATTTAAAGCATATTAACTTAGGAAACCTGTTCGCGACTCATTTGGTTACCCGTTATGCGTTATTCGTGTTCGGTTCGGTTTATGTAACTAGTTTGCATAAATTGACCGAAACGGGTCAAACCCTATCATTTTCAACTCAAAATCCAGAATGTGTTTAGTTTACCCATATTATACAAGTCTTCAAACTTGTCGGGACTAAATCACATTCTAATCCGGTCTTCGCTTAATCTTGCGTTTTGAACCGTATACCTTTCTTTAAAACTAACCGGTCTAAGTTTAGGCTTAATTAAGACCCGTTAGGAATCTAATAGGTTATTAAAACGTTCGTTCCAGATTAGGAGCCCAGTAAAAGCTACGTGCACTTGCTGTTGTGATTTATACTTTGCTCAGGTAAATACTTTTAACTTATTTTCCGTATACGGGCTTGGGGTACGGTATTATAATAATACCGCTTGGTCGGGTATGAACTCGTACAATCAGATATTGATTAAAAAGATACATAACCCGTTTTATTTTGTCTTGTTTGATGCAATGCCTTTGGGGGGTTAATGACCATGTCCTCGGTATCCTCGGCTCATTCGTTAGAAAATGGCCACGACTTAAGCACGGGGTGTAGGCATACACCTGACAGATGCGTATGTAAAAAGGTAGTCCACAAGAAGGGTATTCTTCTTGTGGGTATTATACTATGTGGTGTGTCTATTAATCTTGTTAAACCGGCTCTTCTAACCGGGTCCTAAATGGACGACAAACATGTAAAACTATTTATTCAGTTTGTAATGTGATTCATTTTACAGTCCGTTGTAATACTTTGATATTACTATTTATTCGGTTTGTAATGTGATTCATACCTTTTGCTTCCGCTGTGCATTTATAATTTGTGTTGTTTGACTATGATGATATCAACTACGTCACGATACTCCCCACCGGGCCCACCGGTAATACGTGGAAATATCGGGGTGTGACAGGTTGGTATCAGAGCCAACACTGAGTGAATTAAACACTAGCCTTTTTGTGTTTAATCTCAGTTACACAGTTGCACATTCCTAAATTTTCAAGTCTAGACAAAGAACTTAGGACAAATCCAAATTGTTTTTAATCTTAACTTTGTCCTTTATATTTCTTTATTGTTTCTTTCATATTGTTTGACAGGAAATATGCCACTGAGGTTCCGAAGAGGAGGACGAGGCAAGTGGCCAATCCACGCCCCCAACGATCACGAGGCCGGGCCTTCACACCGGCGAACTCCTTCTGCTACCATGAGTGCCGGTCCTCAAGGAGACTGGAGGATCTAT
This sequence comes from Helianthus tuberosus, assembly GCA_030545235.1. Classification (NCBI taxonomy): domain Eukaryota; kingdom Viridiplantae; phylum Streptophyta; class Magnoliopsida; order Asterales; family Asteraceae; genus Helianthus; species Helianthus tuberosus. The sequence continues at coordinate 5,109,239 of CM060432.1, forward strand.
TCGGAGCCCGCTAGGCGATCTACCTCATTTAGCTCAACGCCTCCCTACCGCCACTCCTTTGGGCCGCAATCAGAGAACGAGCCCGAAGACTCACACCACTCCTTCTTGCCATTGCAGCGATCCATGTGGCACCATTCCTTTGGCGACCCCACTCCTGTCTTCCAGGGCTGGTTCAACCCGGCAAACTACATTCAAGAACCAGTGGGTTTTAACCCATTGGGCCCTGAGGACCATTTCCCCGAAGCTCAGGAGATGGATATAGATGAAGACACGGATCCTGTTGAACCTCCTTCTGGGACGCCTACTCACCCCATCGAGATTTCAGATGGGTCATCCTTCCATGGATCACCTTACCGTGGTCCTGACAGCTACCAAGCAAGGTTCAACCAGTATGAATGGTACTTTACACCCTCTCACCATTCATCGCCTCATGAGCAGCAACAGTAGGATCCCTCCGAGGATTTGCATTTCGTGGCAGTTACACCACCGCCACCACCGCCGCCAGTACAGCTAGCACCTCCAGAACCACCGAGGCGTAGAAGAACAGGTGCACGAATGTCCGTGCGAGAAAGGGGTTTTCACTTTAGTACCCCCAACACTCCAGTGGCAGTCACTATCCGCCACTGCATGAAGACCACAAATGGGCGGGCCTTCAAATCCAGTTTCAGAGGTGAATTCTGCACCAGTTGCGCCACCACCGCCACCATTGGGTTTTGGTAACCCAATTCCTACATATGCCGGTTCAACGGCATATAATCCATTTGAGCAGCCGGCTCACACTAACTACAATTATGCTGAAGCCGACCCATACCTTGTAGCAGCCAACTACAACGCCCTTCATCCTGAAGGACCATATTGAACTCCCTGGGGAGTGGGATACCCATCACATGGGTATCAAATACCTGCTCGACCTCTGTTTCAGCACCAGCCGCAGCCACCACGGTTTTCCCCACCGGAGCAGGAGGAAATCCTCCAAAGACTAAACAGTGTGGAACGAGAATTACAAGAAGAGCATAAGAACAACCGGGGGTTTCTTAAGGGCCTAGCAAGTTTGTTAAAAGGAAAGAAGAAGAGGGATCATTGAATCCCTGTATGTATTGTTGTATTTCCTTATTTCAATCAAGTCCCTGCGTGGACATTTATCTAGGTACTTAGTCCCTGCGTGGACTTGTCTTTCTTTAGTCCCTGCGTGGACTTGTCTTTTAGTCCCTGCGTGGACATCTAGCTTAGCAATCAGTCCCTGCGAGGACTTGTATTCTCAGTATTAGCCCCTGCGTGGGCAAGTTCTGTTAAAAGTCCCGTTTAGGGCAATATGTACTCCTTATAATTCCTCTCGTGAATCTTCAACTGGCGTGACGCATATGCTATAACCTTTTGTCTCTGCATCAACACGCAACCCAAACCTTGACGCGAGGCATCACAATATACCACGAAGTTGTCCGTTCCTTCGGGTAGTGCTAAGATCGGTGCGTCACAAAGTTTGATTTTCAACAATTGAAACGCTTCTTCTTGTTTGTCACCCCAATCAAACTTCTTATCTTTCTGTGTGAGTGCGGTCAGGGGTTGAGCGATTTTGGAGAAATCCTCAATGAATCTTTGATAATAACCAGCCAAACCTAAGAACTGTCGAATCTCGGTTGGCGTCTTTGGAGTCTCCCAATCCTTGATCGCTTCGATCTTTGTGGGATCCACATGGATTCCATTTCCATTAACCACATGTCCAAGAAATTGGACTTCACGCAGCCAGAACTCGCACTTCGAGAACTTGGCGTATAATTTCTCCTTCTTGAGTAGTCCTAGAATAGCTCTTAAGTGCTGTTCGTGCTCGTCCTTCGTCTTCGAGTAAATCAGAATGTCTTCAATAAACACGATTACAAACTTTTCCAAGTACGGCTTGCAGACTCGGTTCATTAGGTCCATGAAAACTGTGGGCGCATTTGTCAGCCCAAACGGCATAACTAGGAACTCGTAATGTCCATAACGAGTCCTAAAGGCCGTCTTCGGGATACTTTCCTCTTGTATCCTAAGTTGATGGTATCCGGATTGAAGATCGATCTTTGAATAAAAGCTTGAGCCTTGCAACTGGTCAAATAGATCATCGATCCTAGGCAAAGGATATCTGTTATTGATAGTCAACTTATTAAGCTCGCGGTAGTCTATGCACATACGGAAACTACCATCCTTCTTTTTAACAAACAGGACCGGAGCTCCCCAGGGTGAGAAGCTTGGCCTGATGAATCCTTTGTCCAATAGTTCAGGAGTTGTGTCGACAACTCCTGCATCTCCGAAGGCGCAAGTCTGTAGGGTGCCTTGGCTACAGGCGCGACGCCTGGAACCAAGTCAATGTGGAACTCGACTTTCCTTTGAGGCGGCAACCCTGGCAAGTCCTCTGGAAAGACTTCCGGATATTCCTTGACGACTGGAATGTCTTCGATCTTCGGTTCAGCAGCTTCCTTATCCACGATGTGTGCCAAGTAGGCAACACATCCCTTCTGCAAACACTTTCTAGCTTTCAGACAGCTAATGATTCTCAGTGGCGTATCATGCTTCTCTCCGCGCACTACGATTGTTTCTTCATCTGTCACAGGGATACGGATGGTCTTCTCGTGGCAAACAATCTCGGCCTTGTTGCTGGACAACCAATCCATTCCCACTACCACATCAAAGCTTCCTAACTTGACAGGTAGCAGGTCTAGCGTAAATTCGTGTCCTCCCAATTCTATCACGCATCCTCTTATAACTTCACTGGCTTCGACTAGTTTCCCATTCGCTAATTCGATCGAGTACGGAACGTCTAATTTACTAGGTGTCAACCCAAGTATATTCTTAAATTCTAATGATACGAAACTATAATCGGCACCAGTATCAAACAGAATAGATGCAAAGCGTTGGTTTACAGGGAACGTACCGGTGACTACGTTTGGATCCTGGCGCGCTTCCCTGGCGCCAATGTTAAAGACTCTTCCACGGGCTTGGTTCAGTTTTGGGCATTCCTTCTTAAAGTGCCCAACATCTCCACAATTAAAGCATCATGGCCCTTGGCCATTTCCATTCCCAGCTTGATTCGCAACGTTCCCACGGTTTCCATTTCCGCCAATATTCCCCTGCGGACGGTTTCCATTTCCACCACGGTTGTTGTTCCTATTACCAAAACCTCCTTGGCCACCCCGACCAACACTAACCCAGCAAGTATCCTTCAAGTGACCAATTTTCCCACAAGCTTCACATGTTTTCGGCCCGCATCAGCTAGAATGATGACGCTGGCATGTGTTACACTTGGGCAGAGTGCCCATATAACCCTTTCTTTTGTTCTCAACACCGGTTGCAGCTCTAGCCGGTGTGCTTGACTCGCCCTTCTTGCTCACACTTGTGGTACTTTGTTTGAAGTTTGAAAACTTCCGCTTGTTTTCGCCAGATGGCTCAACCTGGGTTTCCTTTTTCTTTGGTTCAGAAATGGAGAATTTGTTCAACCTAATGGCCTCTTCAGTGAGTGCCACACTTAGGTCGATGGCTTATGTGATCGTCGCGGGCTTGGATGTGGTAACCATGCTCATTATCTGGGGTGCCAATCCCCAGATAAATCTCTCAATACGCTTAAACTCTGGTGTGACCATGTACGGTACTACGTGAGATAAATCATGAAATCTTTGAACGTACTCTGCAATCTTGGGACCATCCATTCTCAGATGCCAGAACTCAGTCTCTAACCTCTGTATCTCAGCACGCGAGCAATACTTCTTCCTCATTAACTCTTTCAACTTGGCCCATGTTAACGCATAAGCAGCAGCTTCTCCTAAGGTCCGCACTTGTAAGTTCCACCACGATAGGGCTCCATCCAGAAACAGCCCTGAGATGTAAGTTACCTGTTGATCGGGAGCGCATTTGCTCATTCTTAAGACAGAGTCTGTTTTCTCAGCCCACCTTACGAACGCAACAACACCTCCTGTGCTGTCGAAATTCACGGGCTTGCAGTCGAGAAACCGCTTGTAGGTGCACCCTGCACTTACGTTAGAATTTACAAATGGTATTAGCGGACGTACCATAAATATCCAAATGTATCGTAATATGTCTCAAACGACTTAACATTACCATGGGGCGGATTGTTATTGCCGTTATTGTTCGAATTGCTCCCACTGGTTCCTCCTTGTGAGGCTGCATACTGCGCTATGGCGGCAGCAATGATTCCTTGGAGTTCTGCCTCGCTGTTAGGCATGCGCGTCTCGCGTCTTGGAGGCATCTTCTAAAAGATGATCATGTAGGTCTGGTCATAGTGAGTAAATAACATACGCATACGTAATAACATTCATTAATCACATAACATCACATGTTATAAATTAATCAAGCACATAACGTCTCATGTTATAAAATTGAAACAATCAATCCAACATCACGTATAGTGAGAATACTGCGATTGAGCTATCATAAATCGAGACCACAATACAACGTTTACAAGTTTTATAACTGTATCGTACATCACAAGTGACTAAGGGCCACATCGCCCTTGTCTGAACTAGCTAGTCATATACAACAACCAAAATCTAACTATCAAAAGTCATGACGTCAAAATGCGGTCTCCAAAATGCTGTCTAGTCGGCACAATCGTAATCTTCTCACCAAAAGTCTACCTGCATAAAACCAAAAATATGCCTATGCTGATGGCGGCGGAGGAGGAGGAAAATGAGAATAGAGTAAGCGACGCATATGTAACCAGTCCTCCTCCATAGCGCGATAGGCGCGCAACAAGTATGCTATATGCTGCTCAGGAGTCCAAAAACGAGCGGCAGAATCGGGGAATAGTGGGCGTGGAGGGTGCGGTGCTGCAAATGGTGCCTGACAATGACAAGATGGATGTGGAGTTGACTCCAAAACCTGAATATGACGCGTCAATGCGTCCTGCTGTACCATCAAAGAAACGAGGATGTCCTCCGTAGAGTGCCCAACATGGTACGGGTGGTATGGATCAGAAAGTGGCATGATAGGGGGCGTAGTCCATAAAAATGGCTCGCTAGACGGCATGGAAGATGGTGCAGTATGTGGTGCCAAAGAAGGAAACTGAGATGTGAACGGATCAGACATCGATATAGGTGGGACAAAAGTAGGATGAGAAACCTAGGGTACAAACTGGCCTCCTCCTGACATGAAAGGTGTATGACCAAACGGCTGTCGTGATGAACCCTCCCTAGGACGTGGTGGAGGGATGTCCTGGAGATAGGTGATCTGAAGATCTGTGCGGTGAACATCTGTAGTGTGTGGGGAAATCAAGGTAATATCAGTGTGTGTAGAAACAGGTGTGACGGGTACCACGTATGGTGGATAGTCGTCGTCGTCAAGCCACCCATTACGTGTGTCGGCGTAACGTGGATCTATATGAGTAGCAAAAGGTGCACGGTCAAACAGTACCGGCACAGGATCGGGAAGTGGTGCATCAACAATAGGACCATCTATCAAGGGTGGAACAACAGCGTGAAGATCAGCCACGGGTACATCATCAGCAACAGGTGCAACGGCAGTTGCATCAGCATGAACAGGGTCATGCTCCAATGCAAGGTCAGGAGCAACTACGAGCTCTGGGGCCACAGCAGGCTCCGGGTCGATAAGATCTATATCAAGATCAGCAGGGATGTCAAGCAAAGGATCAATAGGATCTACGGGTGCATCTAGAGGCTGATCCAAGTGAATGAACTCAATATCGTGGTCAGGATCAAAGTCAGGTGGAAAGATCGGCTCAACAGCGTCATCGCGATCAAACTCGAACTCATGCGATGGACCGTGTGCAGCTGACATCGCCATGTCAGGGTCAGACAAGTGAGGCTGCACACCATGGTCATGTAAAGATGCAGATGCCACAGACTCCAATGAGTCCGGGACAGGCGAACCAACAGGAAGCTCCTCAAAAGGGGCCTCAGCGATGGGAAGAATAACATCAGCAGCAATAGGGGCCCCGCCCTCATAGTCAGCCTCAGGCGGAACCTCCTCAAACAGATCGATGTCGTCGTCAGAAACGACATCGAGGAGCATATCAACGACTGGAAAAGCAGCAAGTGGTATAGGAGGAGGGATCACCGCAAGTGGTAAGTCCCCGTCAGGAAGGCCATCAGCAGGCTCAACTCCAACGTCAGGCAGCGCGAACGGCTGAAAATCATCATCGTCCGTGCTGGTGGTGTCTGATGTGTAGACCTCCTTCTCTGACGAAATCTCGTCATCTGACACGATCGCCATGGGGTCTAGTGTATCCGATACTCCGGTGTCTGACGATGAAACCATGTCGTCTGTAACACAATCACATATATGCACATACATCAATCATAAAGTCAAATAAACATGTTAGCCACAATAAAGCAAGCAATCCTCCTAGTCTTCCCTAGACTATCCTTCCCAGTCTCTCCGACTAAATTCCCTGATCTCTAAGACCAAATTTTTCCCAGTCTTTAAGACTAAATCCTCCCTCAGTCTCAAAGACTGATCCTCCCTCAGTCTCTAAGACTGATCCTCCCTCACTCTCTCAGACTGAAATAATATTCTTGAAAGGTGTATTGTGCCCTTTTGTTTGTAAAAATGTTTTGTGCCCTGGATCTAGACGTTTAGTGTATGCAATGTAAAAATGTTTTCGTGAGAGCCCTAGTGATCATAGTCTAGACTCGAGAAGGAATCCTAGTTCGCTATGATCGATGCTCTGATACCAAGCTGTCACACCCTGGCTTTGCGGAAGCGTGGGTTTATTTTGGTGTGACTTCATAATACCATAGCACAATCACAACAATGCTATATGAAAATAAAACCATGATGTTCATCCATTAGGTAAGTTTTAAAAGTAAGCACGGCAACATTGTTTAAAAGTCGATACGTGAAACAAACTACAACCACGACATAATTAGAACTTGTTCATGAAACACAACCAACAGACATGCATAAAAACACAGTTTAAGACTTGTGACCCATCCAGGCAGAGATCACATTTCCTAAACTCGGATGACATCATTATTCCTACGCAGCTTAACCTCATTGCATACTTGGCCAGATCCATCAGTTTCCTGAAATACATGTAGTTTGAAAAATCAACAAAAGTTGAGCGAGTTCATGTGTAAGTGAGTATGTATAAACCTTTGTAGTATGTCAGTGTGTATGAAAATCCCTGGTATGTAGCAATTAAGGAAAAAAAAAGAGATCACCATTGGGTTGCAAAGCCAATGATATGTGTGAAGTGCTGTAGGAAGACTCAAACCTAGCAGATTTTTGCGTCGGGCTCATAGTCACCCCAAGGTCCGTACAGTGGGCCTGGAGTTGGGCTCGCTACACCCAGATAGATCTACCGCATCATGACCCTCGGTCCTACAATGAGGATTAATGGCCTCTAGTTCCAGCCTACCCACTCACATGATCTAAGTAGTATACCCTCCTTAAGCTAACCATACCATGTATATCAAAGTCTGTAAATATTGTAACATGTATTCCACCCCCGAAGTGTAAAAACTGAAAACAGTTAAGAGAAAAGGGGGACATGAACTCACAGAAGTGCGTATCCAGAAATGTAAGTCTCCAACTCGACCTGCTGCGTGACGACCTACACGTACTAATGCCTATTAGACGGATGGCAGTGCCTTGGCTTAGGGTTTAACTTTTTTGGAGAAATAGTTAGGGAACTATTTCGTATTCACACTTCTTCTTTATTTTGTATTTCTTTCCCAAGGATGGGGGTTTTTAATTCATGTATGCTTTAAAATTCCGAAAATATATTTTAAGTCCCACTTAGAAAATATATTTTTAATCACTTGTCTAAAATATTCTAACTCTAAAATATATATATTTTTCATGGTATTTGTCAAGTTATATTATTTTACCCTAAAAATAATATAACTAGTTCACAAAGTAAGCAAATAAACACACAAGAGTTTTTGTATAAAATATATATTCTAAATATATATTTATCAAATTTTATTTACAAAATCATCCTCCGAGACTTTGTATTTTTGTAATAAAAATGATGGCGAAGTTTATTTCGAAAATAAAGTTAAAAATATATTTGTAAACACTTGTTAGAAAAATATTTCTAAGTGTTGGAATTCTAGAAAAATTTTGCCAGAGTTTCCTTCGTAAATGGAGACGTCCATGCTTACTAGCGTATCATTTTCTTTTATAAAATCATTCAAATCAACCAACAATTTACTAAACAATGTTACACTAGTCAAGTGCCAAAAAAAACTGCATTTTTCATGACAACATAAACTTGACGTTTCATAAAAACGCGTAGTAATTTAGTGGTGTGTTTAGTGGGTTTAGTCACCCTCCAAAGTGTGTTTATTTTTGTAAAACTCTCGTTCCCGGGATTTTTAGATGTTCACAACTTGTGAACTTATTTTACAAAATATTCATTTACAATATTTCCATGTTTCACTAGTATTCATAATTTATTTCTTTTCAAAAATAATGTAAGGATCATGACTTTTCAAAAATCCGTCTCTTAACTTGGTTTGTCTAGAAAAATTATTTGTAAATGTCGGGTCCATAAGACCATCTACTCACTTAGTTCACTTATTTATTTATTTATTATTATTTTTTTATCAAGATACCACTTTGTTACCAAGTTTATGTGAAACATGGAGGTGATTCTTTTTATGTAGTCCACTAATCACCCCCGAACTTGTTAACTTAAGTTTTTAATCTTTCTTTAACAAGTTCATCCATGAGGTCAAACACCCTATTACTAGTAATTATCAAATAAATAATAACAACATCAAAACAATTTTATTTTAACAAGATTTCATCTTATTTTAACCTCATACTAACTTTATGTTCAAGTTTGTGTTCATGATCTTCTTAGTGTTCTTGTATTTATATCACAACATAACTATTAACCACCATAAATATAACATAAAAGATGATCAAAGAGACTTACTACTAGCTTTGAAGCTAGGGAAGAAACTAGACGAAAAATGGGTGGTTAAAAACAAACGAGAGAGGTCCTTGACAAACCGTGAGCTCCACACTCCGTGATTCGCCTTGTTACACCTTGTAGGGAGTTTGGAATACTTGAACAAGAATTGAAAAATAAAGATGGTGGTGACAAGGGTTCGGCCGTAGCTTTGTTTAGAGGGGAAAAGAATTGTTTTGTGTTTGTGGTTAGTGGGAGTGATAGGTTATTTTATAATCTAATGCTCTTGTCCAATGGTTACAATGTCAACAATAGTACAAGCATAAATCGATTCATATCTTAACAAAATTGTATGGGGATTTGGTGAATTTTGTTCAAATCTTATGGTGGTGGGGTCCTAAGTGGACGGTTATAGTGTGGGGGGGTTAATTGAAAATTGTTAGGTAAACAAGTGAGTTCTTTAGGGGTGTTGAGTGTAAGTAATGTTAGTTCACTCATATCCTTCACACTATCCCAAGTTAATTGCATGGGGAATTGATGGATCCCTTTTTTTTGCACATGGGAAATCGTAAGTTGAGAAGAGGGAGACCATGTTGTGCCGCCATTTTCATATGAGGGAGGGGGTTAGATGTAGCTTTGTGGGTAAATGATTTAATTAGTGAGAGTTTAATGCTATCCAGTGTTTAGCGTGAACCGAGTATTATGTAAGGTGTTATATTGCTCGGGGACCATATCTAGCTCAGAAAAAGTGTAGCAATGTTTTTAATAATATTTTTGTGTTCCGGGTAAAGTCCGCTTGTTCGGTTGGATGTTGATCCGTTAAAGTGCTAAATAAGTACTTAAAGTGTCTTTTGTATTATTTTTAGTGACACAATAAATTACCAACACTTTAGAAAGTGTCTAGAATTATTTTACCAAGTTTTTGCACTTTACTAGCTTTGTTAAAAGCTGAATTTTGGTATACTAGTGCAGAATTCTGCACTTTAAGTATGTTTTAGGCACATCCGGGCAACATAACTATCACCTAGTGACGCAGTTTTATGATCCTCACCTCCCTACACTTTCTATCAGTGTAGTACTTTATTCCCGGCTCATACTGGCCTCAATATAATGTCTGTATAGGTGCTGGCAATGTCAGCATGTTTACTGGGTTATCCGTTCATGGTGCTAACTGTGCTTTGTGCATCAAGTTTGTCACTAATGTTTGTGTGTAAATAATAGAGTGACAGTAATAAAATGTGATGCATGAGTATGTATGTATCAGAAATCAAGAAACAGTTTAACCACAATTGTAAGCAAGCACAGTAATTAAGCACTAATTAAGTATTAATTAATTGTACGGATACCTGGTTTTGTGAGGGTTGTCACAGATTCGGGGGCGGATAAGTCATTTGTAGATAATAAGTTTTGTAAGTTGCTAAATTTACCTGTTAAAACCCTAAGTGTGAAATACGAGGTGGAATTAGCTGATGGTACCTTAGAAACCGCCTCAACCGTGTTAGATGGATGTTTCATATCCATTAGGAACCACTCTTTTCCGTTATCCTTACTTCCTTTGAAGTTAGCTGGCTTCGATATAGTAATAGGTATGGACTGGTTGTCTCGCAACCAAGCCCAGATCGTTTGTGCTAAGAAGCAAGTGGTTGTCAGAACTCCTCATGGCTAGCCTTTGACAATCCAAGGAGATACTAAGTACGGAATGCCTGAGCAAGTGTCCATGCTCAAGGCATCAAGGTGTTTGACGAAGGGTTGTATTATCTACATGGCGCAAGTAACTATTGATGAACCAAAGCCTAAGATCGAAGACATACCTATTATCTCTGAATATCCAGAAGTATTCCCTGAGGAACTGTAACGACTCTCATTAAAAGTCATAATTATTAAATTAATTTGACCAATAGGAAACCCTAATTAAGACACCCAACTGATTCTGAACAAACCCTAAAATTTTCAGAATTTTCAGAATCAGGATTAGGGCCCCTAAAACTCAGGGGGGGTATTCCCTACTCGACGATTATCCATATATCTCGTTGTCTATTTCGAAAATTCTCGTTCCGTCGACTCAGCTGAACTCCAAACACACGTGGCAACCATCTGAATATATGTAAGCCGTCGCGTAGCGCGACGACTATAAGGGTTACCAGTCGCGCTACGCGACTGGGTCAAAAATCTAGTATAAATAGAGGAGGTTGGGACTTGAAATTGGGCGCAGGAACGACGGAAAAATTCTAATCCTACACGAAGTTATGCTCTATTTACCTCAATTAACACACACAGGTCCCTAATTGAAGCCGCAATCAGGGTATTAGCACAATCGCTATTACGATTCATTGTCCGATTGATCAATATATCCAATGAATGTTTAAGTGCCGCCCACATTAAGGTTATACTTTATCGTTCGTCATTAATTTGACGGATCATCGTTAATTCGATGGATAAAGTATTATACTTTGTCGTTCGTTGTTAATTCGACGGATCATCGTTAATTCGATGGATGAAGTATTGCACTTTGTCGTTCGTTGTGAGAATTTGATCTCGTGAGTTATCGTAAATGCTGGATTGATTACTAAACCCAAATTGTGTGCTTGTTATTGAAATTAGGATAAAGGCTAATCAGTAGGCTAGGCTCTGCCCGTATAAATCTGCAATGTGAGTCATTCTCCTTTTCTCACAGTTTGTGAGTCATTCTCTCTTTTTATCAAATTTGTTTATAAAAACATGTTTATTTTCAAAGTTATAATTACGGGGATTAAGTCTTTGTAATCACCATATTACAGCCGGTATGTGGGGTTTTGTATACATTACTTGATAATCATCACCATTGGGGCAGCCAGTGGGGGATATGACCATAGTCACAGACACCATTGGACGAATGGGCCAATGGGTCGAGTGACAAATACCGTGGGTAGTTGGCTTGATATCAGAAACATTGTAATCGCTCTTAATACTGTAAATTATAACAAATGTGTCATTTTAGTAAATAGAATGATTCACTCAGTATTTCCCGCTGACAAAACCTTTTTAAAACAACTTTTCAGGTAAGTACAGTAGATTGGAGTAAGAGATGGATACGGCACTGAAAGGCATCAAGAAGTGGCTTATTTTATTAATTAAATCAAATTAAGAAATATTGTTTTATGTAATAAAATTTATCTTTATTAAAGCTACCATTGTAAAACATGGGTTTATCCCATCTATTTAATAAATAAAAATCCGGTGTTTCTAAAACTCTGATATTTTTCTAACTCACGGTCCTGATGAAATTTCCGCTGCAATGTTTTTAAAAAATTAATCACCGGTACCACTGGGCTGTTCGCGACTCCCGATTCCATCCAGGGTGGGTTGAGGGTCGTGACAGAAGGTGGTATCAGAGCCAACTCAAAGAGCCACTGCTTTACGCCTTTAGGTGTTGTAATAATAATACCTAAATTTATATAAAAGAGTTAGGAGATTGCTGTTAACTGGTAGCATTTAGACTTGAACTTAAGAAAAGATGCCTTAGTATTAGCTTCACGATAAGCTAAGTATTTTTGTAAATAAATATGATAGATTTTGGTGTGCCATAAGTAATATATTTGATAAAGTAATATCACGGGACAACTAAGTCCAGAATCACTAGTTGAAAGAATAATCAAATTGACACTGTCACAGGAATTGTTTAGTGATCAATATAATAAGATATGTTATGGAAATACAAATTTCTTTAATTCTTAATAAAAGCCCTAATAAGATAGGCACTTTTGAAAATATACTATTTATGGGAAACGGAAAATTTTCTCCGGCAAGACTGGGTATGATGTAGTAGACTCTCCAGTTTGTCCAGATATACTGAGGTTACCGCTCCGGCGCGAATCGGATAAGACGGGATAAATAATATGTCAAACAAGTGACAAGATTTCCCTAAATAGTATCATGATCTGATATCTGACTGGTATTTGGAAATATGAATCTGTTAAATACATTGACCTGATAGATGGAATGTTTATTCCCGCATGTGAAATATATGATTATCTAGATATATATATCTATAAGAAATTCCAAAAGTCAATTTGGAATAAAGCACAAGCATCTGTGTCTAGATTTCTTTATCAGGAATTTCTTTTCCAATATCAAACATTATTTCGTTTGATCATCTGTCTCGTAGATCGTATGACAAAATAAACAATGAAAACCCATTAATTTGGGATATCATCAAAAGTGTAAAGAATTTCTAAACACCTTACCATAAACTATTAACGCAAGTAAGAAGCATGTAAAGTTGTGATAACATACAAGGAATTACATGAAAATTTAATCCACAGAAGTTGAAGTATATCACACACAATTTTAGAGGCAAGATATTTGGAAAATATAAATTGGGCACGATAACACCAATGTTAAATTTCGTCAGTAGAAGAACTAAAAGCAGCACTTTGCCACATGATCCTACAAGCAACATGAAATTTCGCTGAGGTACGTTGTAACAATATTTCACAATCATCAGTGCACAGTCTAATCAGAGTCATAATTATTATCACTGCAAAAGGAGTCATATACCTTTGCAAATTCCCTATTTCATTTTATTTGACATTCCCTGGTAATGTCATTTAATAACGGTTATCACTCAAAATTCCAGATAAAAGTTCTTATAATTCTTTTGTTGAAAATTCTGACTTCTGCATATAATAAGTTGACTTTCGCAACGGTCATCATACTAAGAGGATTTATTTCCTGGTAGCGGATATTGATTCATTTCATTTCTTGGTAAATCCACACGTTACACATGCACCATTTGTCATGCATGTGGTTCGTTTAATTTCTGAATTTCCACTGAAGAGTTTCATTCTAATTTGTTGTTTTATCCAAACTCAAAGATCATTTCGCTATACTTGATTTTTGGCACTATATACCGCAGTAAGGCAAAACAATGACTTTTTTTTTTATATATCAAGTCAATAAATTTCTTGAGAAACTCAAATTTCTTTGGCATACATGATTTTGCTGTAACCATTAATACATGAACTCGTTGTGATTAAACCAAGTTCAATTGCTTGAACTTGCTCATATTCATTTCAATTTCCCATATGATGGATTTAAAGCTATCATATTCTCCAACAAACACTTCAATTCTCTAGAACTATAAAATGCTTATTTGGTCTTCGACTTCATTAAATCATTTCTTTGATCACGATCACCTTGTACTAACGTTTTCATAAAATTTAAAGCTTGCACTAATCTCATTTATATATATATCATATACGGATATTTATAAAAGTTATCTTAACACAAATCATGTATTAAGATAATGATACACAAATTCTTGTCATATTTTAATGAATCTCTTAAATGATTTTTACAACATCAATCTAGCCTTTCGTGATAAATTATTACTTTAACATCTTCCATCGAAAAACATTATATAAAATTTATTTTATATATGGAAACTTACATAAGTGATTACCTAATAGTATTACTATATTCTTATTAATCACCATAAGGAGGATAAGTAAATACTTCGTCAATATAAGTAGGTGACTTATAATAAGAAATACAGAATTTATTGTGCATGTGTTTATATTTAACCAAAATGGAAATTTCACAAACTAGGCACCTAGCTCGGTTGGTTAGATGCGCGAAAGGGTGTGGCCTAGACCCGGGTTCGATCCTGGGGACGGCCAGTTTCACCATTTTATTAGAAATTTTTCCATTTAAGTGTATGTTTTACTAATATCAGTTTTATTATTAGTAAGAAAATATTAAATAATAATAGTGTTGGTATTATTTTTACTAGGATTATTATCAAGGGTAGGTATTGGATAGCCTAGCCTTAATTAAGCATGGACTGATCACCTATGCTTAAATTAGGGAGCACTAACCAATATCCACCATGATAATGACTAGTAATATATATAAATTAAGTCATCATACTTATTTAATAAATCTTAAATTATATATGAAAATATATATACTTTGGAGAAGACATATTTTCATAAAATAATACAAGAATTAGAGGAACGAATAAAATTTCATAAATAATTGTCTATCACATGTAACTATGTACCATAGCACTCTGATAAGAAATTAACCATAAAAAGAATTATATGGTAGTCATCAACTACGTTGGATTAAGAAAACAATTATAATAACTAAGAATAGTCTCCGTTTTCACTTATTTACAACATTTGTAAATACATTCATAAACGTTATATGATTTCAAAATGAAAATAAGTAATCCCATAGAATCGACCCATTAAGTATAATATATATACAAAAGTATTTGTACGAATATTTTGTATAATAAATATTTTTACACCTTTATTTATAACTCTCATTTAACGTTATAAATAATAATGATTTCTTTTACAAAATAATATTTTGTAAACGTAATAACTTCATTACGGTATTTTGTAATATATCTTACATAATTATTTTACATAGTATGGTAAAATACTAAAATAATATTTAAAAGTGGTGACCATTTACATATAGTAAAAATGCGTAACAAATAATATATATTATATAATATTTATATGTGATATCTAAGATACGGTTCAGATAAGGACACAAATAATAATATATTACAATTGCTTTGCAAAAGTATAATAGTATAATATCTAGGAGATAGTATGAAAAATATAGTCACTAATAGTGTGCTATTATATTATTTCAACAAATAAAACAACTTGAAACTCTAAAATGATACACTAACTCTATTGTCTTTTGGTGTATCTTTGCAATTCACTCCTCTCCACACTTTGATTTCTCATATCATAAATATTTGACAAATCATTTTTCATGCTTTGATTTCATTTGGAAAAACTGTCAAAGTCTTCCTCAGTTACCAATCAAAGTAAGCTTTCTTTTGACAAAGAATTTTATTGATTCTAAAAGTTCTTCAGATTCATTTTAAATATCTATTGATCATATATCTTTTGGCTTGAACCTAGTCACTTTGAAAATTATATCATTTCATCTCATTCGTTTATCATCGATTTCTCGAACTAATTCAGTTGAATCATTGAATCCTACTTATGATACAACTCGTATTCACAAAATTCGATATTTTAAATTATGTGTCATTTACCCTAATATTATTTTTATTAACTAAAATGTGACATAATTCCAAAAGAAATATAATAATCTAAATACACTTGGGAGCTGGAATCTAAAATGAAGAAAAAAGTATCCTCAATTATTCCAGTAAATCTCGAGGACGAGATTTTTCTTAAGGTGGGGAGAATGTAACGACTCTCATTAAAAGTCATAATTATTAAATTAATTTGACCAATAGGAAACCCTAATTAAGACACCCAAGTGATTCTGAACAAACCCTAAAATTTTCAGAATTTTCAGAATCAGGATTAGGGCCCCTAAAACTCAGGGGGGGTATTCCCTACTCGACGATTATCCATATATCTCGTTGTCTATTTCGAAAATTCTCGTTCCGTCGACTCAGCTGAACTCCAAACACACGTGGCAACCATCTGAATATATGTAAGCCGTCGCGTAGCGCGACGACTATAAGGGTTACCAGTCGCGCTACGCGACTGGGTCAAAAATCCAGTATAAATAGAGGAGGTTGGGACTTGAAATTGGGCGCAGGAACGACGGAAAAATTCTAATCCTACACGAAGTTATGCTCTATTTACCTCAATTAACACACACAGGTCCCTAATTGAAGCCGCAATCAGGGTATTAGCACAATCGCTATTACGATTCATTGTCCGATTGATCAATATATCCAATGAATGTTTAAGTGCCGCCCACATTAAGGTTATACTTTATCGTTCGTCATTAATTTGACGGATCATCGTTAATTCGATGGATAAAGTATTATACTTTGTCGTTCGTTGTTAATTCGACGGATCATCGTTAATTCGATGGATGAAGTATTGCACTTTGTCGTTCGTTGTGAGAATTTGATCTCGTGAGTTATCGTAAATGCTGGATTGATTACTAAACCCAAATTGTGTGCTTGTTATTGAAATTAGGATAAAGGCTAATCAGTAGGCTAGGCTCTGCCCGTATAAATCTGCAATGTGAGTCATTCTCCTTTTCTCACAGTTTGTGAGTCATTCTCTCTTTTTATCAAATTTGTTTATAAAAACATGTTTATTTTCAAAGTTATAATTACGGGGATTAAGTCTTTGTAATCACCATATTACAGCCGGTATGTGGGGTTTTGTATACATTACTTGATAATCGTCACCATTGGGGCAGCCAGTGGGGGATATGACCATAGTCACAGACACCATTGGACGAATGGGCCAATGGGTCGAGTGACAAATACCGTGGGTAGTTGGCTTGATATCAGAAACATTGTAATCGCTCTTAATACTGTAAATTATAACAAATGTGTCATTTTAGTAAATAGAATGATTCACTCAGTATTTCCCGCTGACAAAACCTTTTTAAAACAACTTTTCAGGTAATTACAGTAGATTGGAGTAAGAGATGGATACGGCACTGAAAGGCATCAAGAAGTGGCTTATTTTATTAATTAAATCAAATTAAGAAATATTGTTTTATGTAATAAAATTTATCTTTATTAAAGCTACCATTGTAAAACATGGGTTTATCCCATCTATTTAATAAATAAAAATCCGGTGTTTCTAAAACTCTGATATTTTTCTAACTCACGGTCCTGATGAAATTTCCGCTGCAATGTTTTTAAAAAATTAATCACCGGTACCACTGGGCTGTTCGCGACTCCCGATTCCATCCAGGGTGGGTTGGGGGTCGTGACAGGAACTACCTGGTTTACCCCCAGATAGGCAGGTGGAGTTCAGGATTGACATTATTCCTGGAGCAGCACCTGTTGCAAGAGCGCCTTACAGATTGGCACCAACAGAGATGAAAGAGTTGAGAACTCAACTGGATGATTTGTTAGCCAAAGGATTTATTAGACCTAGCTCATCTCCTTGGGGAGCACAAATCCTGTGTGTGAAGAAAAAGGATGGATCGATGCGTCTGTGCATCGACTATCGAGAACTTAACAAAGTTACTATTAAGAATCGGTATCCATTGCCCAGGATCGACGATTTGTTAGATCAGCTTCAAGGAGCAAGTTACTATTCCAAGATTGACTTAAGGTCAGGATATCATCAACTGAAGGTCAAGGATGAAGATGTACATAAGACTGCATTTAGGACTCGTTATGGTCACTACGAGTTCTTAGTGATGCCTTTCGGACTCACTAATGCACCAGCCGCATTCATGGATCTCATGAACCGCGTCTGCAAGCCCTACATGGATAAATTTGTCATCGTCTTCATCGATGATATTCTTATTTACTCGAAGAGTCAAGCTGACCATGAGAAGCACCTCCATTGCATTCTGAAACTGCTTCATCGAGAAAAGCTCTACGCTAAATTCTCTAAGTGTGAATTTTGGCTTCGTGAAGTCCAATTTCTTGGACATGTGGTTAGTGAACGCGGAATCCAGGTAGATCCCGCTAAGGTTGAAGCTGTCATGAATTGGCAAGAGCCGAAGATGCCCACAGAGATTCACAGCTTCTTGGGGTTGGAAGGATATTACAGGCGTTTTATTGAAAAATTTTCAAGGATTGCTGCACCCCTAACTTCCTTAACTAGGAAGAATGTTAAGTTCGACTGGGGACCGAAGCAACAAGAATCCTTTGATATCCTTAAGCAGAAGCTAAGCTATGCACCAGTGTTGACACTGCCTGAAGGGATTGAAGAATTTTTCATGTACTGTGATGCATCGCACACTGGTATAGGATGTGTGCTTATGCAAAAGGGAAAAGTTATTGCCTATGCTTCTCGACAGCTAAAGGTGCACGAAAAGAACTACACCACCCATGACTTAGAGTTGGGTGCCATAGTATTTGCACTAAAACTGTGGAGGCATTATTTGTATGGAACCAAGTGTGTGATCTATTCCGATCACAAGAGCCTTCAACATCTGTTCAATCAGAAGGACTTGAACATGAGGCAGAGACGTTGGATGGAGACTTTGAATGATTATGATTGTGAGATAAGATACCATCCGGGCAAGGCGAATGTAGTCGCCGATGCCTTAAGTCGAAAAGAAAGAGTGAAGCCTATAAGGATCAATGCCAAGAGCATTGAGATAAAGAATGGTTTGAATGAAAGGTTGCTAGCTGCACAGAAGGAAGTTGTGCTGGAAGTTAACTATTCCGATGAAAAGCTAGGAGTAACTGAAGAACAGTTATCCTATGGCAAGGACGGAATTCTGAGGTTAAATGGACGAATATGGGTTCCAGTTTATGGAGGACTTAAGGATGTTATCCTCCAGGAAGCCCATAGTTCTAAATACTCCTTTCATCCAGGAGCTGACAAGATGTACCAGGATCTGAAAGCAAATTTTTGGTGGATAGGTGATGCGTGTGAAGTGTTATATATATTTAGGTGTATATTTTAAGCCCTTTAACACTTTTTTAGCCAAGTTTTAAATTTATAAAACACGATATTTTACTAACACTAAACACACATATGGGCAAGTGCACCCATCGTGAGCGTAGTATAGTGTTGGTAAGATACCGAGGTCGTCCAAGGACACAAGAGCTTTTAGTACCGGTTTATCCTCAACGTCTAATCAAATCAAAAGTTTAGAAAAATGTTTTAAACTAAGAAAATAAAAACTAACTAAAATGCTGAAAATAAAAATAAAAGAAAAAACAGATAGACAAGATGAATCACTTGGTTCCGACTCGTGTATAGTGTAACATTTGATTATTTCCGCACTTTTGCACTTATTTAAGAGATTATCTTAGTTATTGTAGTAGGCCCCTCTTTTGAAGGTGACGTTACCCTCAACCCAGTAGTTTGAGTCAGCAAGGATACAATCCTAAAGGGTCGGATTATTGAAAGATAATTAATTAAGTTATTAATGCAAATTATGGTAGGCCCCTCTTTTGGAGGTGACGTTACCCTCGACTAAGTAGTCTGAGTCAGCAGGGATACAGTCCTAAATAGCCGGGTTATAGTATTAATAGTAGTTAACTTATGAGGGGATCAAAGAGTTTGGACCCCCGCCATCCAATACCGTTATGTATTGAAGGAGGTCCTACTAAATTTGACCCAGATCCATTGCAGGACCTCTAAACGCTGAACAATGGCAAGACTCTTAGCAAACCGTTCCCTTAACCCCCGACCAGGTAGCCAACATACCTCCATATAGACCGTGGAGATATGAATGGTGAAAATCTTTTATTTTATATAGACAGTAAAATAATGCCAAGACACCACGGACAAACGATAAGGAAGAATCACCTTCAACATAAGAAACTAGTTATTAAAGTCATTAATACAAAACCAAATAAAAAGTGCGAAAAGATTAGAAATAAAAAGTATTACACTAGACACTTGTCTTCACCAAGTGATGTAAGAGACTTAGGCAAACATGGCCTTGATTGTCAAGAACTCTTACGATCAATCTTGGATCCCGAGACGACTCACACACTCTATGATGGACAATGGATGATGGTGGTGTATGATGGTGTTATGGTGGTGGTGGGTGGTGGGTGAAGTGTGAGAGAGGTGGTGTGCCAAGGGATGGTTTGAGCTTGAGCCAAGCACTCCTATTTATAGGCTGAACAGAAGCTCGGGCACGGCCCCGTGTCCAGTGGGCACGGCCCCGTGTCCACATCCTTCTCTTTCTTCATTTAATGCAGTTTGTCTTATTAGTTGACCACGCCCCCGTGTCCGCTGAGCACGACCCCGTGTGCAGAAGAATATTTGTACTATGAAGATTTGCTTAGATTGTGCGAATCTTATAGTTAACCACGGCCCCGTGTCCGCTAAGCACGGCCCCGTGGTGGGCAATAGAAGCTTCTACCACTTTGTCTTTTCTGCTGACACTTGGGCACGCCCCCGTGCTGGCTGAGCACGGGGCGTGTTCAGGCTCCTGTCTTCTTGTTTTGCTTGGGAAGATGCTGTCGTGGGGTCGGGCATGTCACGTCTTGTTCCTTTCTTGTATTTATGTTAGATTTTGATGTCTTTTTGCTTCTTTTGTTAATTTGAACTCATTTAATCCTGAAAATACAAAAGGAAGACAAAAGCACAATTTTTCCAACATTAGTACTAAAAAGGGGTTAGTTTTATGCCACAATTGATGTAATTTATATGTTGCATTTTGCACACATCAAATACCCCCACACTTGAATCTTTGCTTGTCCTCAAGCAAAACTCTTTAATATGTGGCTATTACACTCCCAAATGGAATGGGTAGAAAAGAAAGTTTCGGGCTTGTCATAGTGTGTCGGGATTTCCAAGATTCTTTATTTAGTTTTATTTTTATTTATTTACAATCCTATTCGTCATGAATTATTTAAAACTTTTCATAAGATAAATTACTTATTAGGGCATAACATGCCTTTGTAAAATTTTATTTATATACAAGTTCACATACCTCACGGGGATCACTCAACACTCGGCCGAAAATGTATTTTTTGTGGATCACTCGAGAGCGGCATGGAACTTACTCCTACCATAGGCTTGCCAAGCAATCAATCCTCCTCCTTTTTAACTTATAAACCTTTGTAAATATCAAGAGGACTTTGTGGGTGAAGGTTTAGGGTTGGGTTAAAGGTAGGTGGTTGGGTTAGTGGTTAGTAAAAAAGGGCGAAAAGCGTAACAAGCGTCGGTTTTCGTAACACTTTCTATTTTTCCGCTTTTATTTTTATGAAGCTACTTTTCAAACAAAGTCACTTTTAATAAACTTGTTTGTTTATTTGCGTTTGCTTCATAATCAACTTCTTCTTCTTCTTTTTTTTTTTTTTTTTTTGGGAAAGTCATATAAGAAACCGAGCTAGTTACTAAAAAAAAGAAAAAAGGTTTTGGTGGGTAAAAGGGTGTTTGTTTGGGTTATGAAATGAAAAGGTTTAGGCTCAAATGGGCTAACTAGGGGGATTTTGGGTAGGTGGTAAAAAAAAGAAAAATAATGGTGTAGAAATAAAAAGGGTTAGTCCTAATGCCTCTATCATTTACTTACTCGGGTTTAAGTTGGTAAGGACTGGGAATGTATCGTCATGGCAAGTTCTAGAGTCGTAATAACCAAGCGGCTATTCACACAAGAAACAAAAATGAGCATTTAGTTTAATGATATGTAATTGTTTGCTCAATAAAGGCTCAAAACTCCCTTTTATGTGATCAAGTATATATAATTAAATTTTAACTAAGCTTGTCATGCCTTTTCATAATTTTCTTATGTTGGTTCTTTTTATCACGACGCTATCGGTTGTAAATTCGTAAAAATATAACCTTTTTAAGAACTTGAATTTCCCGAGTTAAACCTAGATAAGACAAATTACTTATTAGGGCATAACATGCCTCTTTAAAATTTTCTTTATATACAAGTTCACATACCTTACGGGGGATCACTCAACACTCGGCCGAAAATGTATTTTAGTGGATCACTCGAGAGCGGCATGGAACTTACTCCTACCATAGGCTTGCCAAGCAATCAATCCTCCTCCTTTTTAACTTTATACCTTTGTAAATACCAAGAGGGCTTTTTGGGTGAAGGGTTAGGCTAGGGTTAAAGGTAGGTGGTTGGGTTAGTGGTTAGTGGAAAAGGCGAAAAACGTAACAAGCGTCGGTTTTCGTAAGATTTTTTTTTTTAACTTTTTATTTTGATGAAGCCTTTATTCCAAACAAAGTTATTTTTGATAAACTTGTTTGTTTATTTCTTTTTGCTTCATCATCAACACATATATATATATATATTTTTTAAATCGTACGAAAAACCGAGCTAGTTACTAAAAGGGTTAAAAATGAAAAAGGTTTTGGTGGGTGAAAGGGTGTTTGGTTTGGGTTATGAAATGAAAAGGTTTAGGCTCAAAGGGGCTAACTAGGGGGATTTTGGGTAGGTGATAAAAAAAAAGAAAAATAATGGTGTAGAAATAAAAAGGGTTAGTCCTAATGCCTCCATCATTTACTTACTCGGGTTTAAGTTGGTAAGGACCGAGAATGTATCGTCGTGGCAAGTTCTAAAGTCGTAAGAACAAGCGGCTATTCACACAAGAAAAGAAAAATGAACATTTAATTTAAAGATATATATTTGTATGCTCAATAAAGGCTCAAAACTCACTTTTGTGGGAATGGGTTTTTATGTGATCAAGTATATATAATTAAATTTTAACTAAACTTGTTATGCCTTTTCATAATTTTCTTATGTTGGTTCTTTTTATCACGACGCTATTGGTTGTAAATTTGTAAAAATATAACCTTTTTAGAACTTGAAATTCCCGAATTAAACCTAGACAAGTAAAAAAATGAAAATTTTTTGAAAAAAAAATTGGGGTGATTAGCGGTTTCAATAGAGTTTTGTGTAAGGCTTGTATTTAGGACTTGCAAGATTCAAGGTTTTAGTATCCCCCCCACACTTAAATTACACATTGTCCTCAATGTGTCCCAAAAATAAGTTTTTAGGTTGATTGAATGTGTAAAAAGGTGTAAAAAGCAAAAATTTTGTGTTACTGGGCGCTGAACACGGCCCCGTGTTCAAGTGCCAGTAACAAAATTAAATCAAGAGAAACAGAAGCCTGGACACGGGGGCGTGTTGGGTGAACACGGCCCCTGTCCAGTTACCTGAACTGGGTCTTTTTCTGCAGACTGTGCAGCACGGGGCCGTGTTGGGCGGACACGGCCCGTGCCGAACTTACTGTAAACGAAGAATTTTGTCGGATGGTCCCGTTTTCCTGCATGGGGTGCTGGTTCAAGTTTCCCTTGTATCCTTTGTCATCTCAAGTGTGTTTTATTCATTTCAACACCATCCAAACACCAAATTAACTAAAACCATCATTCATTGAATCTTAGAGAATTACAGAATAGATCTAAAAAAATATGAAAAATAAAGCAGAAAATAAAAGTTAAAAGTCCTAATATTAGATAGGTCAAGTGATCCGTAAAGTCTTCCTAAGGAGCTCAACTTCTACAATAAGAACCAAAATTCCGGAAATAGACTTCCGGTCTAAAAGCCTTGTAGAACTCCAAGCCGAACGGTGTCCCCTAGATGTTGCTAGAGCCATTCTTCTATCTCCCTCGGGAGAAGGGATGCGACTTCATGTTCCTCAACATCTTGTGGAGGGGGAGCGACACCGATCGGAACCCCTTGTAGTACGTCTCGAGGGGGTTCCGGATGTAAGGCGTACCATTCAGCTGGAATGATGACTTCCGGTACCACATTCCATGCCCTTTGGGTGATAATTAGCACCAAAGGAGGAGAGGCGAGAAGGTTCAACCTTTGGTGCAAAAGGTTGACTTCCCGGAGACATCCTTCTAGTCCCACCGTCAAATGGTTAATACGGTCAACCAATGCCTCTTCCACACTTGTCACTTCATCAAGGGCTTCTCTTAAGGCGTAAACATAGTTTACAAGAGAATCTTCAACCGTTGATGATCTTCTCCCCTGCCGGTTGTTTCTGGAATGCGACGAAGAGTTTCCGCTAGTTCTGCTTGCCATTCTGAGAAAACATACCGAAAAGAGTTCAATTTTATGGGAACAATACTTCGGACACGGCCCCGTGTTCAGTGAACACGGCCCCGTGTTCAGATGTCTGCAGGATTTAGGAACAAGGAATCTTGGAGTTTCAAATTGTTTTCATGATTTTTAAAACATTCTTGAACATAAACAACTTAAAACATTGTTGTAGAACTTATTTTTAACAAGATTCCATGAACAAAAACCTAACAAACATCTCAATAAGGCTTGAAATTATGGAAGGTTCAAGCTTTAATGGAAGTATGTGAAAAATTGAAGAAGATGATAGTGGATAAAAGAGGAAAGGACAAGAAGATAGTTGAGAAACTTCTTTTAGAAAATACCTAGGATGGTATGTGAGAATATTCCCCAAATCTCTGTCCCTTGAATGGTTCAAATGTGCAGGATTCTTGGCTGCATTTATAGAAAAAGACAGTACGTTGCGCACGGCCCCGTGTCGGCTGGACACGGCCCCGTGTGCAGATGGAATCATGACACATTTTTGTCCGTATTCTGACAAAATCAGAAGAGAATCTTTGGGTGGACATGGGGGCGTGCTGACCTGGGCACGACCCCGTGTCTAGAAGCTGTCTTAAGGAATTCGTCTATTTTTAAGGAACCTTTCCCGATCAGGCGGTTCCTTACTGGATGGAACAACCCCAAAGTGCCTAAGATACCTTAATTGTTCTAGATTGAGACGAGAACGCAAGAGGTTGTCGGTGAGGGTGATTCCTATGCTATATGTAGGTGGACAAGTCCAACCCTTTTCCGGGCTCTCGTTAAAGAAGGTGTATGTCGAATCGCTCAGGTCTATGTATGCATCAAACGAAATTGATGGGGAGTCCTTCACGGCACAATCGACACAGGGACGACTATCGCTCAAGTCCTCACTAGAGTTAGAAGTATCATCGGAAACAACGAAGTTGTTTGAATGCGGTTCCAACCCTTCTTCTTGGCTATTGTCTTGGAAAAGATCATTGAAATCTTTCCTAAGTTCTTTTAACCAATCAATAATTAGATCTTCTAGTTAAAATAATTCATCGAGAAGCATTTCTCCTAGAAAATCCGGTTGGGAGCATTCGAGGGAGAGATAGGGATTATTTTTACTTTCGCCCCTCTTAAGGATACTAGGAAACGATGGGTCTATATAGTGGGGTTTATAATTTAGAAAATAACATTCTAATTCCTTATGGTTACCACCACATAATTGACACCACATAGTACCATAAGAGTGCCGCAAGTAAAAAATATCGCTATCACTCATGTTTGTGTCAGAAATTATCAACCGTCGGGATCTTACGGTTCTGTTTTCAGTAACTGAAACTTGGGCACGGGGGCGTGTTGAGTGGGCACGGCTCCGTGTTCAGCTTACTGTCTGACTTAAAACAGGATTGCCAGTTCCAATGATTGGGCACGAGGCGTGTTCAGCGGGCACGGCCCGTGCTGAGTTCTGCAGAAACTGAAAAACTAAAAAAAAATCCTAAAAAATGAAAAATAAGAAAAACGATTAGGCCGTTGATTCCTAACTTTCTTAAAATCCTTGTGTCCCCGGCAGCGGCGCCAAAAACTTGATGCGTGTGAAGTGTTATATATATATATTTAGGTGTATATTTTAAGCCTTTTAACACTTTTTTAGCCAAGTTTTAAATTTATAAAACCCGATATTTTACTAACACTAAACACATATATGGGCAAGTGCACCCATCGTGAGCGTAGTATAGTGTTGGTAAGATACCGAGGTCGTCCAAGGACACAAGAGCTTTTAGTACCGGTTTATCCTCAACGTCTAATCAAATTAAAAGTTTAGAAAAATGTTTTAAACTAAGAAAATAAAAACTACCTAAAATGCTGAAAATAAAAATAAAAGAAAAAACAGATAGACAAGATGAATCACTTGGTTACGACTCGTGTATAGTGTAACCTTTGATTATTTCCGCACTTTTGCACTTATTTAAGAGATTATCTTAGTTATTGTAGTAGGCCCCTCTTTTAGAGGTGACGTTACCCTCGACTAAGTAGTCTGAGTCAGCAGGGATACAGTCCTAAATAGCCGGGTTATAGTATTAATAGTAGTTAACTTATGAGGGGATCAAAGAGTTTGGACCCCGCCATCCAATACCGTTAAGTATTGAAGGAGGTCCTACTAAATTTGACCCAGGTCCATTGCAGGACCTCTAAACGCTGAACAATGGCAAGACTCTTACCAAACCGTTCCCTTAACCCCCGACCAGGTAGCCAACATACCTCCATATAGACCGTGGAGATATGAATGGTGAAAATCTTTTATTTTATATAGATAGTAAAATAATGCCAAGACACCACGGACAAACGATAAGGAAGAATCACCTTCAACATAAGAAACTAGTTATTAAAGTCAATAATACAAAACCAAATAAAAAGTGCGAAAAGATTAGAAATAAAAAGTATTACACTAGACACTTGTCTTCACCAAGTGATGTAAGAGACTTAGGCAAACATGGCCTTGATTGTCAAGAACTCTTACGATCAATCTTGGATCCCGAGACGACTCACACACTCTATGATGGACAATGGACGATGGTGGTGGATGATGGTGTTATGTTGGTGGTGGGTGGTGGGTGAAGTGTGAGAGAGGTGGTGTGCCAAGGGATGGTTTGAGCTTGAGCCAAGCACTCCTATTTATAGGCTGAACAAAAGCTCGGGCACGGCCCCGTGTCCACATCCTTCTCTTTCTTCATTTAATGCAGTTTGTCTTATTAGTTGACCAAGCCCCCGTGTCCGCTGAGCACGACCCCGTGTGCAGAAGAATCTTTGTACTATGAAGATTTGCTTAGATTGTGCGAATCTTATAGTTGACCACGGCCCCGTGTCCGCTGAGCACGGCCCCGTGGTGGGCAATAGAAGCTTCTACCACTTTGTCTTTTCTGCTGACACTTGGGCACGCCCCGTGCTGGCTGAGCACGGGGCGTGTTCAGGCTCCTGTCTTCTTGTTTTGCTTGGGAAGATGTTGTCGTGGGGTCGGGCATGTCACGTCTTGTTCCTTTTCTTGTATTTATGTTAGATTTTGATGTCTTTTTGCTTCTTTTGTTAATTTGAGCTCATTTAATCCTGAAAATACAAAAGGAAGACAAAAGCACACTTTTTCCAACATTAGTACTAAAAAAGGGTTAGTTTTATGCCACAATTGATGTAATTTATATGTTGCATTTTGCACACAACAAATACCCCCACACTTGAATCTTTGCTTGTCCTCAAACAAAACTCTTTAATATGTGGCTATTACACTCCCAAATGGAATGGGTAGAAAAGAAGCTTTCGGGCTTGTCATAGAGTGTCGGGATTTCCAAGATTCTTTATTTAGTTTTATTTTTATTTATTTACAATCCTATTCGTCATGATTTATTTAAAACTTTTCATAAGATAAATTACTTATTAGGGCATAACATGCCTTTGTAAAATTTTATTTATATACAAGTTCACATACCTCACTGGGATCACTCAACACTCGGCCGAAAATGTATTTTTGTGGATCACTCGAGAGCGGCATGGAACTTACTCCTACCATAGGCTTGCCAAGCAAGCAATCCTCCTCCGTTTTAACTTATAAACCTTTGTAAATATCAAGAGGACTTTGTGGGTGAAGGTTTAGGCTTGGGTTAAAGGTAGGTGGTTGGGTTAGTGGTTAGTAAAAAAGGGCGAAAAGCGTAACAAGCGTCGGTTTTCGTAAGACTTTCTATTTTTCCGCTTTTATTTTTATGAAGCTACTTTTCAAACAAAGTCATTTTTAATAAACTTGTTTGTTTATTTGCGTTTGCTTCATAATCAACTTCTTCTTCTTCTTCTTCTTCTTTTTTTTTGGGAAAGTCATATGAGAAACCGAGCTAGTTACTAAAAAAAAGAAAAAGGTTTTGGTGGGTAAAAGGGTGTTTGTTTGGGT
Organism: Helianthus tuberosus; assembly: GCA_030545235.1. Lineage (NCBI taxonomy): Eukaryota > Viridiplantae > Streptophyta > Magnoliopsida > Asterales > Asteraceae > Helianthus > Helianthus tuberosus. Next base: position 5,137,468 of record CM060432.1, read on the forward strand.
TATGAAATGAAAAGGTTTAGGCTCAAAGGGCCTAACTAGGGGGATTTTGGGTAGGTGGTAAAAAAAAAGAAAAATAATGGTGTAGAAATAAAAAGGGTTAGTCCTAATGCCTCTATCATTTACTTACTCGGGTTTAAGTTGGTAAGGACTGGGAATGTATCGTCATGGCAAGTTCTAGAGTCGTAAGAACCAAGCGACTATGGATTTCATCACCAAGTTGCCAAAGACAAAGAAAGGAAATGATACTATATGGGTGATAGTGGATAGACTGACTAAGTCAGCACATTTCCTACCCATTAAGGAGACCTATAGCTCCGACATGTTAGCCCAATTGTACGTAGATAAGATCGTATCTCTGCATGGCGTACCAGTATCTATTATCTCTGACAGAGATACTAGATACACATCACATTTTTGGAAAAGTTTCCAACAATCTTTGGGCACGCGTTTAAATTTTGGTACGGCTTACCATCCTCAGACGGACGGGCAGAGTGAGCGTACAATCCAAACTTTGGAAGACATGCTTCGTGCATGTGTGATTGACTTAGGTGGTAGTTGGTATAACCACCTGCCATTAATCGAATTCTCCTATAACAATAGCTACCATACCAGCATTAAGGCTGTGCCTTTCGAGGCCTTGTACGGTAGGAAGGGCAGAACGCACGTTTGTTGGGCAGAAGTTGGAGATGTCCAACTGACAGGACCTGAAATAGTCCTGGAGATGACAGATAAGATTGAGCAAATACGCGACCGTCTCAAAGTTGCCAGGGATAGGCAGAAAAGCTACGCAGATTTAAGGCGTAAGCCCCTGAAGTTCGAGGTAGGTGACAAGGTTCTACTTAAGGTATCACCCTGGAAAGGGGTAATGCGAATGTGTCAGATCAGTGGCTTATAAGTTAAATTTTCCTGAAGAGCTCAGTGCTATTCATAATGTATTCCACATATGCAATCTGAAGAAGTGTCTAGCTGATGGATCACTAGTCATACCACATACAGATGTGCACATCGATGAGAGCTTGAAGTTTGTTAAAAACCTATGTCAATCGAGGATCGACAGGTTAAGAAGCTTCGAAGGAAGCATGTACCGATCGTAAAAGTAAAATGGGATGCCCGTAGAGGTCCCGAGTACACGTGGGAGGTAGAGTCCACAATGAAAGAAAAGTACCCTCATTTATTTCAGTAAATCTCGAGGTCGAGATTTCTTTTAAGGGGTTGAGGATGTAACACCTAGAAATTTCATGTCCAATAATGTATTGACACGTGTCATAAGCTTTGAACGTGTGAAAGAATACTCTAGAGGGACTAAAGTTGACAAACAAGGAAAGTATGTGTATATAAGGGTTCAAAATGTCAACAATGGATAAATATACTTTACAATAACCCTACATGATGTTTATACCCATTAAACGAATGAATCATGGATCATACGAAGCTAATTGTGAAAGAAAGTGAGAGATTACAAACTACAGGGGTTAAATGTGTCAACATGTTTAAAGTATACCTCTGAGTGACCTTTTAGCAAACCCGAAGCTGTGTAACGATTAATTATGCTCACCAGAATGCATGATAAAAATTTCACCAAGTTTCGTTATCGTATGAGAAAGTTATGATAAAATTCGTATACGAGGGGTTAAAAGCGTCAACGTTGAAATTTATGACTTTTCGGGTGATAAAAAGTTAACCAAGGACTTAACAAAGTTGGTATAAGTCTTGAAGTCCTTAGAAATCAATTTAGAGGGCTCAAAGTGCAAAACAAGAAGTTAAAACAACTTTTAGGAGGACCGGGGACCAAAAATGCAATAATTGAAAACTTGTTGACCTGAACCCAGGCCTCACACGGGGCGCGTAAGGCTTGCCCAAGGCCTTACGCGGGCTGCCTCAGCCTCCCAGATACAGAAAAACATGACAGGTGTCTGTCCAGCCCGTTTAACCGATTTAATTTGATTGTTTTGCATAACATGGCCTGTCCTAACAGGTTTTTAGGCATAGGGGGACACTTGTATGCATCTTGGACCAATCCTAGATTTGTTTGTCATGATCTAGTGAGATTTAAGTCACTATATAAAGGTCCTTGTTTGCAACATTCTTGCACTCATTCATAACTTCATTCCTGGAACTTCCTGGAGCTCAAGAGCCTTCTCTAAGCATCATTAGTAGTACTTAGTACTTCGGTAAGTATCCTTAACCTTCCTTAATCGTGTTTTACTTAATTAATTAGCTTAAAGTCAAAACATCGTAATTAAGGTTTGACTTAACGATTAATCACTAATGGTCCAGTGATTAGTCGAATTGAAAGTGGTTATAAGTTGGTAATTATGTGGGCATTAAACCCTTAAAAGGGCACCCTCTGATTCCCGCTCTAACTAGGTCATTTGTCGGGTCAAAGTTGGTTATAAAAAGTCAACAGAATCTTAATTTTAGAATTAATGCATAATTAACAATGTAGAAGACGTGTAACCTGTTTTACCACTCATATAACTTGGTAAACAATGCAAGAACATGTCTAAGCATGTCCGGCCCGACAATTTTCAGTTTAGGACTGGTTCGGACCGAAAGTCGCATAAATTGACCATTGCTTTGACTTTCAGTTCTGACCCATATTAGCATGATTTAGAAATGCCTTAGAGCTTCATTAGGACCAGCTTGTATGATAGTATAACCCTCTGCGATTATACTACTTGACTCGTTGATTGTTTCCGTTAATTGCTTAATGTTGACCATAATGCCCTTTCGACCATAAAACGAGATTTTTGGAAATATGAGAGGACAATAATCTTTGTTACTGATTTATAAACATGTCCCTAAAATTTCACATCAGTTGGAGGTCTAGAATAGGAGTTATGCTTAATAGCGTAATTAGAAAGCTTTTTATTAATTAAACGGCGTAATTAGCATAAAGCCTATCTAAACCCAATTTTTGACACCAAACCTTTTACCCACTGATGTAATATAATATTTTGGGATTTTTGAAGATTTTTAATTATTTTTAAACTAATCATAACATAGGGTTATTGCCTTGATTCGGTTATTGCCGATTATACCCTTTTCATTTATAAAATGAGTTTTACACGACATTTGGATACTAAATATTTTTCTGCTGATTTTATATAATAAATGAAGTATTTTGAACTATATAACCTGATCAGAAAACTCAGATTTCCTGTTATAACCGGAAATCGCTTAAAACGACTTTTTACGCGTATTAAACGCCTAGTATGGGTTAAAACCATTCTTGTCATATAAGACTTATCTCCAACTGATATAACCTATTAAATTAAGTAGTTTTACTGATTACTTCAGACCCAAATCTCAGAATTTTATTTAATCTCTTTTATAATCTTTAAAATGACCAAAATACCCCTACGGGGCTTAAATTGAGATTAAACTCGTTTTGGGCATAATGGAAGGTATCCTACTAATATCACAACATATTTAAAGCATATTAACTTAGGAAACCTGTTCGCGACTCATTTGGTTACCCGTTATGCGTTATTCGCGTTCGGTTCGGTTTATGTAACTAGTTTGCATAAATTGACCGAAACGGGTCAAACCCTATCATTTTCAACTCAAAATCCATAATGTGTTTAGTTTACCCATATTATACAAGTCTTCAAACTTGTCGGGACTAAATCACATTCTAATCCGGTCTTCGCTTAATCTTGCGTTTTGAACCGTATACCTTTCTTTAAAACTAACCGGTCTAAGTTTAGGCTTAATTAAGACCCGTTAGGAATCTAATAGGTTATTAAAACCTTCGTTCCAGAATAGGAGCCCAGTAAAAGCTACGTGCACTTGCTGTTGTGATTTATACTTTGCTCAGGTAAATACTTTTAACTTATTTTCCCTATACGGGCTTGGGGTACGGTATTATAATAATACCGCTTGGTCGGGTATGAAGTCGTAGAATCAGATATTGATTAAAAAGATACATAACCCGTTTTATTCTGTCTTGTTTGATGCAATGCCTTTGGGGGGTTAATGACTGTGTCCTGGATATCCTCGGCTCATTCGTTAGAAATGGCCACGACTTAAGCACGGGGTGTAGGCATACACCTGACAGAAGCGTATGTAAAAAGGTAGTCCACAAGAAGGGTATTCTTCTTGTGGGTATTATACTATGTGGTTTGTCTATTAATCTTGTTAAACCGGCTCTTCTAACCATCCGATCGATCGACTTGATGGATAGAGATACTTCAATGCTTTCAAAATGCTACAACGAAAACTTCAAAAGCCAAGCCATCATACACAAACACATTCTTCTTATAGGAAGAAACAATCCACTCGAATCGTCATCCGACCGGACAAGCTGTCCGACCGGATGACCATCCGAACGGATTGTTATCCGCACGGATTGCTGTCCGATCGGATTACCATCCGATCGAACCACTATCCGACCCTCTCACACTTTGTACCGTTTTACACGTCACTTATCGTTATGCTATCGAATCTATTCAGGCTAACCTTACTCGCTAAGCGCTCCCTTCAATCCATCAACCACTGTGAGTATACTCGATCCCTTTTTGCTTTACGCACTTTTGGGTGTTACATACGTTACGAATATTCAAACTACAAAAATTACACTACTCAATACTATTTGAACGCTAACCGTTAATGCATGTTATACGTGGCTTATGAATGCTTGTTTGTTATGTTTACACATGGAATGTTGTCTACCTGCCTTAGCAACGATAGTACTATAGTTTGGACTCAGCACCCGTTCACGCGGGGGTTGTTAAGGACAATTACTTGCATGGATTACGGTGGTAATCATGTATTGCGAACTGCCTCGGGCAGTCAACCCGCAGTCATTGGTATCGATGGATCTATGTCGATAACTAACGTGCTTCATTTCTCTATGTGTACGTGTTGGTTACGCGTAAATGAATTCTAACTCTATATGCTATTATCAAACTTGTATGCTCACCATTACATTATATGTATTGACTTTATTTTAACGTATGTGAGAGGTGCTTAGGATGCACACTCGGTAGGAAGTCGAGGCTAGAATAAAGCTTTAGAGCCCAACAAATAGTTGTCTGTAGTGGTCAAACTAAGGGTTTCTAGAAGCAGATAAACAATTGCTGACTATTTAAATCTGAGTTGTCGGAACAGAATATTTGCCTGGATTTTTTTGTCTGTAATAATTATTCTAGTGTTTGAGATACGGTATGGGACGTATTATTTAAATTGAATAGTATTGATAAATGTTATGGAAACTTTCTGGACAATCTGTTTCGCTCAGTGCCATGCCCCGATGATTCCGCCATCGGTTGGGGTGTGACAGATTGGTATCAGAGCCATAACTATAGGGAATTAGGCGAGACACGACCTAGTCCGGGTCGGTGTCTTAGATACCTAGTCTATAGTTAGGAACCAACAGACCGACTCGAGTACATCCAGTAGGGATGATGTACGAGCTTATTCCTCGCTATTCTCGCTCATGCTACACTATCACTACACTTGAATTATCAACTATAAATGGGCGATAAAGTCGAGATTAGGTGTGAAAACCGCAAACTCCCGACTAAATTGCTTAATCAATGCTGTTTTATCAACTTATCAATGATTTCTTCATTCTTTTTCAATAATGAACGCTTGTTCAGCGGGGGAATTATACCAAATCAGGGGTGAAATCCATATTTTGATGAATAATCTCCTCTATTTGATCAAAAACAGGGACGAAGTTGTTAAGCCAGGGGTGAAACCCTAACCTTGACGACTTGTTCCGCATATTTTACAAAACTCTCACCAAGGTCTCGACGGACTCCAACGACCTGAAGTCTTGATATGACCAACGGGACGTGTGCCAAACGCCCAAGAATCGAGGCAAAAGCACAGTTCTGAAGGTCAAACGTGAATGACAAGTCCTTGTGAATAGTTGAACCACCTTTGTTAGTCGAATTCTACTAGCCGCATACAATCTATCTCTCGATTTTTACATATTTCGATTCTGAGCCTGCAACTGCTAGCTCTGATGATTCGTTGATTTTATGTGTTTCGTGTATTTCATGTTTATTTGTTAGCATTTTGAGATATCTCTGGTTTCAATCTAACGCCCTTTTGCTTTCGTTACTCACACAACACACTACACAACGTTAACAAATCGTTGAATTATGGGCGACTTTATGCTACGATATACGCTTATACTAGGCTATTCTCGAACGATCGCAGACTTTGAATAATAGGTTTCTGTTTTCTGATTGCCTCTAGTGATTAAATGCGTATGTGCTTCCTTGCTTCTGTGCTTTATGTGCTTAGGTGTTATGTGATTATGTGCTCTATGTGCTTATGTGTTTATGCGATTTCGTGCTCTATGTGTTTATGTGTTTACGTGAATATACGCGTTCCTGAGCTTTAGTAACTAGTAGACGTGTGAGGTGAGATTCGAATACCTTGTGTTGAGTCCTGTGACGATGTCTGTTGCAGACAATGTCATCCGGATCCCGTCATCCCCTACTTTCTCGTCAAGAAAAGAGAGACAAACGCCTTGCTGCCATCATCGCTAAAAGTGTAGCAAAGGCCGTGAGTGATGTTTACGAGAATGCCAGCAAATCATCTGAAGGAGTCGAGGACCGAAGCTCCTAAAGCTACCACCAAGTCCTTCAATTTCAAGCAATTCAAGTCGTGTGGGCCAAAGGAATTCACTGGCGAGGGAGGTCCTACTGCACTATTCCAATGGTTTGATTCCATTGAGGTCACTCTACGACAGAGTGGTTGCCCCGATGACCTCCGAACTCTGAATGCTACCGGCGTTTTCCAGTCCCGTGCACTAGACTGGTGGACGACCGAGAGGAACAAGCGAGGGAACGATGCAGCCTACGGACTGTCGTGGGACGAGCTCAAGGAAGTCACGCTAGAGGAATTATGCCCTCCTCATGAACGTCAAAAAATAGAGGATGAATTTTGGCACATACATCAGCATGAAGGTGACAATGCTGCGCTCACTGCTCGCTTCAAACAGCTCAGCATCATTTGTCCCGATCAAGTCAAGACTCCGGAGATAACAATCAAGAAGTACATCCGAGCTTTGCCCGACTGCGTCGCAGATTTCATGCAAGCGACTAAGACTAAGACGATTGAAGAGACTTACCTACTGGCCGCCGAAATCAACGACAAGAGGGTCAAGGCTGGTGTCTGGGATAAAACCCCGAAGCACCTGCATCAAGCTACCACCGCCACACCAACTGCTGAAACTACCACCTCATCGAGCAACAAGAGGAAGAACAAGAGAAAGAACAGCTCCAGCAACAAGAACTGTGCGATCACTGCTGCACCGATTCAAGCTGTACCAGCTCAAAAGCGTCAAGTAGCGGCGCATGTGGCTAATGCACTGCCTGCAAAGCATGCATACACTGGGCCACACCCGCTCTACCCTACTTGTACCTACCACCACCCGACTGCCATTGCTTGCCGTTTCTGTGCTCATTGCAATATGTACGGCCATTTTACCACCAACTACCGTATTCGACAAGCTCCTGCTCATCAAGCTCCACTCACCGCCCCTCAGGGTCAACAAACTCCTCCGGCACCCGCGGTCAAAGCCAGAGCCTGCTTCGCATGTGGCGATCCTAATCATTTCGCCAACATGTGCCCGAACAGGGTCGTGAAACAAGAGCCCCAGCAACAGCAGCCTCAGCAACAACAACAGCAGCAGCAGCAGCAACAACAGGCCGCACGCGTCAGAACTTTCAACATCAACGAGCGTCAAGCCCAGGCCGACAACAACGTGGTCAATGGTACGTTCCTTGTGAATGGTATTTATGCTTCATGTTTGTTTGATACTGGAGCCAATAATTGCTTTGTGTCATTCGAATTCGAGAAACTCCTTAGTCGTAAACGCTCCCAACTCTCCTCAATGTTCGATGTTGAAGTCGCTACTGGAAGAACTGTCGCCGTCAATTCTGTCCTTCGTGACTGTACTCTTGAGCTCAACAATCACATTTTCCCAATCGGCCTCATTCCAATGCAACTCGGAAGTTTTGACGTCATAGTAGGCATGGACTTTCTTCGTGAAAACCATGCTGAAGTTGTGTGCTTCGATAAAATGATTCGATTCTCGCTTGCGAATGGTGATTTATTGTGTGTTTACGGTGATACTACTTTGAAGGGTCTCAAGCTTATGTCATGTGTCCAAGCTAGCAAGTACCTCCGCAAGGAATACAGGGCTTTCTTGGCTAACATTGTAGTAGCGGAGAAGGAAAAGAAAGAGAGGAAGGAAGTAAAAGACGTTCCTGTGGTTCGAGAATTTCCTAATGTTTTTCCAGAGGATCTTCCCAGACTACCACCAAGTCGTGATATTGACTTTCGTATCGACCACATTCCTGGAGCCAATCCTGTTGCCAAAGCTCCCTACCGACTTGCGCCGTCCGAAATGCGCGAACCCTCAAACCAACTCCAGGAATTACTTGAGAAAGGCTTCATTCACCCGAGCACCTCTCCTTGGGGCGCGCCAGTCCTTTTCGTCAAAAAAGAAGGACGGGTCGTTCAGGATGTGCATCGACTATCGGGAATTGAATAAGTAAACTATCAAGAACCGCTATCCCCTACCTCGCATCGATGATTTGTTTGATCAACTACAAATTGCTACGTGCTTCTCAAAGATAGATCTACGCTCAGGATATCACCAGCAACGTATTCAAGAGGAGGATATACCCAAAACCGCGTTTCGCACTCGATACGGTCACTACGAATTCGTTGTTATGCCTTTTGGTTTAACCAACGCACCAGCGGTTTTCATGGATCTGATGAATCGCGTGTGTAAACCATATCTCGACCGTTTCGTCCTCGTATTCATCGACGATGTCTTGATCTATTCCAAATCGAAAGCCGAACACGCGCAACATCTACGTTTGGTTCTCGAGTTACTCCAGGGGAACCAACTCTATGCCAAATTCTCCAAGTGTGAATTCTGGTTGGAGGAAGTTCAGTTTCTGGGTCACATTGTTAATAGTCAAGGTATTCACGTCGATCCTACGAAGATTGAAGCTGTTAAGAGCTGGGTTACGCCTAAGAACCCGTCTGAAGTCCGTTCTTTTCTCGGACTAGCGGGCTATTATCGATGATTTATCGAAGGATTCTCAAAGATCGTTGTGCCGCTTACCGCTCTCACGCATAAAGAGTCTGCCTTTCGAACCCTCAAGCACATGCTTTGCAATGCTCCTGTTCTCACATTGCCCGACGGAAACAATGATTTCATTGTCTATTGTGATGCTTCCAACCTTGGTCTTGGTTGTGTTCTCATGCAGCGGGACAAGGTTATAGCTTACGCATCTCATCAGCTCAAAATCCATGAGAAGAACTATACAACCCATGATCTCGAGCTAGGCGCAATTGTTTTTGCATTAAAGATTTGGCGACACTACCTGTATGGTACCAAGTGTACGATCTTCACCGATCATAGGAGCCTGCAACATATCTTTAATCAAAAGGAACTTAATATGCGTCAACGCCGCTGGGTAGAACTTCTCAACGATTACGACTGTGAGATCCGTTATCACCCAGGCAAGGCAAATGTTGTTGCCGACGCACTTAGAAGACGGAGCTATCTGCTTAGCACTCGTAATGTTCAAGCTCAACACGATCTCGAAACCCTCATTCGGGAAGCTCAGCATGCGTGTTTTAACGAACGCACTCTAAAGAAGGAAAGAATATACCACGATGGAGCCCAGCTTGTGAGCAAATCGAATGGGATATTCCACTTTCTGGACCGAATTTGGATTCCCAGACGAACCAATTTGCGACAGATCTTGATGGACGAAGCCCACAAATCCCGGTATTCTATTTATTCCGGTGCCGACAAAATGTACCAGGATCTTCGCTATAAGTACTGGTGGCCGGGCATGAAAAGGGATATCGCTCTCTACGTTGGAAAACGCCTAAGTTGTGCAAGAGTCAAGGCTGAACATCAAAGACCCTCTGGCTTACTCGAACAACCACCAATTCCCATGTGGAAGTGGGAAAGTATAGCTATGGACTTTATAACCAAGCTACCGCACACGTCATCAGGTCACGACAGCATTTGGGTTGTGGTCGACCGTTTGACTAAATCAGCTCGCTTTTTGCCAATACGAGAAGACTACAAGGTAGAACGATTAGCCTGAATCTACACCGACGAGATCATTTGTAATCATGGGACGCCTCGTGACATCATCTCTGATCGTGATGCTCGGTTTACTTCGCGACTATGGGAAACGTTCCAAACTGCACTCGGTACATCCAATGTTTTAAAAACCGGTTCTTAAATCAAACCGGATTAGGCTAAAAAATGGTTCAACCGGTTGAACCGGCTTGTACCGAGTGGTTCAACCGGATTGACTAGCTAACTCTATAATTTCATAAATTACAACATCAACTCAAAAGTTAATCAAAAAATGCGTGATTACATATTAAAAGATGATTCAAAAGTAAATCAATAATAAAGAATAATCCAAAAGATAATTGAAAATCATTCAATTTTCCAAGAAGCTCTTTTAAATAAAACCGTATGATATGTTTAAGCCATTTGAGTGTTAAATACATCAAGTTCACGATCGCATAAAATATGAAATTCACTATTATCGTCATTCTCATCAACTAGAGGATAACTATTTTTGTTTCATACAATATTAAATAAGAACTTTTAGTTACGAATAACATAATATATAAAAATTACGTAAGATAAGTAACATATATAATAAAAATAAGTAACAACCCAAACTAAAATAATCCTGGGCCGGTGTCGGTATTACGTTTCAAACCGGTATACCGGATTTTACCGCCGGTACAAACCTTATGTCGTTTCACTTATTTACCGGGTGTTTCGTACCGGATTTACATCTGAAAATGGTAATACCGGTATAACCGGCCGGTATTTACCGGTTTTTAAAACATTGGGTACATCGCTAAATCTAAGTACCGCTTTCCACCCTCAAATCGACGGTCAGACTAAAAGAACGATTCGTACTCTTGAAGACATGCTCCGTTCATGTGTCGTAGACTTCGGTGGTAATTGGGATAAATACCTGCCGTTAGTCGAATTCTCGTATAACAACAGCTATCATTCTAGCATCCAAATGGCACCATTCGAGGCTTTATACGGAAGGAGATGTCGATCGCCTATTGTGTGGCACGAGATCGGTCATTCACAATTAACCGGTCCTGAGCTATTACAAGAAATGACAGATAGAATTTTCCAAATTCGAGACAACCTGGTGAAAGCTCGGAATCGACAGAAAAGTTACGCCGATAGACGACGCAAGCCCCTTGAATTTGACGTTGGTGACTACGTACTCCTAAAGGTATCACCTTGGAAGGGTGTGGTCCGATTCGGCAAGAAAGGAAAGCTCGCACCTCGATATGTTGGACCTTTTAAGATTCTGGAAAGGATCGGAAAAGTCGCCTACAGACTCGAACTACCGGAGGAACTTAGTAACGTCCACCCGACTTTCCACGTGTCAAACCTCCGAAAGTGCCTGATGCGTGTGAAGTGTTATATATATTAGGTGTATATTTTAAGCCCCTTTAACACTTTTTTAGTCAAGTTTTAAATTTATAAAACACGATATTTTACTAACACTAAACACACATATGGGCAAGTGCACCCATCGTGAGCGTAGTATAGTGTTGGCAAGATACCGAGGTCGTCCAAGGACACAAGAGCTTTTAGTACCGGTTTATCCTCAACGTCTAATCAAATAAAAAGTTTAGAAAAATGTTTTAAGCTAAGAAAAATAAAAACTAACTAAAAATGTTGACAGAAAAATAAAAAGAAAAACAGATAGACAAGATGAATCACTTGGTTCCGACTCGTGTATAGTGTAACCTTTGATTATTTCCGCACTTTTGCACTTATTTAAGAGATTATCTTAGTTATTGTAGTAGGCCCCTCTTTTGAAGGTGACGTTACCCTCAACCCAGTAGTTTAAGTCAGCAAGGATACAATCCTAAAGGGTCGGATTATTGAAAGATAATTAATTAAGTTATTAATGCAAATTATGGTAGGCCCCTCTTTTGGAGGTGACGTTACCCTCGACTAAGTAGTCTGAGTCAGCAGGGATACAGTCCTAAATAGCCGGGTTATAGTACTAATAGTAGTTCACTTATGAGGGGATCAAAGAGTTTGGACCCCCGCCATCCAATACCGTTAAGTATTGAATGAGGTCCTACTAAATTTGACCCAGGTCCATTGCAGGACCTCTAAACGTTGAACAATGGCAAGACTCTTACCAAACTGTTCCCTTAACCCCCGACCAGGTAGCCAACATACCTCCATATAGACCGTGGAGATATGAATGGTGAAAATCTTTTATTTTATATAGACAGTAAAATAATGCCAAGACACCACGGACAAACGATAAGGAAGAATCACCTTCAACATAAGAAACTAGTTATTAAAGTCATTAATACAAAACCAAGTAAAAAGTGCGAAAAGATTAGAAATAAAAAGTATTACACTAGACACTTGTCTTCACCAAGTGTTGTAAGAGACTTAGGCAAACATGGCCTTGATTGTCAAGAACTCTTACGATCAATCTTGGATCCCGAGACGACTCACACACTCTATGATGGATAATGGATGATGGTGGTGGATGATAGTGTTATGATGGTGGTGGGTGATGGGTGAAGTGTGAGAGAGGTGGTGTGCCAAGGGATGGTTTGAGCTTGAGCCAAGCACTCCTATTTATAGGATGAACAGAAGCTCGGGCACGGCCCCGTGTCCACATCCTTCTCTTTCTTCATTTATTGCAGCTTGTCTTATTAGTTGACCACGCCCCCGTGTCCGTTGAGCACGACCCCGTGTGCAGAAGAATCTTTTTACTATGAAGATTTGCTTAGATTGTGCGAATCTTATAGTTGACCACGGCCCCGTGTCCACTGAGCACGGCCCCGTGGTGGGCAATAGAAGCTTCTACCACTTTGTCTTTTCTGCTGACACTTGGGCACGTCCCCGTGTTGGCTGAGCACGGGACGTGTTCAGTCTTCTGTTATCTTGTTTTGCTTGGGAGGATGCTGTCGTGGGGTCGGGCATGTCACGTCTTGTTCCTTTTCTTGTATTTATGTTAGATTTTGATGTCTTTTTGCTTCTTTTGTTAATTTGAGCTCATTTAATCCTGAAAATACAAAAGGAAGACAAAAGCACACTTTTTCCAACATTAGTACTAAAAAAGGGTTAGTTTTATGCCACAATTGATGTAATTTATATGTTGCATTTTGCACACATCAAATACCCTCACACTTGAATCTTTGCTTGTCCTCAAGCAAAACTCTTTAATATGTGGCTATTACACTCCCAAATGGAATGGGTAGAAAAGAAGGTTTCGGACTTGTCATAGAGTGTCGGGATTTCCAAGATTCTTTATTTAGTTTTATTTTTATTTATTTACAATCCTATTCGTCATGATTTATTTAAAACTTTTCATAAGATAAATTACTTATTAGAGCATAACATGCCTTTTTGAAATTCTATTTATATACAAGCTCACATACCTCACGGGGATCACTCAACACTCGGCCGAAAATGTATTTTTGTGGATCACTCGAGAGCGGCATGGAACTTACTCCTACCATAGGCTTGCCAAGCAATCAATCCTCCTCCTTTTTAACTTATATACCTTTGTAAATATCAAGAGGACTTTGTGGGTAAAGGGTTAGGCTTGGGTTAAAGGTAGGTGTTTGGGTTAGTGGTTAGTAGAAAAAGGGTGAAAAGCGTAACAAGCGTCGGTTTTCGTAAGACTTTCTATTTTTCCATTTTTTATTTTTATGAAGCTACTTTTCAAACAAAGTCATTTTTGATAAACTTGTTTGTTTATTTGCTTTTGCTTCATAATCAACTTCTTTTTTTTTTAAGAAAGTCATATGAGAAACCGAGCTAGTTACTAAAACAAAGGGTTAAAAATGAAAAAAAGGTTTTGGTGGGTAAAAGGGTGTTTGGTTTGGGTTATGAAATGAAAAGGTTTAGGCTCAAAGGGGCTAACTAGGGGGATTTTGGGTAGGTGGTAAAAAAAAAGAAAAATAATGGTGTAGAAATAAAAAGGGTTAGTCCTAATGCCTCCATCATTTACTTACTCGGGTTTAAGTTGGTAAGGACCGGGAATGTATCGTTATGGCAAGTTCTAGAGTCGTAGGAACCAAGCGGCTATTCACTCAAGAAACGAAAAATGAGCATTTAGTCTAATGATATGTAATTGTATGCTCAATAAAGGCTCAAAACTCACTTTTGTGGGAATGGGTTTTTATGTGATCAAGTATATATAATCAAATTTTAACTAAGTTTGTCATGCCTTTTCATAATTTTCTTATGTTGGTTCTTTTTATCACGACGCTATCGGTTGTAAATTTGTAAAAATATAACCTTTTTAGAATTTTGAAATTCCCAAGTTAAACCTAGACAAGTAAAAAAAATGAAATTTTTTTGAAAAAAATTTGGGGTGATTAGCGGTTCCAATAGAGTTTTGTGTAAGGCTTGTATTTAGGACTTGCAAGATTCAAGGTTTTAGCATCCCCCCCACACTTAAATTACACATTGTCCTCAATGTGTCCCAGAAATAAGTTTCTAGGTTGATTGAATGTGTAAAAAAATGTAAAAAGCAAAAATTTTGTGTTACTGGGCGCTGAACACGGCCCCGTGTTGTCCGGGCACGGCCCCGTGTTCAAGTGCCAGTAACAAAATTAAATCAAGAGAAACAGAAGCCTGGACACGGGGGCGTGTTGGGTGAACACGGCCCGTGTCCAGTTACCTGAACTGGGTCTTTTTCTGCAGACTGTGCAGCACGGGGCCGTGTTGGGTGAACACGGCCCGTGCCGAGCTTACTGTAAACGAAGAATTTTGTCGGATGGTCCTGTTTTCCTGCATGGGGTGCTGGTTCAAGTTTTCCTTGTATCCTTTGCCATCTTAAGTGTGTTTTATTCCTGAAAATTAAAACTAACTAGAAAACATGAAAATTAATCTAAACTAAACTAAGGATAGTTCCGCGGAATGCCTCCGTGGTGCGCCACGTTTATAAGGGTCCTTGGCTAGACCCAAAGCCTGGTCATATGTTACCCAAGTGGGATGTATTGCATCCCATATTACACCGTCGGAGAGCATCATCCAAGCTTGAGTCTATGACCTTCATGTAGTTGACCGGGTCTTCGTCCTCTACTCTTTTTCCACATTCAAAGTTTACTTCCTTGTCCCCAAACTTCAATGTTAACGTTCCGTCATTCATATCCACCACCGCTTGGGCGGTGGCTAGAAATGGCCTCCCGAGGATGACAGGGACATCGGTGTCTTCTTCCATGTCTAGGATAACAAAGTCGGTTTGGAAAACGAAGTTGTCAACTTTTACCAATAGATTTTCAGCGACACCTTGTGGAAATTTGACGGATCTGTCGGCGAGTTGTATGCTCATCTTTGTAGGGCTTGTTGTTCCTAGGCCGAGTCGTTTGAACATTGATGTGGGCATGAGGTTAATGCTAGCCCCAAGATCGGCTAATGCATTACGAACGGGGGATTCCCCAATCGACCAAGGAATTGTGAAGCTTCCGGGATCGATTTTCTTTTGTGGAAGTTTGTTGAGTACTAAGGCGGAGCATTCTTCGCCTAAGTTAACTAATTGCAATGATTCAATTTTCCTTTTGTGAGTGAGGAAATCTGTAACACCTCGTAAAATCACATACAATGAAGTATTGACACGTGTAATAAACCTTAATGAACACAAATGTTGAATTTAAGGGACTAAATTTTTCAAAAAATCGAAAACATTGTTTATGAAAGGACTGGAGGTGTTAGCATACCTAGAATAAGTTTCTAAATAACCTTTTACGGTTTTATATTCACAAATGAGCCACTTGTTGATCAAGTGTAGCCGTGTGTGTAATTAATTGAAAGTTTGCGCAATAAAGGGTTAAAAGCGTCAACATGTTAATTCTCACCTCTGAGTGACCTTTTAACAAACCGAGAACCTCATGATATATGATATACTCTTGGGGATGCCAATCATTGGCCATACAAGGCTTTTATGCCTAAAAGTGAAGTTACGCGCAACTTTGCAAGTATAAGGGACTAAAAGTGTCAATATGTTTAATTATACCTCTGAATGACCTTTTATCAAGCCCGAAGCATTATGATGTTTAATAATACTTTCAAGAATGCCTAATATGAATTAGATAAGGCTTCAATGCTATTAAATGATGAGTTACGCAAGTTTGCGCACTAGAAGGACCTAAAGCGTCAAACTGCTAAAGTATACCGATTCGTATGTTATCCGACCTTCCGGAATTTGACCATGAGTTATACATACCTTAATTATCCTTCTCATAGCTTAGATATAGGCTTTGAGATGTTTAGTGCGCAAAAATAAACTTTTAAGTCATGCAGGGACTAAAAGTGTCAAAAAGCGCACAAGTTTGCGTTTACATGCATATCTTACATTCTGAATATTCCCGGACACCCAAAAATTTATGTAAGCACAAAAATATTTTATTTTAGTGTTTGGCTTGATAAAATTCCATTCGTCGCGTCGTTTGGATTGTTTTCGCGTCCGTCCGTGTTTCGTCGTAATTAGCCGAACAACGTGACCGTACGACCAAACGAACCGACATCCGGCATATTTTTGAGCATGTTTCATGTTCTATATGCTTAGGCATCATTATAAAGCCTTAAAAATGGTTTAACGGGCCTTAGAGGTGTCGGGAATGACATTTGGAAGTTCAGGGGCCAAACATGTCAACTTTTGAAAGTTTCTGGTGGCTGCCCAGGTCCTTGCGCACCGTAACACTTTTACCTTGCGGTGTGCAAGCATCTCCCAGATGCAGAAACTCGTTTTTTTTTCTGTTCAGCCCATGTAAACGACAACTATAGCCCTTTAACACTTCTAAAGGCCGCCTAAACTGATTTTTAGACCTTAGGGACACTTGTTACTGATCCATGATCATGTATAGCATGATTTGTCATGATCTTAAGGGATCAAAATCACTATAAAAGGCCTTCATGGTTGCAACCATTTGATCACTCATTCCACCTGCATTTGTGGGACTCTCTGGAGCTTATGATCAGTCTCTAGTCATCCCTAATCGTGCATTAGGCTTGTGTAAGTATGCTTAACCTTTCTTAGTTGAGTTTTTATTTAGTTTTAGCTTAAAAGTCAAACCGTCGTAATTAACGATTGACTTAGCGATTAATCATTAATGGTCCAGTGATTAGTCGAATTGAAGGTAGTTAAAAGTTGGTAATTATGTGGGCATTAAACCCTTAAAAGGGCACCCACTGATTCCCACTCTAACTAGATCAAATGTCGGGTCAAAGTTGTTTAGAAAAAGTCAACAGAAGCTTAATTTGCAAATTAACATGTAATTAGAAATGTAGAAGGCATGTAACTTATTTTATCACTCATATAACTTGGTAGTAAGTATAAGAACTGATCTAAGCTTGTTTGATCCGACAATTTCCTGTTTAGACCCGGTTCGGAACCGAAAGTCGCAAAACTTTGACTTTTGCTTTGACTTCAGTTCTGACCCGATTTAGTATGATTTGGAAATGCCTTAGATCTTCCTTAGGACCAGGCTACATGTTAGCATGACCCACTGTGGTTGGATCGTTGATTGTCCGATTCGTTTACAAGTTTCCGTTTAATGCCTAATGTTGACCAATATGCCCTTTAACGCATAAAATGAGAAGTTTGGATATGTTAAAGGACAAAAATCTTTGTTACTGAATTATAAACATGTCCCTAAAGTTTCACATCAGTTGGAGGTCTATAACAGGAGTTATGCTAAAAAGCGCGATTAAGAAGCTTCTTGTTAATTAAACGGCGCAATTAGCATAAACTCTATCTAAACCCAATTTTTGACACCAAACCTTTTACCCACTGATGTAATATAATATTTTGAGATTTTTAAATATTTTTAATTATTTTTAACCTGCTCATAACCTAAGGTTATAGCATTGATTCGGTAAATACCGATTATACCCTTTTAGGCCATAAAATGAGTTTTACAAGCCCTTTTGATACCAATCCAATTGCTACTGATTTTATATGATAAATAAAGTATTTTGAACTTTATAACCTGATCAGAAAACTCAGATTTCCTGTATAACCCGGAAATCGCTTAAAATAGCTTTTTAAGCGTATTAAACGCATAGTTTGGGTTTAAAACCATTTTGCCACATAAGACCTATTACCAACTGATATGACCTATTCAAATAAGTTATTTTACTGATGTATTCGGACCCGAATCTCAGAACTTCATTTAATCTCTTTTATAATCTTTGAAATGACCAAAATACCCCTACGGGGCTTATTTTGAGATTAAATTCGTTGTGGGCATAATGGAAGATATCCTACTGATATCACAACATGTTTAAGGCATATTAACTTAGGAAACCTGTATAGGACCCATATGGTTACCCGTTACACTTCTTACGCGTTCGGTTCGGTTTATGTAACTTGTTTGCATAAGTTAGCCGAAACGGGTCAAACCTTATCATTTTTATCTCAAAATCCAGAAGGTGTTTAGATTACCCATATTATACAAGTCTTCAAACTTGTCGGGTCTAAATCACATTCTATTCCGGTCTTCGCCCTATCATGCGTTTGAACCGTATCTTCCTTTTGGAAACTAACCGGTCTAAGTCAAGACTTAATTAAAGACCCGTTAGGATTCTAATAGGTTATTAAAAAACCTTCGTTCCAGATTAGGAGCCCAGTAAAAGCTATCTGTACTTGCTGATTTTATATACGGCTGGGATTGAATTTATATTTAGCTCAGGTAAATACTTTTAACTTATTTTCCCTATACGGGCTTGGGTTACGGTATATAAAATACCGCTTGGTCGGGCATCAAATCTTCCATCGTTTGGTGGTTAATTGAATAATTTGATCGGCCCGTTTAAATAGTTTTGTTTACTTAAAGCCTTTGGGAGGTTAATGACCATGTCCCGGATATCCTTGGCATCATTTTACGAAATGGCCACGACTTAAGCGTGGGGTGTAGGCGTACACCCGTCAGTGCACAAAAGAATAATGTGGTGTGTCTATTGATCTTTAACCCGGACACGATCCGGGCTACTGAACGCATAAGGAACATGTAATTCATTTACAAGATTATATATTTAAATAATTGTCCCAAGTATAAAAGATTAATTTTGCCTCTGTGCATTTTAATCAAATTATAAAAGATATTTTGTGCCACGTGCATCCAAATCAATTTTCTTAAACCATTTTCAAAATGAGTCAGTTAATTGTATTTACCAGTGTAAACTGACGTATTTTCCAAAAAGGCTAAATGCAGGTACTATACGTAATAGGCTGGCTACTCCAGGCATCAATAATCAAGTCTCGCAAGCTTTAGATGTTAAAGTCTGTTGAACGATATTATCTTTCTGTTAAAGATCCGCCTGTGTGTAACACCCCAAAAACGGGTTCGGTAATCAAACCACGTTAATACTAAAGGTCGGGTAAAATACGGTTAGTGGTAAAACTTACCCGGTAAATATTAGGATTTAAATAAATAAACCTAATGTTAAATAAAAGTTGGGCAAATCTTTTTGAGGAAAATGAAGTGAATAAAAGGCCCGAATTAACGGGACTTAAAACAGACTGGGTCATAATTTTCCC
Source organism: Helianthus tuberosus (assembly GCA_030545235.1). Taxonomy (NCBI): domain Eukaryota; kingdom Viridiplantae; phylum Streptophyta; class Magnoliopsida; order Asterales; family Asteraceae; genus Helianthus; species Helianthus tuberosus. The sequence goes on from CM060432.1 coordinate 5,157,042, forward strand.
CGAACCTATTATGTTAACTAGGAATGTCTAACCTAGTAAATAAGAGGGAATATTGTTTAAACTAAAGGAGTTGTGATCTACTTGATAACTAACCAAACACGAGGGGCCAAAGATGGATAAAATGAAAGCTTAATTATAAACAAAAAAATAAAAAATAAAACCCACACACAGGGGCGTGCGTATGATCGACCAGAAGAAAGCTCCATGGGAGCCCAACCCTAGTTCTTGCTAAATCTCTCAAATTGAAGGTCCAAATCAGTTCCAAATCAAAATCCGAGCACGTATTAGTGATCTCCACTGAAAAGGAGTCACAAGGTATGTAAATTTCATGAGAAATCTCTAGTTGAATTTCTGAGTAAACCTAGAGAATTCAAAAATTGTTGATGCATGCTTGTTATATGGATGAAATAGGAACATTGTAGTGTTTAGGAGTAAACCCTAGACAAGTATATGTTGAAATCGTGCCTAATTCTAGTGAAATCCATGAACACCATTGAAGGTGATTGTTGTTAGGGTTTTTGATTGCTAAAGATAGTGTTATAATGTCATAAACATGTTTTAGTTGAAAGTTGAATTCAAACAGCTTCTGATCAGAATTTACAGCCGACTTGTATTGGCTGTAACATGGATAAAACGTGACAAAAACATGTGTTTCTTGAGTCTAAAATGTAATTCCAGGAAATATCTTTAAAACCCCACTGGAATCGCATTTTTTCGACGAAAATTGAGCGTTTTATGAATTTTTCCGTATCAAAGGTTCAAGCTGCGTTTTCTGGCAGAATTTGCAGCCCATTATGAATGTCATAACTCAATTTAGGAATTTCGTTATCATCTCAAATTCTTACTGTAGAAAGTATTAAGTGATTAAAAGAATTTCCAATTGGAATTTCGTTAATCGGATAAACGAGGAATTTTAAATGAATTTTTCCGTAAGCTGCAGTCAGAAGTAACAAATCTGATTGCAGCTTAGTAAATGAATTTTTACGAGTTTTTTGTAAAGAGTTAGATCTTGAAATTTTAACACAAGGTCTAACCCTCCGAGTGGTACACCACATAAAAAAATCATAATTTTTGAAGACTTGTAAACAGGTAACAAAAAATAGCTTATTTTCAGTGATACGAAACTCGATTGTTGATGTTATAAATTATGCCCACAATGTTCATATGTTGAAACTATGAATGAAACGCGTAATTTCCTAATTAATTTAATTAGGGGTGATACGTGATAATACGGAATCTAATCATAATGTAGATTTTAGTTAATTTCACGTATCATATGATTAGAGGTAGTTAACTAGTAGAAAGTTAAAATTAACCAATGACGAAGTCGAATAATGATTTCGACATAGAAAATACGTAAGGTGGAATAGTCGTATTTGTTAATGACTAATCTAACCACCTTGTGAATGATGATGTTAGTTTGACGCTAAACGAGCTAGGTGGAAGCTTGAGGACGAAGCGGGTCAAACAAATCAATAAGGAAAAGTAAGGCATAGTTTGGATGCGAGGTAAGTTAAGCTTACACCCCCTCTTTAGATTACAATACACTTATTTGTAAGTATAGATTTTGAATTATGATTAAATATTTGAGATACTATGTTTCGGAACACTATATGTAAGTCGGAATAAAGAAAAATGGTAAGAAACCAAAAACTATGGTAAAAAGGGTAAAAATGGAAGACTAGTCGGGTGGAGACTAACTAATAAGAAATATTGAACATCACATTATTTGGTGAACCGTAAGGGGTAGAAGTGGCTAACTAATAATTTGTACATCAGTCGACGGATAGATAAAAGAGTTGAAAAGACAACCCTTTTGGTGTAAGTCTTAACGGGTCAAATAATTTAAGGAATGTCTTTTAAGCAATAAGAACCCACGGTGTAAAATACCATTATATATTGATAAATGGTCATTTCGACTAAATGGGTCAAATGGTGTGTTAATACCATTTGGAAATAATATAACTTACGACCGCTTGTTGAGTTTTGTGATCACAGGAAATAACACATGTTTTCGTTGCTTTAACTAGAAAGATTTAAAGCAAAAGTTATGTAAACGGGTCAATGCTATGACCCGAGCCAGGTACGCGTAGTTAGAATTGTGGTTATAGAAAAATGGTATTTTGGTCAAATAATTGGTAGGAGTTCTTCGTCGTAAGAATGAGGAACTAAAATTGACCAAAAAGTCCTTCATGGGTAGATTGGCAAACGACCCATATGGGTTGTTTAGGAATTAGTATTAAGATTTCAAAATAAAAGTAGATGCTTTGATGTAGTAAAATGATGGATGAAGGGAGAGTGAAATTTAAAGTAAATGGTAAATCTCTCTAACGGGTCAAAAGTGTTAAAAAAGGGATTTCAAGCCGAGAGCTTGAAACCTGAGTTTTTGAACTAGTTGAATGTCAGGTTTTAACTCCATAAGATGGAGAATTAAATCTCGAAAGCATAGGAAAAAGAATCGCCTAAAACGGACTAGTAGATAAAAAGTTATGCCCGTTTAAAGTTCGATTTTTGTTGAATAATTGAGCTGGGCAGAAAATACAGGATTCAGAAACGGACCTGCTGGAAATTAGTCTCCTCTGCGACACGCGACAGGGTCTCTCAATTGGGGCGCGACACGCGACAGGTGTCGCGACTCGTGACAGATTAAAGGTTGTCTTCCGCGACACGCGGGAGGCATGATTTTGGAAATTTTATTTTTGATTATCATTATTTGATATTGGAACTTATTTATACATGTTTATAAGCTGTTAAAACTAACTTTTAAGTTGGTTTTGATCATAGGTGAGTATAGCATGCATCCGGACGACGATCAAGCAATCAAGTGAACCGAACACATGTCAAATGAAGCTTCCGCAATGACTTTACTTAGTTTTTGTTTTAAGTGAACTATGTAAACACTTGGAACTATATTTTGTTTACTTTAAACACGTATGAACTTTGACTTGGCAAAGTTTTTAGAAAGTCAATTTTTAGTATAAAATGCGTAATTAAGGTTATAATCATGTTTAATTAAGATGAATGTTACACTGTGGATCCATCTTACGTTCCGTTGTAATATTTGATATTACTTTGAATCGGATTGTAATATATTTTATCTTTCATTTGCTTCCACTGTGCATTTAAATATTCTGTTGTTTGACTATGATAATATCAACTACGTCACGATACTCCCCTACCGGGCCCACCGGTCAAGCGTGGAAAAGTCGGGGTGTGACAGGTTGGTATCAGAGCCAACATTGAGTGAATTAAACACTAGCCTTTTGTGTTTAATCTCAATGACACATTAGCACATTCATTGACCTTCTGAGTCTAGACTTAACTTAGGAATATTCTCAATCCTAATCTGGAAATTTTGCTCCAAAATTATTTTATATATTGGATACGTCGCCAAGCGAAGGAGCCGTAATAGGAATTCTCCACACCCGGAGCCTTGAAATGCTGAGCTTCGTACCACGGCTAGAATGAAACGAGCATCCAAGGAGAAAGCATTCAGAAATAAAATGAAGAAGAAACTCCTTTTGCTGAAGATCGTTTCCTTAATAGTCCTCATAAGGACATATTTATCTTTCAGTCCCTCCGAGGACACATTATTCCTTTCAAGTCCCGCTTAGGGCAACTCTGTACTTTTAGTTCTATATAGTGGAATGACTAAATATTTCCTCCTAATCAGGAAATATGAAATAAATGTAAAATAACATTCTTTTTATAAGATCTACCATTATAATAAAATGGTAAAATCTAAAAAGGGACAAAACCTAGCCACGTGTCATTTTAAGACCGGGCCAAGATGGTAGTTCCATAATTAGATTCAGATCCATATTTAACACCTCAATTTAGGATTGTTCAGCGTTAAATATTAGAAAGAATCTTAAAGGTAAAACCTAGCCTAAATGTCACTGCAGACAAGGCCAAGATGGTAGAACCTATTCAAGAGATTCAAACCCCTGGTAACATCTATAACATGTTAACATTCCTGGCAGACGTGATTCGTTAAAATCACACACGTCATTTTTATATAAGGATCTTTCCAAAGATTCCCAAACCCAACTTAATGATCTCTGAATCATGGGTTTAAATCATCAATTAGATTATCATATTTTGACCATACGTGGTAATATGGTGCCTACGGGCCTTGCTCATTTCCATATGAGCCAAAAGACAGTGGTAGCTATGACTCCCTGTCAAGAAAAGGGTAATGAACTTTGATTCGAACCTTAATGCCTCGATTCTCTGAAATCATGGCTTATAAATTAAACTTGTCTACGCGACTAGGCCATTTGTGCTATTATTAAAAACTTAATGCCTCGATTCTCTGAAGTCATGGCTTATAAATTAAACTTGTCTACGCGACTAGGCCATTTGTGCTATTATTAAAACCTTAATGCCTCGATTCTCTGAAATCATGGCTTATAAATTAAACTTGTCTACGCGACTAGGCCATTTGTGCTATTATTAACTTATAAATTAGGATTTATGATAAAAATCCTGAATAAAATAAATATCCTTCCTTCCCTGCCAGTATGCATTTTAAAAAGAATCTTAAAGGTGAAACCTAGCCTACGCGGCCAAGATGGTGAAACCTACTCAAGGGATTCAGATCCTTGTTAACACCTAAGAACGTGTTAGCACTGCTGACAAATGTGATTCGATAAAATCACAACAGTCATCCCTATATTGGAAATTTTTAAATCCCTAATTTGCCTTATGATCTAGAAATCATGGCTTATATCATCTTATAAGATGATCGTATTATAAACATCCGTGAATGATGAAGTGCCTACGGGCTAAATTTGTTGTCCGATAAGACAACGACAGTGGTGGTCTTTGACCCTGTCTAAAGATGTTGGAATACGTCCAAGCATAATAGTCGGTAGGGTCCATACGATCTCGACTAATATCATCTGGAAAGATGATCATACCATAAATATCCCTTAGGAGGGAAATGCCTACGGGCTATAATTAACGTCCTTCGAGACTAAAGACAGTGGTAGCCTACAACTCCCAGTCAAGAAAAGATGTTTTGCCTACGGGCTATAATAAATTGTCCATCTGAGACATTGACATTATGATCTTTATGATTCCTTGTCTAAGGTGGTGAGCTATGCTCAAGCCAAATAGTCAATATGATTAATGCAATCCTGACTTATATCATCTAAAATGATGAATCCATTATAAACATCCATTAGTGATGTTTCGCCTACGGGCCATATTATATTGTCCATTTGTGACACAAACGTTATGATCTCTATGATCCCCTGTTTAAGGTAGTGAGCTGTGCTCAAGCCTAATAGTCTATATGATCATTGCGATCCTGACTAGTATCATCAGTACGATGATCATAAATTCATAATATTGACATCCCTAGTGATGAATTGCCTACGGGCTATACTTTACTCTATTGTCGATAAGACAAAATAGTGGTGATCTTTATGATCCCCTATTCAGAATGGTGGGATTATACCCAAACCTAATAGTCAATATGATCGATGTGATCATGACTAATATCATTAGATACGATAATTATATATATATAGACATCCATTAGTGATGTTAATTGGTTTACCTTTCTGTCAAGTGAATCGCCTTTCAAGACGATGACAGTTGTAGTCTATGACTCCCTGTCCAAAGGTGAAGAACTATGTTCAAGCCTTAAAACTCCCGATCTAATAAGATTGCAGCCTATGAATTGATGTCCTTGTGACAAATCCACAAGTTATATTTCAAGTCACCCATAACAAGCCTCCGTGCTATAATTCGTCGTTCGTGACAAGTTAACATACTAAATGTTAACATCCCTGGTGACAGGCCTTAGTGCCATATCCTCTAACGTCCTAGAGACAAGGCCATTTGTGTCGTATCTAAATGTCATTACGACAAGGCCTTCGCGCCATATAATTACTTATGTCCTTCATGACTGGGCTTTATGCCATATCTTTCTACGTCCCTCGCGACAGGCTTCTATGCCATATATGTATATATATATATATATATATATATATATATATATATATATATATATATAACCAAAGTCATGTAAGGCTAGCCTTTGAGCTATTTATAATCGTCCTTGTGACAAAGACAGTTGTGACATTATGGTCCCCTGTCAAGCAGGTATTGGACTCGCTCCAAACCTTGAATGCCATTGATAGTCCTTTGTGACCTAAGCTAAATGTAATAGATATACATTCAAATAACATTCATTAAGAATGTTCGGAACATAATGGCCTATACGGTTCGTGGATGCCGTGGCTAATCTATGTCAGGTCATCAGGATGATGACTAATAATGGTTTAATTTGGTAATTAGTACCAAGTTTTGAGTATGGAAAACTCGGATGAGATAGGAAATAGTCGCGATGCTATTAATGCAACAAAAGCAAATAATGCCTCAAACGTAAACCTCAATATTAATGGAGTTAATCTCCAAGCTGTGGTTAACGCAGCAGTTTGAAAGGCCATGGGAAAAGGTCATGAAACAATCCAAAGAGCCGAATGCTTCTCGCTCTAAATTTCATTCAAAACCACGTTCAATTGCTCATGAGAAGAGCTTTGTTCACACTTCGAAAATGAAGGATGAACCAAAGGAGGAGGATAACTCCCAGAAATCTAAGAAAGAGAGCAAGTACAGGCTTAATAAAAATCAACGAAAGTTCAGTAAGAAGCCTGTATGTAAGAATTGCTATAAAAGACACTAGGGACAGTGTCGAATAGAACCAGGACCAAAGCAGTGTGACATCTGCTAAGGAACAGGTCATCATTTCCCAGGAATGTAGGGACATAAAGAATGCAGTCTATCACGGCTGTGGTGAGTAAGGCCGCATCAGAACTAGATTCCATAAAGCTGCCAAAGAAGGTGCAGCTAAGCCTGGAAAGGCTAAAGGAAGAAATGCCTGAACTCACCTGATGAATGCAAAGAGGCAGTTCACGATGTCATCAAGTACATTCCTTATCATTTACCAATGATAATTTCTGCTAAGTGTCCTGATTTAATACAGGCAATAATAAATCGTCATAAACCATAAGCTTAGCAAACTTTTATATTATCCACAAGGTATAACTTACCAAGGAAACCATAGTAACCGATTCTTCTAGTATCGGCAGGGAATCCTTCCGAAAAATCTAAGAGTACTCTTTCTTCACATAGATTACGACAACATATGTTATTTTAATTATTTTTCTCATTGTTTTCTATCGCCTGCGAATGCCAAACTATGTTTGATAAAAGTGCCATATGAGGATTGGCGTATCCTAGTGTGTCCCATAGATTACTTCCATGCCTGATCAGTATGGAGGTTTAATACATGGAACCCCTGAGATATCCCAATGGTCATATTGTACTAAAGTCGACTAGTAGTATTCAAAGAAGATATCCAGAATGGAATTGTCCAAGTAAATGTTCCCGATTAAGGAATTCGTGGACTTATAACATAAATGTGTCACTTATTTGACACAAGCAATGATGGGTGAACTGGAGCCTGAGATATGGAAAATCTCTGTAGCCTCCTTGTATCTTGATCACCTTCTCCAAAGATTACCCTGTTTACCTCCTGAGGCTAGTAAAGTTAAGATTAACATCCCGCTGTGGGCTAGAGCATTGTAAAGACTCCATGTTGATTATGGGATAACCGAAACCCTGATTAAGTAAATTTTAAGATATAGATTCATATAGCCTAACTTAATATCCTGAGAATTCGATATTGTTAGGTATGAAAGACGGTTCATTTTGCTTAGGCATTGTTACCGCAACCCTATTTAGGCAACAATTAAGAAATTGCCATCAGCTGCCCAGGATCGTCGATTTGTTCGACTAGCTGTAAGGATTAGCTATTCCTTAAGATTAGTTTTGAGCAATGGTTGGAATAACCATCTCACCTTAAGATAAGCTTCTCTATAATAATTGTTATATAAGTATCAAGGTGGTCCTTGGAGACCTTGTATAGATGAAATGTTAAACCTTTACTATTAGAACAATAGATTGGTGAGTCCAATTATCAGGATCTGAAAGTTGACTTGGAAACAACGAATAAGATCAAACAAATCCCTAATCATCTGTAAGTTGCCATTATTCGGTAGAAAAACTTGGAATTTATAAAATTTGCAACCTTCTTAAGTCCTTAATAAGGAATAAGGTTCAATCAAAGGTATCACCCTAAAAAGGGTGTGCTAAAATTTAATTTCTCAGGGTAGGTTAAGCCCTGGATATATATATAGGAACATTCGGGAAATCGAATGCAACAAAGGTCAATAGCCTATAAGCTAAAACCTATATAAGGGGCTTGGCAGAGCTCGCAATATACACTAAGGATTTAAAGACGTGCTTCGCCAATAAGTCAAGAAGCATTATCACATAGTGATATGCAGAATTGTGAGATGATGAGGAACCTGTATTGATTGAGGATCGACAGGTTAAGAAGCCACGAAAAAGATACATGTACCATATTAGAGGTCAGCTTGAGAGCTAGAAAAGACTCCAGATATGCTATACAAGTTAAGTCCATTATGTGACAAAAAGTACTTCCAGCACTTTAACAAATCTCGAGGTCGAGATTTCTTTTAAGGGGGTGAGGATGTAACACCTCGTAAAATCACGTACAATGAAGTATTGACACGTGTAATAAACCTTAATGAAGACAAATGTTGAATTTAAGGGACTAAATTTTTCGAAAAATCGAAAACATTGTTTATGAAAGGACTGGAGGTGTTAGCATACCTAGAATAAGTTTCTAAATAACCTTTTACGGTTTTATATTCACAAATGAGCCACTTGTTGATCAAGTGTAGCCGTGTGTGTAATTAATTGAAAGTTTGCGCAATAAAGGGTTAAAAGCGTCAACATGTTAATTCTCACCTCTGAGTGACCTTTTAACAAACCGAGAAACTCATGATATATGATATACTCTTGGGGATGCCAATCATTGGCCATACAAGGCTTTTATGCCTAAAAGTGAAGTTACGCGCAACTTTGCAAGTATAAGGGACTAAAAGTGTCAATATGTTTAATTATACCTCTGAATGACCTTTTATCAAGCCCGAAGCATTATGATGTTTAATAATACTTTCAAGAATGCCTAATATGAATTAGATAAGGCTTCAATGCTATTAAATGATGAGTTACGCAAGTTCGCGCACTAGAAGGACCTAAAGCGTCAAACTGCTAAAGTATACCGATTCGTATGTTATCCGACCTTTCGGAATATGACCATGAGTTATACATACCTTAATTATCCTTCTCATAGCTTAGATATAGGCTTTGAGGTGTTTAGTGCGCAAAAATAAACTTTTAAGTCATGCAGGGACTAAAAGTGTCAAAAAGCACACAAGTTTGCGTTTACATGCATATCTTACATTCTGAATATTCCCGGACACCCAAAAATTTATGTAAGCACAAAAATATTTTATTTTAGTGTTTGGCTTGATAAAATTCCATTCGTCGCGTCGTTTGGATTGTTTTCGCGTCCGTCCGTGTTTCGTCGTAATTAGCCGAACAACGTGACCGTACGACCAAAGGAACCGACATCCGGAATATTTTTGAGCATGTTTCATGTTCTCTATGCTTAAGCATCATTATAAAGCTTTAAAAATGGTTTAACGGGCCTTAGAGGTGTCGGGAATGACATTTGGAAGTTCAGGGGCCAAACATGTCAACTTTTGAAAGTTTCTGGTGGCTGCCCAGGTCCTTGCGCACCGTAACACTTTTACCTTGCAGTGCGCAAGCATCTCCCAGATGCAGAAACTTGTTTTTTTGTCTGTTCAGCCCATGTAAACGACAACTATAGCCCTTTAACACTTCCAAAGGCCGCCTAAACTGATTTTTAGACCTTAGGGACACTTGTTACTGATCCATGATCATGTATAGCATGATTTGTCATGATCTTAAGGGATCAAAATCACTATAAAAGGCCTTCATGGTTGCAACCATTTGATCACTCATTCCACCTGCATTTGTGGGACTCTCTGGAGCTTATGATCAGTCTCTAGTCATCCCAAATCGTGCATTAGGCTTGTGTAAGTATGCTTAACCTTTCTTAGTTGAGTTTTTATTTAATTTTAGCTTAAAAGTCAAACCGTCGTAATTAACGGTTGACTTAGCGATTAATCATTAATGGTCCAGTGATTAGTCGAATTGAAGGTAGTTATAAGTTGGTAATTATGTGGGCATTAAACCCTTAAAAGGGCACCCACTGATTCCCACTCTAACTAGATCAAATGTCGGGTCAAAGTTGTTTAGAAAAAGTCAACAGAAGCTTAATTTGCAAATTAACATGTAATTAGCAATGTAGAAGGCATGTAACTTATTTTATCACTCATATAACTTGGTAGTAAGTATAAGAACTGATCTAAGCTTGTTTGATCTGATAATTTCCTGTTTAGACCCGGTTCGGAACCGAAAGTCGCAAAACTTTGACTTTTGCTTTGACTTCAGTTCTGACCCGATTTAGTATGATTTGGAAATGCCTTAAAGCTTCCTTAGGACCAGGCTACATGTTAGCATGACCCACTGAGGTTGGATCGTTGATTGTCCGATTCGTTTACAAGTTTCCGTTTAATGCCAAATGTTGACCAATATGCCCTTTTACCCATAAAACGAGAAGTTTGGATATGTTAAAGGACAAAAATCTTTGTTACTGAATTATAAACATGTCCCTAAAGTTTCACATCAGTTGGAGGTCTATAACAGGAGTTAAGAAGCTTCTTGTTAATTAAACGGCGCAATTAGCATAAAGCCTATCTAAACCCAATTTTTGACACCAAACCTTTTACCCACTGATGTAATATAATATTTTGAGATTTTTAATTATTTTTAACCTGCTCATAACCTAAGGTTATAGCATTGATTCGGTAAATACCGATTATACCCTTTTAGGCCATAAAATGAGTTTTACAAGCCCTTTTGATACCAATCCAATTGCTACTGATTTTATATGATAAATAAAGTATTTTGAACCTTATAACCTGATCAGAAAACTCAGATTTACTGTATAACCCGGAAATCGCTTAAAATAGTTTTTTAAGCGTATTAAACGCATAGTTTGGGTTTAAAACCATTTTGCCACATAAGACCTATTACCAACTGATATGACCTATTCAAATAAGTTATTTTACTGATGTATTCGGACCCGAATCTCAGAACTTCATTTAATCTCTTTTATAATCTTTAAAATGACCAAAATACCCCTACGGGGCTTATTTTGAGATTAAACTCGTTGTGGGCATAATGGAAGATATCCTACTGATATCACAACATGTTTAAGGCATATTAACTTAGGAAACCTATATAGGACCCATATGGTTACCCGTTACGCTTCTTACGCGTTCGGTTCGGTTTATGTAACTTGTTTGCATAAGTTAGCCGAAACGGGTCAAACCTTATCATTTTTATCTCAAAATCCAGAAGGTGTTTAGATTACCCATATTATACAAGTCTTCAAACTTGTCGGGTCTAAATCACATTCTATTCCGGTCTTCGCCCTATCATGCGTTTGAACCGTATCTTCCTTTTGGAAACTAACCGGTCTAAGTCAAGACTTAATTAAAGACCCGTTAGGATTCTAATAGGTTATTAAAAAACCTTCGTTCCAGATTAGGAGCCAGTAAAAGCTATCTGTACTTGCTGATTTGATATACGGCTGGGATTGAATTTATATTTAGCTCAGGTAAATACTTTTAACTTATTTTCCCTATACGGGCTTGGGTTACGGTATATAAAATACCGCTTGGTCGGGCATCAAATCTTCCATCGTTTGGTGGTTAATGGAATAATTTGATCGGCCCGTTTAAATAGTTTTGTTTACTTAAAGCCTTTGGGGGGTTAATGACCATGTCCCGGATATCCTTGGCATCATTTTACGAAATGGCCACGACTTAAGCGCGGGGTGTAGGCGTACACCCATCAGTGCACAAAAGAATAATGTGGTGTGTCTATTGATCTTTAACCCGGACACGATCCAGGCTACTGAAGGCATAAGGAACATGTAATTCATTTACAAGATTATATATTTAAATAATTGTCCCAAGTATAAAAGATTAATTTTGCCTCTGTGCATTTTAATCAATTTATAAAAGATATTTTGTGCCACGTGCATCCAAATCAATTTTCTTAAACCATTTTCAAAATGAGTCAGTTAATTGTATTTACCAGTGTAAACTGACGTATTTTCCAAAAAGGCTAAATGCAGGTACTATACGTAATAGGCTGGCTACTCCAGGCATCAATAATCAAGTCTCGCAAGCTTTAGATGTTAAAGTCTGTTGAACGATATTATCTTTCTGTTAAAGATCCGCCGGTGGATCCATCTTACGTTCCGTTGTAATATTTGATATTACTTTGAATCGAATTGTAATATATTTTATCTTTCATTTGCTTCCGCTGTGCATTTAAATATTGTGTTGTTTGACTATGATAATATCAACTACGTCACGATACTCCCCTACCGGGCCCACCGGTCAAGCGTGGAAAAGTCGGGGTGTGACAAAATCCCTCATGAATTTTGCATATTTAGGCATTTGGGTTAGGACCTCAATAAAAGGAATATTAACATGCAATTGTTTTAGTAATATTTCGAACTTTGCGAATTGCTCATCGGTCTTTTGACGATTTAACCTACCGGGGTACGGAATTGAAGGAGTCTTGGTGGGCTCTTGATTTGGTAAAGAAGCCTTTTCTGATGCGGGCGGAGTCATGGTTTGGCTAGACTGGCTTCTTTCATCTGGTGGTAATAGAGCCTCCTCGGGACCCACGGTTCGATTTCTCAATGTGATGAGATGTACTTGTGCTTTCGGGTTGGTTTCGGTATTGCTAGGTAACGCGCCTTGTGGTCTCTCGGAGAAATTTTGAGCTATATGATTTAATTGTTTTTCAATGTTTTGAATGCTAGCTTGTTGATTTCTAAAATTCGATTCCAATTGTTGAAATCGATCCGAGTTTTTCTTTTCGGTGTCGGAGATGAGGCGAGATACAGTATCTTCAAGCCTTTCTCTTCCACCTTGTTGTTGAGAGAAATTTTGTGGTTGTTGAAAGTTAGTTCGTTGGTTTTGTTGGTTACTACTATTTCCGGGATCTCTCCAACCAAGGTTTGGGTGGTTACGCCATCCTTGGTTGTAGGTACCCGTTGGAGGACCCGACGGCCTAGGTATGTTATCAATGTAGTTTACCATTTCTGTTTGTTCATCTAATTCTTTCATACAACTCCAATTTTCATGTGGCCCACCACACCCTTCACAAGCCATAACTGAGGCCGTTTTTGTCATTTCTAGCTTTTTGATTTTCGAAGAGAGGGCCCCGATTTGGGCTTGTAAAGAGGTGCTTTCATCAACCTTATGGGCGCCCGGGGCAATAGATTTATTACCTCGGGGAGTGTGCCATTGAAAATTGGTTTGAGCAATTTCCTCAATTTGATTATATATTTCATTTGGGCGACGATTACCTAAGAGTCCCCCGGAGCTAGAATCAAGTGTTTGTCTTGTGTGTGGCAACAACCCATTGTAGAAAGTGGATACTTGTTGCCATACCGCAAGACCGTGATGAGGACACTTTCTTAGTAGCTCCTTGAACCTTTCCCAAGTTTCATATAAGGATTCCCCATCCTCTTGTGAATATGTATTAATTTCAGTCATTAATTTAGCCGTTTTAGCAGGAGGGAAATACTTATATAGAAACTTTTGGGCTAGTTCATCCCAGGTGTTTACCGAGCCAACTGGGAGGGTGTTAAGCCAAGCCTTAGCTTGGTCTTTTAGTGAAAATGGAAACATTCGAAGGCGGATGGCGTCATTTGATGCTCCATTGATCCGAAAGGTATCACATATTTCTAAGAAATTGGTAATATGTAGATGGGGATCCTCGTCCGCAAGCCCATGGAAGGTTGCGGAGTTTTGAAGCATTTTTATCAAATGTGGCCGAAGTTCGAAGTTATTGGCTTCGACATTCGGTGCATTGATAGCGGCGCCGAGATTACCTACGGTGGGCCGTAGGTAATCCATGAGGGTACGTTGGTCCGCCATTGGAGGTGGGTCCCCTGAAACTTTCTCTTGATTTTTAGCTTTAAGTCTTTTTCTGAGAAAGCGTTCGGGTTCTTCTAGAGGTTCTTTTATGTCTCTACTAGAACTGGAGCTCATGCACTACGTAGGAAGTTTAAATGTGGCGCCAAGGTTCCAAGTCCTGCGATAAAAACAGAAAAGAATGTTGGTCAGAATGTTCACCACGGCCCCGTGCTCAGCGAACACGGCCCGTGGTCAAGTTTACAGTAATTGTTCTCCGGATCCCTGTTACTGGGAGTTGGACACGGCCCCGTGTTGCACCGACACGGCCCCGTGCTCAGCCCTCTGTAACTCGGAAAATAAAAACTGCCAGAGATAGTGCTGGGCACGACCCGTGTCCGACCAGGCACGGCCCGTGCTGAGCTCTGCAGAAACAGAAAAACTAAAAAAAAATCCTAAAAAAAACGAAAAAAATAAGAAAAACGATTAGGCCGTTGATTCCTAACTTTCTTAAAATCCTTGTGTCCCCGGCAACGGCGCCAAAAACTTGATGCGAGTGAAGTGTTATATATATTAGGTGTATATTTTAAGCCCCTTTAACACTTTTTTTAGTCAAGTTTTAAATTTATAAAACACGATATTTTACTAACACTAAACACACATATGGGCAAGTGCACCCATCGTGAGCGTAGTATAGTGTTGGCAAGATACCGAGGTCGTCCAAGGACACAAGAGCTTTTAGTACCGGTTTATCCTCAACGTCTAATCAAATAAAAAGTTTAGAAAAATGTTTTAAGCTAAGAAAAATAAAAACTAACTAAAAATGCTAAAAGAAAAACAGATAGACAAGATGAATCACTTGGTTCCGACTCGTGTATAGTGTAACCTTTGATTATTTCCGCACTTTTGCACTTATTTAAGAGATTATCTTAGTTATTGTAGTAGGCCCCTCTTTTGAAGGTGACGTTACCCTCAACCCAGTAGTTTGAGTCAGCAAGGATACAATCCTAAAGGGTCGGATTATTGAAAGATAATTAATTAAGTTATTAATGCATATTATGGTAGGCCCCTCTTTTGGAGGTGACGTTACCCTCGACTAAGTAGTCTGAGTCAGCAGGGATACAGTCCTAAATAGCCGGGTTATAGTATTAATAGTAGTTCACTTATGAGGGGATCAAAGAGTTTGGACCCCCGCCATCCAATACCGTTAAGTATTGAAGGAGGTCCTACTAAATTTGACCCAGGTCCATTGCAGGACCTCTAAACGCTGAACAATGGCAAGACTCTTACCAAACCGTTCCCTTAACCCCCGACCAAGTAGCCAACATACCTCCATATAGACCATGGAGATATGAATGGTGAAAATCTTTTATTTTATATAGACAGTAAAATAATGCCAAGACACCACGGACAAACGATAAGGAAGAATCACCTTCAACATAAGAAACTAGTTATTAAAGTCATTAATACAAAACCAAGTAAAAAGTGCGAAAAGATTAGAAATAAAAAGTATTACACTAGACACTTGTCTTCACCAAGTGATGTAAGAGACTTAGGCAAACATGGCCTTGATTGTCAAGAACTCTTACGATCAATCTTGGATCCCAAGACGACTCACACACTCTATGATGGATAATGGATGATGGTGGTGGATAATGGTGTTATGGTGGTGGTGGGTGGTGGGTGAAGTGTGAGAGAGGTGGTGTGCCAAGGGATGGTTTGAGCTTGAGCCAAGCACTCCTATTTATAGGCTGAACAGAAGCTCGGGCACGGCCCCGTGTCCACATCCTTCTCTTTCTTCATTTATTGCAGCTTGTCTTATTAGTTGACCACGCCCCCGTGTCCGCTGAGCACGACCCCGTGTGCAGAAGAATCTTTGTACTATGAAGATTTGCTTAGATTGTGCGAATCTTATAGTCGACCACGGCCCCGTGTCCGCTGAGCACGGCCCCGTGGTGGGCAATAGAAGCTTCTACCACTTTGTCTTTTCTGCTGACACTTGGGCACGCCCCCGTGCTGGCTGAGCACGGGGCGTGTTCAGTCTTCTGTTATCTTGTTTTGCTTGGGAGGATGCTGTCGTGGGGTCGGGCATGTCACGTCATGTTCCTTTTCTTGTATTTATGTTAGATTTTGATGTCTTTTTGCTTCTTTTGTTAATTTGAGCTCATTTAATCCTGAAAATACAAAAGGAAGACAAAAGCACACTTTTTCCAACATTAGTACTAAAAAAGGGTTAGTTTTATGCCACAATTGATGTAATTTATATGTTGCATTTTGCACACATCAGTGCCTAGCCGACCACGACTTACACGTTTCTCTCGATGATCTGCAAGTAAACGAAACATTACACTTCGTGGAAAAGCCTGTCGAAATCATGGACCGCCAAACCAAGCAACTCAGATGCTCTCGCATTCCTATTGTGAAAGTCCGATGGGAAGGCAAACGAGGCGCAGAATTCACTTGGGAACTCGAAAGCGACATGAAGGCGAAGTACCCGCAGCTGTTTAAAGAGAAAGTCTAAAAAGAGAAAGCTCTCAAACGTGATTCACGGCGTTGTACAGCTTCCAACCTAATTTCGGGACGAAATTCCCTAAACAAGGGGAGGCTGTAACACCCCGTGTTTTTACAAGTCAAAGTCAAAGTCAACGACCGATTATACGAATTTGATTTATAGAGATTTCTTTATTTTGATTGTATTATGTGGAGTAAGTGTTGTTAATGACAATAACCGACGTATATTAATCGCTATTCAATCGACCTACGACTGTGAACTATAGGAAGTAACAATGCGATAAAGTTAATTAATCAATAATCAAACTATGCTAATCGAATCGACATCGAATCGCAACTCGAGTTACGTATTTTAATTATTATTATACGTGTGTGTGTGCCTTACGTGTTATCTGTGCATGTTTATTTTGTGTTGTGGTAATCAATTGAAACTCGAAATCGAACTCGAACCGAATCACAATCGAACTATGATAATTAGTGGAGAAGAGACAGTGCTCGATATGAATTAGTTGGGACTGAAAGTAATTTGACTAAGAAACCCTATCGTGTCGAACCACTCGCTAATCGAAATCGAAACGCCAAAAACCGTCGCGCCAAACACTTAAACCAAGTGCCATCCGGCCGGATTGCCATCTGACCGGATAGCCACAATGCCACAGGCCAGGTGCCATCCGATCGGAATGTCATCCGACCGGATAAGTCATCCGAGCGGTGTGCCATCCGATCGGACAACCCTTTCCTCTTTTGGAATCCTATAAATACCCCTGTCATTGTCATCATTTCTACTTTTGGAAACCCTCTGTCCGAACAGCTCGTGCTCCCCACCTTTTCTCCGATTTCTCTCGATCAAGGTAAGATCTCGTCCTAAATCTTGTACTTTCTTGATCTACACGCACTCCTACATCTTTCCATCTTTCAAATCTTAACTTTTAACCGAGAAATCATCAAGATTCGAGTGTTCTAGGATGACGTCATCATGTGTTCTTGGAGAACTTCATTTTTTGACTTCAATCCACCAAAAACAACTTAGATCTAACTGATTTCCACAAAGATCTTGTAAAGATCCCAACATAAGCGTGGTGAAAAAGGGATTGGAAGATGGTTTCTAACTTTCTTTCAACTCTTTTGCACTCAATGTACTCAAAACCGATAGGCTCCGACCCTGATCTAGTCTTCTACTCAATCGTAGTGTTGTACTAGCTCAAGATCTGGATTCTACCCACGAGACCACCGATTCCGGGTTAATCAAGAACAACCGCCTCGAGCCGGTAACTGACCGAACTAGGGTGATTCCTGGTCGGGTTGGTCATCTGGGTCAAACTGGGGTATCTGTGGTTAACACGTTGTCAAAACGTCTCGACATAACGACAAACCATCAAAACGACCAAGTGTAGGACGAACGGAACAACCGGAATGGAATACTGTCCGACCGGACTGCTGTCCGAGCGGATAGGTCATCCGAACGGATTGCCATCCGAACGAATCACACTTAGGTCCCACCTTTAAACAACTTTAATTGAAGTTTGAGTATTGAAGGAATTGCTATCCGATCGGACGACGATCTGACCGGATTACTCTTCGGATCATGAGATACTAAGACTTTAAAGACCCAAACAATTTTCAACATGTTCATTAACAGGGTTGCCACCCGATCGGATGGACATTCGATCGAGTGACACTTCTGCTGTGAACTTGCCTTCACTAAGTAATCTCGTCACTAAGTTGTCATCCGCACGACTAACCATCCGATCGATCGACTTGATGGATAGAGATACTTCAATGCTTTCAAAATGCTACAACGAAAACTTCAAAAGTCAAGCCATCATACACAAACACATTCTTCTTATAGGAAGAAACAATCCACTCGAATCGTCATCCGACCGGACAAGCTGTCCGACCGGATGACCATCCGAACGGATTGTTATCCGCACGGATTGCTGTCCGATCGGATTATCATCCGATCGAACCACTATCCGACCCTCTCACACTTTGTACCGTTTTACACGTCACTTATCGTTATGCTATCGAATCTATTTAGGCTAACCTTACTCGCTAAGCGCTCCCTTCAATCCATCAACCACTATGAGTATACTAAATCCCTTTTTGCTTTACGCACTTTTGGGTGTTACATACGTTACTAATATTCAAACTACAACAATCACACTACTCAATACTATTTGAACGCTAACCGTTAATGCATGTTATACGTGGCTTATGAATGCTTGTTTGTTATGTTTACACATGGAATGTTGTCTACCTGCCTTAGCAACGATAGTAATATAGTTTGGACTGAGCACCCGTTCACGCGGGGGTTGTTAAGGACAATTACTTGCATGGATTACGGTGGTAATCATGTATTGCGAACTGCCTCGGGCAGTCAACCCGCAGTCATTGGTATCGATGGATCTATGTCGATAACTAACGTGCTTCATTTCTCTATGTGTACGTGCTGGTTACGCGTAAACGAATTCGAACTCTATATGCTATTATCAAACTTGTATGCTCACCATTACATTATATGTATTGACTTTATTTTAACGTATGTGACAGGTGCTTAGGATGCACACTTGGTAGGAAGTTGAGGCTAGAATAAAGCTTTAGAGCCCAACAAATAGTTGTCTGTAGTGGTCAAACTAAGGGTTTCTAGAAGCAGATAAACAATTGCTGACTATTTAAATCTGAGTTGTCGGAACAGAATATTTGCCTGGATTTTTTTGTCTGTAATAATTATTCTACTGTTTGAGATACGGTATGGGACGTATTATTTAAATTGAATAGTATTGATAAATGTTATGGAAACTTTCTGGACAATCTGTTTCGCTCAGTGCCATGCCCCGATGATTCCGCCATCGGTTGGGGTGTGACAGGGGAGCGTGCTTTCAAGAAGCCAGGAAACTATCCTGAATGAGCTTGTATCCGGAAAGCCAGGTGTCGATCCCAAAGCACGGAAGCTTGACGAAATGGGGAGCCTGAAGAAAAAGTTTACTGAAAGGGGAAGCTGAAGCTGAAGATAGATCCACGAGTATTTTGTTCAAGCAAGAGCGAGTCTACGTTGATGAAAACGTGTTAAAGCTTCAAGAAGACTCAGAGAGAGAGAAAGACAAGACGCTACGAGATTGACTGCGGCAATATCCAAGTGGGAGTCTATTAGTGCAGTAATGTCTATCGCCTCCGTCAAGACAAATCATAGAAAATACAGCTTAAAATTAGACTTTATATTGTCATAAGTAAGGAAAAGGCAAGGTGACAATCTTGTAATTAAGGAGAAATCTCAATAAGCCCCTTGGCCTATAAATAGAAGTCTTAGGGCTTAGTTTAGGGACTTTTGCACATTTGGAGATTTTAGAGCTTTGGAGCTAGAGAGAGAGTCTAGAGAGAGAAAGTGCAAGAGGTGATTCACGGTGGTTGTAATCTTTTCACATATTCAATCGAATCACAGATTTAGTACGGTCTCGTGTGTTCGGTCACGTTCGTGTACGGATTCCGCACGTCACACATTCGGTTCGCAATCGTTACGGAGTCAAACCGGTCCTACACATCATACGGTGTTATATTTGACGAACCCACGGTTACCACCTGTCCCTATGAGTGGCTACCAAGACAAAGGAGTAAGAGTCCAAATAATGGTATATTTAACTTTAATATTATACAAGGTCACCTTTATTATTATTCAAGTTATTTGTTAAATAAAAATTCACAATTAATATTTTTTCAGTCGGATACGATGAGCGTAATACACCGATCTCAAGATCTGGAGTTCATTCAGGGTGCGGCGTACCGGGCACTTGATATGTCAAATGTTCAAGATTACACATAGTATCCGACTCATCTGACACAAGAGCCGGTAGACCTTGTTTCATATCCTCGCCCTCATAGGTTAGGCAGGCCACGGCGTCATGGACATGGTGGTAGAAACATTCAAGAGACGGGGACATCTTATTGGGGTAGGAATTACGAAACAGGGGGGATCCGGATCCGATGTTAATGAAAATCAAAATTATGGTGGAAACTTTGGTGGGTTACAAAACATTGGTAATACGTTTGACGGCGTCAATCTAGGCGCAACCCATGATAATGATAGTTGGCAGTCTATTTTGGCTACGTCATGCAACGACGCCCAGTTTGACGTAAACGACATTTGGGATTTCACCGAACATCCTTTGGATGGCAACAATCAGCATGTGGACCCCATAGGAGTTGGTGGGCTTTACTACCCCTGCGTCATAGGTCATGTCCTTTATGCCGGACAGCCAAACGGACAATTAGTACTTTGCTCAACACCAAAGTCATGAAGATCACCAGAGCCGGTATGAAAATCCCGAACCAAACCCCTTGGACTGGGGCGAAGACTTAAACCTGAACCTGTTTCCACCGCCTAACCAGTAGTTAAGTTGGAAAAAATCTAATATATGTTTACGTGAATATATCTTGTTATTTCTTATAGTGAATAATGTAATATCCATTGCTATTATTTAGGATAAATGCTTTATAATATTAAAAAATAGTTGTAGTAAATACCATAAAAATGTTTAAAGGAAATAGTTGTATTATGGGTTTTTATTTTTTATATATTTGATTGAATGATTGATGAGTTTATGTTAAATTAACGTTCGCGAATAGGCCTCAAATTTTTCATCTCGCACAGGGCCAAATTTTTTTTTTGATTTTCAAAGACGCCCCTTAATTTAATCAAACTAAATTAATTGGCATCTCTAGCTAAGACACACCCTTGCACTTAGGAATTGTAAGACTTCTGTTTGCGTCAACCTTTTCTAAGGCCACTCGGGGCGGTACGTGATGAAGCTCGATAACGCGTTAAACTATCACGCTACACCGCCGCCGGCGTTTAAAAAACGCGTTATAAACTGTTAAGAATAATAAATTTAATTCATATACTATTACATCGGTTGTTATAATGTCAGAATTGGGCCATGTGGTTGTTTGCCTAATTATTTTGGGCTTTATATGTATCTGGGCTAGTTGTTTATATATTGATATATGCAGTTGCCAAAGAAGAGTACAGGAGATAATATAAGGGGGTAAATAGTATTATTTGGAGGGGTGCGATCATCATGTAACAATCGTATGGACTGGAGTGTAAATTGTTTCAGCAGGCTATAAAAGAGAAGTACAGCTGCTAGGGTTTCATTCAGTTAATCCTCCCCAAATTCATTCTTACATGCTCTTATATTGTTCTGTTCGGATACCAGTTATCCTTCAAGATCTACAATAGCTGTTACATATTTCGTCTTCAAGATCAACAGGAACTGGTTCATATGTCAGTTATTCGTCAAGTTCATCAGGAGCATCAGTTCGTTCTTCAGTATTTTTGATTATATCCTTTGTTTTTTGTATCAGCTGTTATTAGATCTTTGATAGATCTTGTGGTTGTGTGTGATCACTGTTTATAATCATCTGATAGTTTGCATCAGTTGATTGTTACATTGTATTTGTTCTCAGATCTTGCTATTTGTAAGATCTAGGGTTATGGGGGGTGTTTTTTTGGTTTGGGTAACTAATAAGAGTTTTACGTCACGTTTTGTCGCTTCTTTTGTGTTCTTTGTTTTTCTGTGATTGTGATGTGCATCCTTTATACAGTTTTTGACATAAACAAAACGCGTTGTACAGATCACACGTTGAACTTTTGAACATTTGGATAAGGCTCTGCAATTAAGGCTCTGCACTGTCATCTGCAATTTGGATAAAGGGGAATCTCCACACACACACTAAATACTTTGTATTTATATACAACACACGTAGGTTTTTTTTTAAATGAAAATTAAAAAAATTTGGGAGTGATATAATTCCATCACTAGTGATATCACCCCGCCTACATTTCTATCACTAGTGATGGAATATTGGTTGCTGACATGGCACGATTTTATTGGAGAATGTGAGTGATAGTTTCTATCACTAGTGAACCACCCCGTGTCCCCTAAACAAGAAAATGCCACAACAAATAATGATAAAGTTGAAAAATCTCAGACACTAAACCATCTTCGCCGGTATCTTTGGAGTTCCCCAACTTCCTATTCCTTTTGTTTGCTTTTGACTTTGGTAGGTATCTCACCACAGCTGCAAAACTAATATCATTGGGTATGGGGAGGATAGTCACATAGGCGCCACATAAGCTTCGGTGGAGGAGCATCCCCTTGGGGACTACCCAAGGGTGTGGGGAGACTACCCACTTTAATAAAAAAATCAATATATTACTAAAAGGAGAGAGAGGGAGAGGGCCCACCTTCATGAAAGCAGCCAATCACAAGCCCCGTCTCCAGCGTCCGATTTCTGTCAGAAGTGCCGCGACGCCCCTAAGGGGGCCGGTGTGCGACGTGCCTAAAGGGGGGGGGGGGGGGACGGCCCGGTGCCGAACCCCATACCCATTGGTCTAAGTTTCTTTGAATAAAAACCGGCACGCACAATGTGGGCCAGAAATTATGTAGCTTTTAGTCTATGCAATTTTAAATTTGATTTGAGATGACAAAATATTATGACGTTTCAGCCCAAAGGCTGGTACTATGGGTCATTGGGGTGACTCATGACTGCACGTTACGTCAAGTTTGTGAACAGTCAATGTATTTTTGTCAATCAGTATTCTTACACATTTTTTAAAAGTCATCCCCAAACAGTTCATGCCCAAAATGTGATTATACAATTTAGGATTGCATGCATTAAAAAAAAGAATTGTGGGTGACTTTCAACTCGTTTGAGGATGAAAAACAAAAAAAAATCGACTCACCACGAGTAATGGGTCAAAGCAGCCACCTCTTGCAACAAGAATATAGCGTGTTAGAAATTGTATACAAAGATTCACATAACAAACACACGGATACATGTAATATACATATTATATGACCACTTAAATTTGTATTTCAATATCCGAAAGTTATTTTTAAAACAACACAATTCATATTTGTATGTGTATGTGTGTAGCCATAATTATGTATGTATGTATGTATGGCGAGTTATGTATCTTTTATAGGGAGATACTTTTACAACCTACTTTCACCATTATGGGTCACCACTTTTTATCCATCTTTACCAATGTACATTTGACTAACTGCAATTAACTAGCCTTACTTTTGCCTCCCAAAACCGTCAACATCATCCTCTACACTTTGTCTTATTTGTGTGTTTATTAAACCAACCATGTTGAGTAAATAAGACCATTGGGACTATGGGGAGGATAGTCTCCAAAGGACTACCCGCCACGTAGGCGCCACGTAATCACGGGAGGAGGATAGTCTCTTTGGGGACTACCCAAAGGTATGGGGACTAGCCAAGACTACCCCACCATTAATAATATATTAATATATATATATATATATATATATATATATATATATATATATATATATATATATATATATATATATATATAAGTATGAGAGAGAAGTCAATGGGGGCCCACCAACTTTGCACCGTCTTCACCGTCGGAAATCCGACGTCTTTGCCGCGACGGCCCCCTAGGGGGTGGTGTTGGACGGTCCTAATGGGTGGGGACGGGCCTTTAACGCAGCCCATACCCATTCGTCTAAGAACATCCTAGACTTTACAAAACAATTCACTCGGGTTGGCCGAACCCACCATTTCACATCACTCACCCTTGTTCACATTTTTCAAACTTCCTTCAAGAAGTCAAGCAAATAATGAAGGTGCTACGAGGGGTTCAAGTGGTGTTATCACCTTTCTAGCCTACTTTACCGTCTCCTTGCTTGTGTTTAGTGAGCCTACTTACTCTCTTAATCATAGTTTTATATTTTTCTAAGTTGTTTTGTTGTTGGTTAAAACTTTATAAATACGAAACTAACACACTTTTTACTTTGGTTTTTCATAAAAGAAAAAAAATATGGTTACAACTAAAAGAGACAAGTTTATGTTTAAATCTAGAGATACAAGAAATATTTAAAAGTCTTGAACACAAGTAAAAGTAGTGTCATAAAACAGGCTGCTTGTACTGTATAATGAAAACAAAATAGAGAAACAAAGGAAAAAAAAAACAGTGGAATCTGATTGGGTTGAGTAGTCAACAATCTCTTAGACCTTGCGTACTGGGGCGGTATAAGCCCAAATAGCGCCGAGATGGCGCCGAGAACACCGGGACGAAGGGCGCTATGCCCAAAAAAAAAAATTCAAAGCGCGAAAATTATCGCGGCGCTATTCGAACGATGATTTGATTATTTTGACCGTTTACAAACGGTCATTTTAATAAAAAAAAATAAATAAATTTATTTTTCAAACTTTCCTTTAAATCATTACCTCCTCTCCTATTTTTTTTACCACAAACACTCAAAAACTCTCATCTCTTCCATTTTTTTTTACAAATCTTGATATTTTATACAATGCATCCATACAACCGTGGCTTCATTCCTCCCCGATCAAGTGCGGACCCAAACCAAAGTGGTAATCCTACTCGCCCCGTGTTGCCGGTTCCCACTAGACCCAACCCTTTCGGCTCCGGTTTTCTCGATTACAATCAACAAAGTCCCGGGTTCATAAATCTTTTGAACCAACCTCCGTCATGGGACCCTAATCTCTACGGGTGGAACCCGAATCAAAACACGGATGGGATGGGGTCGTCTCAAGCGTTTGGGTCGGCTAATGCTTTCGCCTCCCCACTATACGAACCCGATGTTGTTCCGGAGACGCAACCCGAGGTACCGGATACGCAACCGGAGACGCAAAAAGGAAAAGCAAAACGGGCACATAAAAAGAAAGTGGAAACCACTACCCGAGCGAAAAAAACTGTGATAACGTGGGAGCCCGAAGAGGAGTATGCGTTAACCCGCGCTTTCATCGATGTTTCGGAGGACCCGGTTATATGTATGTTTTTTTTATTTTTTCGTTTTCTGTTTTTTTTTTCCGTTTTCTGTTTTTTTTTATTTTTTTATTTTCTGTTTTATATTTATTTTCTGTTTTTAAACATTATATTTTGTTTTTTTGTAGCAAACAATCAAAGTAGAAGCGTTTTTTGGCAACGAATACGAGACCTTTTTTTCGATCTCATGGGTAGAGGAGACGAATACCGGCTACCGGACTCTATATCGGGGAAGTGGACCGATATAAACAAGAAATGCACAAACTTTCAAACCGTGTACCAACGCACGTTTGCCGGATGGAAAAGTGGAAGTAACGATGAAGATATTACGCAAGCGGCATTGGTCGAGTATACGAAGGGTAATGGCCATTTCCCATACATGAGGTGTTGGCAAATCCTTCGCCATAGCCCCAAATGGGCCACCGTATCTACTCCGAGTGGTCGTTCGGGAAATACACGGCCATCAAAGAGGTCCAAAACAAACGAGTCGGGTGAACCCGAAACGCCAACCTCCGACGCTCGAAACACCGACTTGAACGAGGATATTCCGGATGACGAGCCGGCGGAGGAGTTACCAAGACCGCCCGGAAGAAAAAGCCGGGCGAAAAAACCCGAGTCGTCGTCGATGTCTATGGGAACGGATATGAGTAACGCATTTTCGGAGATAAACATGCGACTTCATGAGTTACACGAACTCGGTAATAAACATTTGGAGGAGAACCACGAAGTTACGGAGATTATGCGGGATAGACAATGGGAACGGGACTTTGAGTTCTACTCGAAACCGCACGACCACCTTACCGGAAAAGCTTTGAAGATGGCGTTGGCCCAAAAGGAAAGGATCGAAAAAAAAATATAATCTTTGAAGTGTTGTTTTTTTATTTTTTTAGTCAAACTTTTTTTTTTTAGTGGAACCGTTTTTTTTTTTTTTTTTAAGTGTAATGTTTTTGTTTTTGTTTTTATTTTTATTTTAGTGTAATGTTTTTTAATTTAATGAAATGAATTTTAATTTTATAAAGTTAGAAAATAATTATAAAAAATTAGAAATTAATAATTGAGTAATGATTAGACAGGGGCTTTATGACTACGGGCTTAATATGCATAAGACCCCATAACGCCCCACGCTGACGTGGCGCGCCACGTGTCGCATAACGCCCACAAAGGGGCGTTATGACTACACATGGCCTTATGTACTTCCTGATTCAAGAAAGCGACCTCACCAAACCATTGCTTTCTTAATAATCAAGACTTGCAACCACCATCTCCATCCTCATCCTCAAACTTAAGTCTCAGTTGTTTTTCCGGCGACGTTTTTTGTCAAGACATACTACCAGGTATGTCGTTTAACTCGCATATTTACTATCACTTGTCTCCCTCTTTAATCACATTTTCTGGTCGCTGGAAAAACTCAAACGAAGCCTTTTTAACTTTTCCGGTCTTAAATCAGCAGCTTGTATAAATATATAAAAAATAAATATAGTTATTAGTTTACTTGAAATTCAAGTTTAGCAATTGTTTTTGTTTACGTCATTCTTTTGGGTCTTTATGAAATTTAAAGAACACAAAGATAGAAATTTCTGCTTCTTTTGGGTCAATTTTGTTGAAGTTAAATATAGCAGTTTGTTTTACCAATTATTGTTGTTTTTTATTCAAGTTTTTTCACCCAACTTTTATAACGAGTTTTCATTGTTTAGTGACTCAGTTTTATTAAAGTTGGACCAAACTCAGATTTGATTAATTTTTCAATTCTGTGTCTATTTTATTCAAGTTTTTTCACCCAACTTTTATAACGAGTTTTCATTGTTTAGTGACTCAGTTTTATTAAAGTTGGACCAAACTCAGATTTGATTAATTTTTCAATTCTGTGTCTATTTTATTCAAGTTTTTTCACCCAACTTTTATAACGAGTTTTCATTGTTTAGTGACTCAGTTTTATTAAAGTTGGACCAAACTCAGATTTGATTAATTTTTCAATTCTGTGTCTAGACTCTCAAAATTCAATACTCAACACTATAAAAAATTGGACATTTTGGTAAAATTATCATTACGAAGCAGAAAAAAAAAAAGGAGAGGCCTTTGCCATTGCCTTCACATTATTTGAAGTGTTTACGATTTATTGTTACTAACTGAGATTAACCGCTTTCCTTTTTTTCCAGTCCATATGCTTTATTAATTTTATTAAATGTATGTTATCCTCTTAAAAGAATCAATATGGTTTATCCACCAAAAATATTTATAAAAGACTATAGTATAAAAGTGCATTGTCTGTGTCTTGGCTTTCTCTTTTACTAAAATCAAAACATGTACTCCCTCCCTCCGTCCCATTTTAGATGTCATGGGACCCACAAGCTCACATCTTAAGGAATACTTAGTATTTTATTTTTTGGGTTGTAAAATGACAATAATATCCTTAGAAATGACAATTAAATTGGGACAACCAAAGATGGAAGTTTGTAATGGTAAGGGCAAAACTGGAAATTATATTTACATTTTTGGAAATGACAATTAAATTGGGACAACCAAAAGTGGAAATTTGGACATTTAAAATGGGACGGAGGGAGTAGTATTTATTAGGGATGAGCTCGAGCTCCGTAACCAGTATAGAAAATCACTAACTATGGGTAACTGTACTCAAAATGAAATGTTTGTTATGGTGCAGTACCGGTATCTAAAGGTAAAATTCAGGAAAATACCGGTACTGTACCAAACCAAAAGTACAACTACCGAAAACATAAAAAAGTGGGTACCGATTCGGTACCAAAAAAATTGGTACCGGAAACAAATGTTCATCCCTAGACTATTTATTTGTTTGTAATTTAACTTATGACAACTTGGGTGAAGTTCTGTTCTTTTAACCATTAAACTCTACTACACTTTATGTTAAATGCATAATCATCTTCTGAATACACGCAAACACGTAATCCCGTTGCGCAGTGCGGTGACTATTACTAGTTTATAATCAATGTAATTTAAATTATGAATATTGAGCCAAACTCGAACTATATTTTGAAAAATAGTCCCCCACATATGGTATACTGAGTTTTTTTTCTTTTGACAGGACCATCTTGTCTTGCATGTAGAAATTAGAAAGTAGATCAAAAGGCCCTCTAAATCCTCCCAAGAAATGGAGTTTGATTCTTTTTATGTTTCCACTTTCTAAGTCTACTATTACAAGGCTAATTACTAGGGTCAACACTTACGACGAATTTCTAGGCTTTAAGGTTGATAATAGAAGTAAATCATGGCACACACACGATGCGGTTTCCACCGGACTAAGGCTGACAAGGGTGAAAGTCTGTGTCCAACAGGTTATCCTATGTAAACACAACATACGTTATCATCGCATTCTTCAACTTCTTAAATTAAAGAGGTGTAATAGTATGCTTATTATAGGTAATTATATTCGATCTATTAGTTTCAAACAAAATACTTTCCTTGATCTAACTATGAACCTGAACTTTTTTGTAGGCATACTACCTACTTAATGCACACGTCTTTCAAGAGCTTCAAATCTCATTCGATTTATCAAACGTCTTCCAACTACTCTCTCCTTCTATTGAAAAAAAAAGAACAATATTCATTTCTATGAAGCTAATGGTGTCCAACTTATCACAGATTGCCTTTTAAGAGCTTGTGACGCCGCAACTAATGATGCCGCTGTTGAGGCAGTGGACGAATATGAGGGTGTTGTTGGTTCTTTTAGAGCTCTTTTGGCGCAGTTGGCCACATTTCGGTTTTGGGCTTTTGCTTTTTCATGTGTGTTCCCAATGGCTTCAAAAGAATACCGTATGGAAAAACTCTTTGAACTTGGTAAGAATGTTGATCTTTTTGAACATCAAGTAAAGAATCTACTTTCTTTATCAGCCGCTTGCGTCTTCGTGATGCGTTTAATTGTTGGGTTGTCTAGCGATGCAGTGTTGATAATGTTCAGTTTGGGTAGACCACGGTTTTTTGTTTTAAGTGGAAGGATTATGGTTTCTCGTCAGGCTCTGTGCATGAAGGGACACTTTGTTGTAGGTGCGCCTATTGTGGCGGCTGTGTATGGAGACTTTTCGGTCTTACTTCCCATAGTGGGTGGAGAAGTTTATAACATAAAGTATATTAGTTGTGTGTTATTGGCTTTAGAATTCGCCACTGCGGTATTTGCTTATGGTCTTACGTTTGTGTCGTGGATGAAGAATCACCCGGATGGATACCTCACCTACTTAATCCTTTGTGTTGTTGATGTTGTCGGCTCCCTGGTGTTTGGCAGGCTCACCCAAGGGGTCATCTACAACCCTATGTATGCATGAAGAGGATGAATGAAGACAGTGGTTTCTTATTAATATCTAGTTTAATTAGTTAGCTATAATCAAGTTTGGTTTTTCTTTCAATCAAAAGTGGCGGTTTAGGTAGGGTATATCTTGGTAATTACTTTTCGGCCTTACTTCCCATAGTGACTAGAGAAGTTTATAAGTATATCAGTTGTGTGTTATTGGCTTTAGAATTCGCCACTGCGGTATTTGCTTATGGTCTTACTTTTGTGCCGTGGATGATGAATGACCAAGATGGATGCCTCACCTACTTAATCCTTTGTGTTGTTGGTGTTGTCGGCTCCCTGGTGAGTGGCAGGCTCACCCAAGCGGTCATTTACAACCCTATGTATGCATGAAGAGATTGAATGAAGACAATGGTTTCTTATTAATATCTAGTTATTAATTAGTTAACTATTATCAAGTGTGGTTTTTCTTTCAATCAAAAGTATCGGTATAGGTAGGGTATTGTCTTGTTAATTAGTTTAGTTCTCTAGTGGGGATTTTCAAGATGTTATTGTAATGAAGCCTTTAAATTTTAATGTACTACTGGAAAATGTTAGCGCGTTGTGACAAGTGTGTCTATTTTGTCGCCTTTGTTTGGCATGATAAACACAATGGAATAGTTCTTAAAACCCGTTGCCAAACACGCATTTTTATATCTTATTAGTAAAATGAAATAGTTATTTACAACAATGAAAATGGCCACACAAATGAAGGAATCTAACATTCTTCTGGAAATCACAAAGTCGTTCACGCGAATGAGAAGTCAATGTTCTAAATAACAATAAAAACGATTTTTAAAACTTCTAAGATTGCTCACATTGATCACAAACATTGTAATAGGATATCTACCTAAAAAGAAAGTACTTTAGCATATGAAATTCTGGTACTTATTTGAAGTTAATATATTACACCTTAACATATAACATAAACTTTTGAATCATATCTAATTATAATTTGGAAATGACCATGCATTGCGGCAGCTGCGTCTGTTTTGTCGCCTCGTAGTTGTGATTTGTGTATGGCATTTGTGGATTATTTGTTATGGTGACTTGTGAAGTATGTAGGAAGCAACAACCTTGTAGTACGATGTAAGTCATATATACATGTTATTAACTTTACAAATGTCTTCTATTTTCCACCAGCGAGTTGTGGTACAGAAAAAAAACGTATGCTGCAAAAACAATTTATAACTTTCGGTACATCCTTGTCTACAATTATATATTTGAACTCAAGGCTTAGACACTTTTTATGCTATCCGCTCCATCCCCATCTTATGAAAGTGCCAATTACTCTCATTATTTCACTAGAGAGTAGCTTTGCTAGACATATGATTTGTTGGGTTGGATATTTCTTGCTATAATAGAGTTAGTATTTGGTGGTTAGTCGAGTTTGCCACCATCATAGTTACTTAGTTACTGATCTGTTCCAACTTAAAGAAACATACACAAATGCCTGAAGACATTGGGATTCCCCTAAAAATATTTTTTCTTAAGGTCGATCAATATAGATTCTTTTATTATAAGAATACCTACAAAATGTTTATAAATCAATTACATACCATATATAATTTCCATTTTTGAACTTATAGATTTGGGTGTTACTTGTTTCATGTGGACCTATAATGGGCCCCCAACCTCTTTAAACATCTAAATTTTGGGTGTTACTTGCCAAACAACCTTCATGTATTTACTCACATATTTAACATAACTTATATGTTCAGAACATTATAGTGCAATAGACTTATAAGCTCAAAACATTATAATCTTCAGCATGAGAACTTTGAGTTTTGTTTTACAAATTTTTTAAAATTCGGGTGCGACATGCATTATTATAAAGCAAACAAGTCCACCCCCACTATCTTTCTACTTATGGAGAACCGGCCTGAGAACGGACTTCCACCAAAGAGACGACCGATTCACGGGTTGAACATGAAACTTCATCAAAAGAACAGTAAGTACGACCGAATGGGGTGATTCCCATCCGATTGGATGAGCTGGTCCTTGACGGGTTTTCGTTGTTTGACACGTCATCACACCATCTCCGTTAAAACTTTTAACTTAGAAAACTTTACGAAGATTTTCAAAACATCAGTTCGCCGATCGAATGGCCATCCGATCGGATGACCATCCGATTGAAAGACTATTCGACCAGGTGACTTGTAAGTTCAACACTTAAACAATTTTACAAAACTTCAAAGAATATCACTTTCAATCGAATTGCCATCCGATCGAATGGCCATCCATCCGGATGACCATCCGATCGAATGACTTAAATTATACTACAACGAAAACTTCAAAAGTTCAAACATTTTTACAAACACACTCATTCCATCGAATGACCAGCCGAACGAATGGTCATCCGTCCGGGTGACCATCCGTCCGGATGGTCATCCGATCAATCCATCATCCGACACTCATTCTGTTACGCACCGTTCAACGCTTACGCGATCATTCCCTATTCAGGCTAATCTCCCAAGCGCTCCCTTCAATCCAAGGCTGTGTTTATTTAGTAAACACATACTGTGAGTATACTCGATCCCTTTTCCTTAACACACTTTTGGGTGTTACATACCTTACCTATATCAAATCACATCAATCACATGACGCAAACACTTTTAACGCTAACCGATCTCGCATGTTAGACGTGTCTCGATGAATGCTTGTATGTTATGTTTACACAGTGGTTGTTGCCTAACACCTTAGCAACGATAGTACTATAGTTTGCACTCAGCACCTATCGTGGACAGGGGGTTGTTAAGAGTTTTACTTCACATGGTCACAGTGGTGATAATGTGTTGCGCATTCTACAACTTGCAGTCATGTCGGTTGCATATGTCATTGTCGATAGCTTACTTGCTTCACATTTCTACGTGTTACATGCTGGTTATGCGTAAACGCTTTCGCTATACCATATGCTATTAAACTTGTGTACTCACCTTTACACTCTGTGTATTGACTTTATTTTAACGTATGTGACAGATGTTTAGGATGCAATAATTGCTGCTATGAAACAAGCTAGGTGGTCTAGAAACGTCATTCAATAAAAAATCTGAGTTGTCGGAACAATTTATTTGTCTTTGAGAACAATGTCTATAATAACTATTTATGCTCTATGTGTTATTGGTATGAGACTTTAACGTTAACATATTGTCACTAATAGTGTTATGGATTCTCTTGGACAATCTGTTTCGCTCAGTGCCACGCCCCGATGTTTCCGCCATCGGTTGGGGTGTGACATATATGACTTCCATAAGATCACCACAAAAGCCTGTTATCCGGTAGAATCAGTGGCGACAGTAGCAAAGTCTTTCATGAGGGCGATTGTGCTTAGATTAAATAAACTTGGTTACTTGCCTTTGGCTCAAAATCTAGATGTACATATGAAGGGCCTATCTACCAAGATCAAAGAGTACATAACCATTTGGCTCAAGAACACAAAACTCGCTTGATTCATGGAATAGAAAATCGAGAACACATAATAGAATGCATGACTGAGCGTCTGAGCAGCAATGATGAACCAACATTGATTGTTGAGAAATCTATTGTTTGTTCATGTTTGTTACAGTTGGTTTGAAAATTGAATTCGATAGTTTTTTTCATATTTGATCAAGTTGGTTGGAAAATTGAAATTATGCGGGTTGTTCCATATCAATTGTACCAACTTGTTATTCTACTGATGACACGGATAAAATTATATGATGAATATAACTCGAAAATGAACATAACATGAACATAACTCAAAAACCTTCAACCATCACATCCTTTTAAGTGGTGATTGGAAATAACTAACTTAATAATACTACAACAACAACAACAACAACAACAACAACAACAACAACAATAATAAGCTATAGGATAAACTCTAGATTACATATATTTTAACTAATTTAGGGCCATGTATTAAAGGGTTCTAAGGAAAGATTGCATGTGGTGCACATTTGAGACGGTATAGGATTGGTACTGTACCGAACTGATACGGGTACTGCATAATAGTACTGTTGCCGAGGTGGTATTCAGATCTTAAAAAAATGCTGGTAAAATAAAAAGAAATATTGATTATTAATGAAAGAGATTTATTAATGCTAAAATAAGTGGTGCAACAATAATAAAAAGACATAATCGTAAGTATGCTTCTTCCTACCGCATGGCCACATGTGTTTTGACTCTTTTCCGCACACGTAGCAAAATATGAATCCACATCTGCATATAGCAAATAATTTGAAGATTGAAATTAAATACGATCTTATGTAATGTAATGTAATGTAATGTAATGTAATGTAATGTAATATAAGAATTGAACAAACCTGCAATGAATAACGTTGCAACCACCATCACGTTCTATACAATGCCCGCACTTGGGACACCTTCTCCAGTTATTCGTCATGCAAAGATCATCGAAATCAACGTCGTTTTCATCCCTGTTCCATCCATAAGTAGAACCAACATGCCATGGAACTTTACACTTGAAACAAAAATATATCTTGCAGTTTGGACACACGCATCTCTTCAAATTATGATCACCACTCTCGTTCAAAATCAACTCTGAGCACTCTCGGTTAGGGCAACAAACCTTATTAACCCCTAACACCGTCGACTCACATAACACATCACACCATTTGTTAAACAACTGGTGTGTTATTTTGGGGCGGCATGATAAGGGTTCAAAAGAATGATTGCATGTGGTAGAAGGGCATTTTATGTCGGATACATTTTCTTTGAGTTTCACTTGGATGTATTGGATCATACAATCGATGCAAAAAGGGTGAACGCATATATCGTTGTTTCTGAACTTGCTGGGGAGAGTAACGATGAAAATCTCGCAGATGAATGTTTCTTCTTCTACTTGGTGATAATCTCCATGGTCATCTTGTTGAAAGTTTTCTAGATTTTGTTAGGGTTTCTTTGCTTGATTCCCCATGATATCAAACGAATTTGTTTCTGCAATTATTTAGATGGTCGATGGGATTTTAATGTATTGGATACATACTTATAAATCAAATAATGAATTGGAATTATAATAATTGGAATGCAATTATAACTGATTTTTCAATTCTAATATTAATTTAAATGATAATCCTATTCAACTTTTTTTTATGTTAGTGCACTATGTCTGTCGACTTCGTCTTGTATCGAGTCGTGTAACAAGATAGGATAAACCAGTGCTCGGTAGGCTAGAAATCAAGTTTGTATGTGTGATAGCTATTTCGCACGAAATTACCTTGAGCTATTTCGTGCGAAATTAGATTACTATATATAGGGGAGCATGGTTTGTCATTTGTAACTTTCGGATCTGAGTAGCGAAGTTCTGCCGAATTATCTCCAGGTGCTGTAAGACTATTAAATCAATACAAGAGACATTATAATTGAATCAAGCTGTAAACAAGTCCGTTTCTCTGAATTCCGCCTTTGATTCGGATCCAAACTCTTCTGAACGACTCATTCAGGTCGCACAAGGATCCTACAAGTGGTATCAGAGCTCAGGAGGAAGAGTTCATACAGATTCAGCTTGATTTCATCTTAAAATCTGACTTCTACATCTTCTTTTCAAATTCATCAAAATTTAACGGTTGAAATGACTTGAATTTCACATATATCATATAAAACACTGTTTTAACGAATCCTTGAAAGAATTGGACCTAAATTTGATCTAAAATGGGTAAAATTAGTAATTTCGCTTGAGAATCAGATCGAACATGATGACATCAGCATAATTTTGTTTGGGATTGCTTCTTAATTTCGCACGAAATTACATCTTATGACTAATTTCGTTTGAATTGGTGTTGATTTTGCATGAATTCAGATTTCGTTTGAAGTATTTCATACGAAATTAGCTATTTCGTACCAAAGAGGTTATTTTCGTTTGAAACCAAGTTAATTTCGTACGAAATCATATTTCGTTTGGTCAGTTTACGCGAAATTATTATTTCGTTTGAATATTCTGATTTCGTTTGTATTGATATTTCGTTTGAAAGTCTATTCCAGGTTATTTCGCACCAAAGTGATTTCGCTTGAGATTTAATTTCGTTTGAAGATCTCTATTTTGTTTGAAAGTGGATATTTCGCATCAAGATCATTTCACGTCAACCGAGTGTCAGTTTATTTCAAGTTGTTTGATATTGATTAATCTGATTGTGTTTGTTTGATTGTTTTGTCTCCAGATAATTCAAGAAGCTCTCATCATGGCTGAAGAATTCTACAACACGTTTTACAATGCGTTTACATCAGAGTCGTCTGAAACTTCGATTGTTACACCAAGAACCATAACAAAAGCAGTCAATGACAATACTAAACATGATAACTTCTACGGAACACATTCAAAACCACCAATGCTTGATAGTATTGAAGATTACACTTGGTGGAAAGAACGTTTCATTAACTGGGCAAAAGCATACGCGCATGAAAGCTGGTTCTGTCTGGAGTTTGGATATGAAAGACCAAAAAATGATAAAGGAAAAGATCTCCCACTCAAGAATTTATCCAAAGATGACAAATCCGAATTTGCAGCCGAACAGAGAATGATTGCCTTAATTCAATCATCAATCAGAAATGACATGTTTGCTTTATTACAACATGATGGATCTTCAAAATCTGTTTGGGAAGCATTACGTGTTAAGGCAGGGGGGTAAACAAATCAAGAAGAATAAAATTGCCTTATTAAAAAAGGAATTTGATTTTTTTGATAGTTTAAAAGGAGAATCAGTTCGACAAATGATTGAACGTTTTTGTCACCTAAAAATCGAACTTGAAAGATTTAAGATTGAAAAGACAAGAGAAGAAATAATTGACAAAATCAAAGAAGCATTGCCACGAGCTGATCAATGGCAAACGTTTGTGTTTATATTGAAAAATGATGCTTTGTATGAAACAATTTCTCTTGATATGTTAATTGAAAAGATTGAAACTCATGAGCTTGAATTGCAGAAACAGAGCAAGATGAGCAGCTCTTCACATTAACAAAATGTGAGTCTTTATTACAAAGGTAACTTACCTTCGGTGAAAGTTGGTGAATCACCAAAGACAACATTTAGTGGTGAGAAGATAAAAGAACCTCAGACAAGCTCATCAAGCTACAATCCGGGTTATCATTCATCTTCTTCAAAAGCTAGTTCTGAAGAAACAGAGGAGATATTGTGCAACATTGCTCTTAAACTGAAGAATTCTACGGCTATGAGCATCAACTCTGCTAAGCAGCAAATGAGATTCCTTGCATCTGTTCTGGAATCATATGAAGGTCTAGTTGCTGGAAAAATTGGAAATTCTGAATTGACCAAAGAAGACTACGACCAGATTGATCCAGAAGAAATGGAACTCATAGACATTCGCTGGTGTTTGGCAAGTTGCATCCGAAGAGCTCAAAGATACATGGAGATTACTGGAAAAGAATCAATAGGTGGTCCATCAACAAAACTTGGTTTTGATAAGTCAAAAGTGACCTGCTTCAAATGTAAGCAAAAATGTCATTTCAAAAGAGAATGCAACAATTCTGCAGTTGGTGGAAATGAACATCCTTTCAATGATGATTATTACCGAAAGGCAATCTACCACCGTAGCAAAGAAGAGCCAAAGATGATTGAAAATCATCCAAAAGAGAAATCAAGAGCATGTGCAGTAATTCATGATGACGAAGGATTTGATTGGATTCCGTTTCTTCCAGAAGAAGATCGTTTGGATTATCAGGTTACAGCTCATGGCAGAAACACATCAAAGAACAAACATCATGTTTTGGTTGCTGAAATTAAAGAAGAAACCAGAAAAGAAAATGTCATGGCTGAATTCAAAGAGAAAACCAGAGAAGAAATTCTGAGCGAGAAAACCTACAGAGAAAGAAACATTGCTCACAACAGAATTGATGAAATGCAGGAAGAGTATGAAAGTGCGGTGAGCAATAAAAGATGGGATAAAAAGAGAGAGTGCTATGTCAACAGACAAGGTGAACCTGTTGTTCCCAAGAAGGACATAATTTTTGATGATGTTCTTTTAGTTATCCCTCGATCAGTCGAATACTACACAAATGTTGGAAAAGATAAAACATATGTGAAAAGGTTTGAAAAACTTCTTAGAGATGTTATGATTTCAAGTCTGAGGAAGAGGGATGAAGAGAGAATGAAGAAGAATGTTGATGAGATGGTGAACGATTTGAAGAAAGTTGCTGAAGAAGCTAAAGTAGAAGCTAAAGAAGAAGCTGTTACCAAAGAACAGCAAGTTGAAGAAGTTGTGAAAGTTGAAAATGTGAAAATTGCTGAGGAAGAGAAGTTAGAAGAAAAAGTTGTTGAAGAAGAAGCTGAGGAGAAGTTGGAAAGTTCAGTTGATAGGGTTGGTGATGCAGGTACTGGTGAAGAAAAGAAGAGTGATGCTGATCAAAAGCAGACGGAAGTAAACACCAACGTGCCAATCACTGAGGTAAATTCTGATTCTGAAATCTAAAAAACTGTTGAACAGTGCAGGAAATGCATGAACCATGCAGAGCTTGTACTGAAAAAGATGAAAAATTCAGAACAAGAGATCTTGAATTCACAAAAATCGAAGAGATTTTCAAAAATAAATACAAAGAAATGTTAGAAAATGAAAAGATCTTAAAAGATAATGATGGAAAACTTTTAGAAAAATGTAAAAAGTTAGAAAAAGAAAATGAAGATTTGAAAGAAAATGTTTTGAAAATGACAGATGAATGTTCTCAAAATGAAATTGTTTGTCAAGAAATGAAGAAAGTGTGACAACTGGCACTAAACCGGTAATTTCCGTACACTTTAATTATTATTTAATGACTGCAATTATGTGCTTAAATGTCAATATTATCTGATTTCATGCTATACATGTGAATTCATGCACGTTTTATACTACAAAATATTGCTTTATGCATAAACGAGAGCGTTGCGTCAGAAGTACTAGTAAACTCACCGGTAAGACACACTGTGTCAACAAAACTGCAGAAAATAGTCAGACATTAGAATTGAGGCCTAGGTGTAGGTCCAACAGCAAGAATACATTAAAACCCAAGAATACATACAAGGGTTTACATATATACCATCCGGAAGCTAAAATACGCACTAAAAAGCACCCGAAACGCACTTTAAGTGCAGAATTTATCTAAATTCAGCTCAAATCAGCTTTTAAGCATATAAAAATCATGCAGAATTTACGTTTCATTATTCAGAATACTTCCCCAAGTGTTGGGAATTGAAAGGGTTACAAAAGATACTTGAAGGACACTAAACGGTGCAGTTTAGCACTTTAACGAACCGGTATTTAACCGAATAACCGGACATAACCCGGAACACTAAAATATTGCAAGAAGCATTGTTTTTATTTTCTGAGTTAGTATTGGTTCTCGAACACTTAAACTTACTACATAATGCAAGTTACACATAACACTAGACTTTTACCACTTAACCCCTAACAAACTACCTACTTACCATCTAATTTTCATTTAACCCCCCCCCCTTGCTTAATTTTCGGTCCACCATGCATGGCCCCATGAGAATTGATCAAAAATCTCCCACTAAATTCTTCTTGGAGCTTGTGTAATCATGTTGGTAATTTAGTGGACACCATAATCTAAAGGTCAAAGAATTTGATTATAAAGAACAATCAACAAATCATTTTCATCATCACCAACACTTTTCTTTTTCTTTCTCCTTCCTTCTACTTACGGTCAAGAGCACACCCACACATCCATCATTCTTCATTCAAGTTCCAACCATTCTCTAGTGATATTAAGGTGTAAGGAGCATGTCTAAGAAGCTTGCAAGCAACGGAATTTGAAGGACCTCTCTTGTGTGCTTTTATCCACCCAATTTCTCTAGTGTTTCTTCCCTAGCTTCAAAGCTAGTAATAAGCTTCTTTGATCATACTTTATTTTATATATATGGTGATCGTATGTGTGCGTTTTAGTAATATTTATGCTAGAAACAACATGCTGATTAGCATTTTCAGCCAACTTTAACGGGCTGTAAACAGATCATAATAAATCGAAAAACTGATTTTCTGAAGCCTAAATTATGTATTTTTGAAAAACGGATCAAATGGCACTGGAATCATAATTTTTCGAGGTCGTTTACTATTTTTAAAGGACTGTTTTTGGACAGCAGCTCAAACTGCGTTTTTACTACATAAAATGTGTGTTGTATTCGGAGTCATAACTTGAAACCTGAGTAGAATTAACTAATGAAATTCGTACTGTAGATGACCACTGATTTCGTAGCAATTCTACCACTAGAATTTCATCAATCGGGCTTACGATGAATTTTAAATGAATTTTTCCGTGAACTACAGTCAGAAAGTGACGAATCTGATTTCAGTCCGGTAAATGAATTTCTATAAAATATTGGTAATTAACTGGACCCCGATATTTTTACACAATAAAATTTGGATGGTATATGACATTCTGTAAAAATTTGGGAATTTTTTGGGAAGGTTAACTATTTTATTAAAATGCTCGAAAACAGTCCAGTTTTGATTAATAAAGCTGAAATGACATAAGTAGTTTATTGCATGTCTAATTGTCGGGTTGGCTATGTGAGAACGATCTACGGGATATATGTAAAAGAAAATGATATGCTATTAAGCATGGACGCCTCCATTTACAAAGGAGACTATGGCGAAATTTTCCGAAAATCCTAACACTTAGTAAATATTTTCTAGACAAATGTTTGCTAGTGTGTTCTAAACTATGCTTTTCGAATATAAACCTCGCCATAATTTTTGTAACAAAAATACACATACAACATACAAGATACACAACTCGGGTGCAAAATGCAAAATACAAGAAACTTATATTTATTTTTGAGAAAATAATATAAGTAAGACACTTAGTTAAAAATATAAAATTATTTTTAACACAAGAATACGTACACAAAAGTTAGTGACTTGTACTTGTGCGATACAAGTTCAGTGACTAACATTAATAAAACACGTTTAGGTCACGACGCTATATAAGCAAATCCGGTGAAGTTTACGACGCAAGGAACGCAAAGTTGTGAGTTCATGCTCCCCCTTTTCTTTAACTGTTTTTGGTTTTATAACTTCGGGGGTGAAATACATGTTACAAATGTTACATTGTTTGCATATGGTATGATGGAGTACAAAAACATTCAAGTGAAACATTCTAGATCATGTCCCGAATAGGGTACCATAAGCACCATTAATCAACGTATACATTTAGACCGCGGAACAAAAGGTTAGATCTAATGGGTTTCAGGCAACCCCACTCTTGGCCTACTTCTACCAATGAGTGCTTCTGTGTCTCAGTCAAAGTCGACAAAAATGCCTAGGTTTGGTGGCTTCCTATGTCGTGACATATGTTAGTGGCCTTGCAAACCACTAGCGATCTCACACAGTCAAACATTCATAATAAGGAGATTACAGATATGTGTTACCAATACATTCAACATCCATAGTACTCAGTTACAGATACGTTTTACATGTACATTCAAACATTCATACATTCTACAAGTTACATACTATGTTTTCATTCAAGTATTTAAACATTCAAAACAATCACTGCATGAATTCACACCAACATTATGTTGACGTTTTTCCAAAACTCACATGTATTTCAGGTAACTAGAAGTGGATGTGCGCGCGGTCTTACTCATGCTCGTGGATGTCGTTTATGTTTGTCTTAAATAAGTTGTAAACTTTTAGACAATGTGTCATTTCATGACGTAAATTCTTAACTATGTTTTTCGTTATGTAATGGTAATGACATTTGAAGTTATTTTTATGAGCATGTAGTATGTTTACCTTTCGTATGCAATGAGAACCTTTCATGATCACACCTCGTGCTTCCGCCGCAGAAAGGGGTGTGACAGATTGGTATCAGAGCTGCGATTGTAGTGAACCGGGATTCCTTCTCGAGTCTAGTCTACAATCTCTAGGATCCATTCACGAAAACAATTTTTCAAAGAGTTTTCATTGCATAAAACGTCCCGCGACATCCACTGCCTGAAACTGTTTACAAAGAGTCTAGGAAAGACACTACGAGACTTAGGGTGCACAGGAGTAGCACTTGTCTTTGACTGAGAAACTACTTGCAATTATGTGTGATAATTAGCATATACTAGAAGTAGAACGTCACAAGTATACGTGACTTTAGCTGAAAGTGATGGCCCAACTGAAGGAAGAAATACGAGTGTTAGTGCATTAAGTGTCTATCGCCTCCGTCAATCAAAATCGTAGTAGAAACCGAAGAATGCAAGACTTGATGATGTTACTAGTTAGTAAAGGCAAGGTGGCAATTTTGTAAATAATGAGATTTCTCATTATAACCTTGTTCCTATAAATAGGAGCTTTAGTTGTAAAGTTTAAGGCTTTGCTCATTTGGTGATTTAGAAGATCTAATTTTAGAGAGAGAAAGTCTAGAGAGAAAAAGTCTCTCCGTGTGATTCAAGGCTTTGTACACGACATCATATCAATAGAATCACGGTTCTAGTACGTTATTGTGTGTTCGGTCACGTACGTTCACGGATTCCGCACGTCGAACGTTCGTTACGCAATCGAACGGTGTCAAAACCGGTCCTACAAGTGGTATCAGAGCAGGAGCTCGATTGCGCTGACCAAATACATAAATTCGTACTAGATTTCAGTGATTTCAGATCTGATTTTCGTCAAATTCTTCATATTCTACTACTTGTTCATGTTTTTAACGGTTTTTCATCAAATTGAACGGGATTTTTCGGTCCGAATCTGCTGATTTTTTAGTATGTTGTGCGAAAATACTTGAATTACAATCCTACCAAGTTTCAGAATCTAACTCCTAGTCGTTTAGGAGAAATTCAAGTTTTTAGGTCCGATTTTGGTTGAAACAGCGAAGTTTCGCTTGAGATATCTGTTGCTTTCGCTTGAAAAGTTAGGCTTTCGCTTGAAATTGAAATATCTGATTGGTTTCGCTTGAATAGTACTTTAAAACTGGGTTTCGCTTGACCGAACTGTACCCTATCGCTTGAAAATCGAGTCTTTCGCTTGAACTTATATCATATCGCTTGAAACACATGGCAATTTGAAGCGAGACACACCCTTTCGCTTGATATATTTGAGTTGATCGCTTGAACTGATTTTGATTGAACGTGAACATAACAGTTGTTGGTCCTATCAGGGATTTGTTTGAAATATATGTTGTCGACTTTAACAGAATCTCGTGAATGAACTTGTCAGTTTAGTGGTGTCGGTATTTTGGCTCAATCAGCATATCGCATTAAACAAGTTGTCGGCCATTTAATACATTTGAGATAATCAATGAATTGAAAGT
The DNA here is from genome assembly GCA_030545235.1 of Helianthus tuberosus. NCBI lineage: Eukaryota > Viridiplantae > Streptophyta > Magnoliopsida > Asterales > Asteraceae > Helianthus > Helianthus tuberosus. Next base: position 5,199,890 of record CM060432.1, read on the forward strand.
TGTTTTATCGATTAAGGAGATATTGGACGGTTCTATTAAAGTGTTTGTCGGTTGCATGTGAAGAATCAAACGTGTTGGACTTTGGTTACATATAGTTATTAAGGATTGCATGTGATAAAAACTAAAGGCCCAATGAGAATTTACACATCATAAATGTTGTAGGCTATTTTTAATTGAAGAAATCAGTTCACGTGATTTATATATAATCAGCACAATTAATTGAATTGATAGAACATATTAATTGGTCCAATCAGTCGAGCCATAGTGTTAAGGCCCATGTGACTTCAGTTTTTGACCCAATCACTGATTTTGAGTGTTATTAGTTGCTGGTTACTTGATACATTTGTTGTTACCAAGAATTTTCTACATGTGATCATTAAATGATTGTCGGCTAGTGGGCGGTGTCAAATTGTTGGACATTTAGAAATTAATTGATGTCAGTGGTTGATTGAAGGTGCTGTACTTTATCAAATTTTATATAGAATCACGTTTATATTACGTCGTGTGTATTAGGTCACGTTCGTGTACGGTTTCCGCACGTGTCACGTCCGTTTCGCAATCGTTTCGGAGTCAAAATCGGTCCTACAAGTTAACTGGTAGAAATTTGTGAAACTTATGTTGAGGTAGAGGATGTGCAGGTTAACCAGGTTTCAAATCCTGAGCAGATGCAGAACAAAGCCAGGAATTGATCCTGAAATTGTGAATCGATGAAAGCCAGACTACGATCCCGACATCTGAGTCTAAGGGGGAGTCTGAAGACGAGCTCAACGCAAGAGAAAGTGTGGATTCAAAGAGCTAGATATCTATCTTGGAGGAGCTTGTATTCGAAAAGGCAGGTGACGATCCCAAAAGCACGGAAGCTTGACGAAAGGGGGAGCCTGAAGAAAGAGACTACGGAGAGGGAGAGCAACGGAAGCTTGAAGACAGATCCACGGGGATTCTGTTCAAGATAGAGAAAGACAAGATGCTACGAGATTGACTACGGCAATATCCAATGGGGAGTCTGTTAGTGCATTAAGTGTCTATCGCCTCCGTCAATCAAAATCGTAGTAGAAACCGAAGAATGCAAAACTTGATGATGTTACTAGTTAGTAAAGGCAAGGTGGCAATTTTGTAAATAATGAGATTTCTCATTATAACCTTGTGCCCATAAATAGGAGCTTTAGTTGTAAAGTTTAAGGCTTTGCTCATTTGGTGATTTAGGAGATCTAATTTTAGAGAGAGAAAGTCTAGAGAGAGAAAGTCTCTCCGTGTGATTCAAGGCTTTGTACACAACATCATATCAATAGAATCAAGGTTCTAGTACGTTATTGTGTGTTCGGTCACGTACGTTCACGGATTCCGCACGTCGAACGTTCGTTACGCAATCGAACGGTGTCAAAACCGGTCCTACAACGAGGATGAAACGAACTGTGCGGACTGTGCAAGGAGTTACGTAATTATGGATGCATACATAATTATGGAATTCAGTGCGCAGAAACCACAGCAAGTCTTGTCACGTGTAGATTCCCTCAGTGCAAGCCTACTAAGTACTCTGCTAGAGTAATAATTGTTTGATGTCACTTATATGGTATATACCTGTGAATATATATACTACTGCTAACTCGTAGGACGATATCAAACAAATATCTAACCCTGCTGTGTTGTGTTCTGATAGAACATGGCGCCCAGAAAAACTGTGAATACTCGCAATGATGATCAACCCCCTCCTCCCCTTCTACCGAGGACTGCTGAAGAACTGAACGCTCTACTGGAAGAAAGGATCTCTGCTGCTATCGCCCAATATGAGGCAAACCGAACTCAAGACAGCGGAGGACCAAACAATACTAGACGCAATGGGGATGGTGGTTCATCTGGAGGAAACGCAGCTCAAGGCTGCACCTTCAAGCAGTTTCTCGATTGCAAGCCAATGAACTATGACGGCACAGGAGGTGAAGTAGCGTTTGTGCGTTGAACAGAGAAGACTGAAGCTACTATCCGTATGAGCAAGTGCACCGCGGATCAGCAAGTCACCTTTGCTACTGGGTTGTTTGTTGATGAAGCTTTGACTTGGTGGAACTTACAAGTCCAAACTCTGGGCGATGAAGCTGCGTATGGCCTAACTTGGGATGAACTAAAGGAAAGAATGAGAGAGAAGTACTGCTCTCGTGCTGAACTCCAAAGGCTGGAGACGGAGTTCTGGCACTTGACCATGGAAGGTGCTGACATTAATGGTTATACTCGAAGGTTCCACGATCTGTCTAGAGTGCTTCCCTACATGGTGACTCCCGAATTCAAGCGCGTTGAACGCTACATTTGGGGACTGGCCCCAGAGTTTCGTGGCATGGTAACTTCGGCCAAACCTCAATCAATCACTGAGGCTGTAACTCTGGCTGTCAGCCTCACTGAAGATTGTGTTCGTATGAAGAAGCTATCACTGAACCCAACTGAGAAGACTGAGACGAATGCTGAGTCGTCTGGTGACAAGAAGAGAAAGCATTCGAATCTGAACCAAGCAACCCGCAGCAACAACAAGGGTTCGAACAATAAGAAGCGTGACTCTAACCCACCTGTGGGGACAAAAACCCTCGCGGTTGCAAGCAATACAGGGACTAAGAAGTATCAGGGCACTCTGCCCAAATGCAACCGCTGCGATTTTCACCATGTGGGAAATTGTCGCGTTGGAAAATGCGAGAACTGCGGGAAGCCAGGCCACCGTACCGAAGATTACTGGGGAAAAGGTATTGGAGGTCGCAATGGTAATGGTAATGGAAACAATGGTGGTAATGGTAACGGAAACAATGGTGGGAATGGCAACGGTAACCGGAATGGCAATAGAGCTGGGCGGAACCAAGGATGTTTCAGTTGTGGAAGCAATGATCATCTCATGAAGGACTGCCCAAAAGGAAACAATGCTCAGGCTCTTGCATTTGTAATCGGAGCAAGGGACGCACGCGAGGACCCTAATGTGGTCAACGGTACGTTCCTCATCAACAATCACTTTGCATCCATATTATTTGACACTGGCGCCGATTATAGCTTCATGTCTGTGGAATTTAAACGCATGCTTGGAATAGAATCTAGTAGATTAGAATTTCCTTATTCTATAGAACTAGCCAATGGCAAACTCGTTGAATCGGGCGAAGTTGTTAGGGGCTGCACATTAGAACTTGGTGAACGAAGATTTAGCATCGACCTCTTACCTATTCAATTGGGTAGCTTCGATGTAGTCGTCGGAATGGACTGGTTATCCAAGAAAAAAGCTGAAGTCGTATGTCATGAGAAAATCATTCGCATCCCTTTGGCGAATGACGAAACTCTCATCGTGCATGGAGAAAGACGAGACGTGTCCCTACGAATCATCAGTTGCATGAAGGCACAGAAGTGCTTAAGGAAAGGATGCGTTGCCTTCCTAGCACATGTTGTGGACAAGAAGGCTGAGGAGCCTAAACTGGAAGACATTCCTGTGGTGAAGGAATTTCCTGATGTTTTTCCCGAAGATCTACCAGGACTACCTCCGTAACGACAAGTCGAATTCCATATAGACTTGGTTCCAGGAGCCGCTCCTGTAGCCAAGGCTCCTTATCGACTTGCGCCATCCGAAATGCAAGAATTATCTACACAACTCCAGGAGTTGTTGGATAAAGGATTCATAAGGCCAAGCTTCTCGCCCTGGGGAGCTCCTGTATTGTTCGTGAAGAAAAAGGATGGAACACTGCGGATGTGTATCGATTACAGAGAACTGAACAAACTCACGATCAAGAATCGGTATCCACTACCGAGGATTGACGATTTATTTGATCAATTGCAGGGATCCAGCTACTATTCCAAGATCGACCTTCGATCTGGATACCATCAGCTAAGAATCCAAGAAGAAAGCGTGCCAAAGACTGCTTTCAGAACGCGATATGGGCATTACGAATTTCTTGTGATGCCATTCGGACTGACGAATGCACCAGCGGTCTTCATGGATCTGATGAACCGCGTTTGCAAACCACATCTCGATAAATTCGTGATTGTATTTATCGATGATATCCTGATCTACTCGCGAACGAAAGAAGAACACGAGCAACACCTCAGAACCATTTTGGAGCTACTGAAGAAAGAGAAACTCTATGCGAAGTTCTCAAAGTGCGAATTTTGGATTCGCGAAGTACAGTTTCTTGGTCACGTCGTGAACGAGAAGGGCATTCATGTCGACCCAGCTAAGATAGAAGCAATAAAGAATTGGGAAGCTCCCAAGACCCCAACTGAAGTTCGACAATTTTTGGGCTTAGCGGGCTGTTATCGGCGATTCATCGAGAATTTCTCAAAGATAGCTCAGTCGCTAACCACTCTTACGCAGAAAGACAAGAAGTACGAATGGGGTAACAAGCAGGAAGAAGCCTTCCAGCTACTTAAAGATAAGTTATGCGATTCACCAATACTATCGTTACCCGAAGGCACAGAAGACTTCGTGGTATACTGCGACGCTCCACGACAAGGTTTGGGTTGTGTGCTTATGCAGCGCCAGAAAGTCATCGCTTACGCTTCAAGACAATTGAAGGTACATGAAAGAAACTACACCACACACGACTTGGAACTAGGTGCGGTGGTATTCGCCTTGAAGATCTGGCGACGTTATTTATATGGTACTCGATGTACAATTTTCACAGATCACAAAAGCTTACAACACATATTTGATCAGAAGGAATTGAATATGCGCCAGCGGCGATGGGTCGAGCTGCTAAATGATTACGACTGTGAGATCAAGTACCATCCTGGAAAGGCTAACGTTGTAGCGGACGCGTTGAGCCGAAAAGAAAGGGTTAAGACCCTAAGGGTTCGAGCATTGGAAATGACCATTCGAACGAACCTCACTGCACGCATTCGTGATGCACCGTATAGTCATCATCGTCACGATGACTAGAGCTATAGCACTCACCCGAGAATCTTTGTTAGCGTTAATTGTTTACGTTTCGACGCATCACGGCCACCGAGGAGGGTAGAATAGGTCCTCACTCAATGTCATCGTGAGTGTTAGTGTTTGTGATGTAGCTATAATATATTGCGAAAATATGCGATTATCCTTCGAATAGTGACGTATGCGATATAGTTACATTATGATCCGAATCTCTGGTGCTAGGCATAATGAGTATATCGAGTATATCGAGTAGTAACAACGCACGAAAGTGTGGGTTGTTACAACACTGCCTATTGTAAAAATAACCCCACACCGCAAGCTCAACAAGCTCAACAAAACGCCAAACTAGCTCGAGCCTGCTACAACTTTGGTGACATGATTCATCTCCATCCTCAATGTCCGCAACTAAACCAGGAGTAACAACAACCTCCACGAGGACGCACTTTCAACATTAACGCAAATCAGGTGCGCAATGACAATGACGTCGTTAATGGTACTATTTGATGCTGGTGCAGAAAAAGCTTTGTGTCCGTTGAATTTGAACCTTTGTTAAATTGTACACGCTCTAAACTGCCTAAGTCGTTTTCCGTCGAAGTTGCCAATGGCAAATCCATCATAGTCGATTCCGTTCTTCACGATTGTCTTCTTACTCTTAACAAGCACGTCTTTACTATCGACCTTATACCCATGCAACTGGGTAGTTTCGACATCATAGTAGGCATGGATTGGCTTCATAAAAACCATGCTAAAATTGCTTGCCATGAGAAGTACATTCGTTTGCCTCTTTCTTCTGGTGACACTTTATTCGTCTATGGAGACCGACCCTCAAAAGGACTGAAGTTGATGTCCTGCACACAAGCGAATAAATATTTACGCAAACCGTACTTTGACTTTTTAGCCCACATTGTGAAAGAAAAGGGTAAGGGAAAGAGAGTAAGTGACATTCCAGTGGTGCGTGACTTCCCAGATATCTTTCCTGAAGAATTGCCTGGTCCTCCTCTACCTCGATCTGTTGATTTTCATATTGATCTCGTACCTGGTGCAACTCCTGTTGCCAAAGCTCCGTTTCACCTTGCACCCTCTGAGATGCAAGAATTATCAACGCAACTCCAAGAGCTCCTTGAAAAAGTCTTCATTCGTCCAAGTACCTCACCTTGGGGTGCTCCTGTGCTTTTCGTCAAAAAGAAGAAGGCTCGTTTCGCATGTGTATCGACTATCGTGAGCTTAACTGTAAGGACTCTCAAAATTGTCCTAAAAATACCCGTAAGTATAAACCCGGACCCCTGAAACCCTAATCCATATAAAAAATCAACAAATTCAGAATCTTGGTCCTCTCGCGGGCCGCGTAAACCTTAAGGGAAGTTTACGCGGGCCGCGTCAACTTGAAATTTAACCGGATAAGTATCCGGGCCACGTATAACCCACCTGGCAACCCTAACCCATGACCCATCAACCCTACGCATAGAGTAGGCAGCTAGGCCGGCCGCGTAAGGGTGAGCCCATGGCTCACGCGGGCCGCGACAGCCTCATATTTTACCTATAAATAGCCTAGCTCAGGAGCAGTCCGTTGGTGTCGAAACCAAAGTTCAAAAACGAATTTTCAATACTCTGAAGTCGAAATTACTTTTAAAATTAATGAGGCGCTGCTCCAATACCGGGTATTAACTCGATCGCTGCTACGATTCAATGTCCGATCGATTAAACTATCCAATGGATGTTTAAGTGCTGCCCACATTAGGGTTTATGCTTTGTCATTCGTCGTAAAATCGATGGATGTTTAAGTATCTCACTTTGTCATTCGTTGTGAAGGTTTAATCTCATGAGTTATCGTAAATGCTGTATTAGTTACTAACCGAGTTCGTGTGCATGTTATTAAATTTAGGTTAAAAGGCTAATCAGTAGGCTAAGCTCTGCTCATATAAATCTGCAATGTGAGTCATTCTCTTTTTATCAAATTTAATTTCAAAAGCATGTTTATTTTCAAAGTTATAATTACAGGGATTAAGTCTTTGTAGTCACCAAATTACAGCCGGTATGTGGGGTTTGTATACAATACTTGATAAGCGTCACCATTGGACAACGAGTTAGCCAAGGGGTGATATGACCATAGTCACAGACACCATTGGACAATGAGGTTACCAATGGATGGTCGAGTGACAAATATCGTGGGTAGTTGGTTGATATATGGAAACATTGTAATCGCTCTTAATAATGTAAATTATAACAAACGTGTCGTTTTAGTAAAAAGAATGATTCACCAGTATTTCCCGCTAACAAAACCTTTTTCAAACATGTTTCAGGTGATCTGTTGTGATCCAGGAAAAGTGCCGCGAAGCACTACAAGCTTAAGGAAGTGGCTCAATATAAAATAAAGAAACATGTTTTGTAAAATAAAGATTTCTCAGTGAAATCATATGATTGTAAACTATCGGGGTTTATCCCGAATTGTGAAATAAAATAATCGGGAAATTCAGTTTTAAAAAGATCCTGTTAAAATCTTCCGCTGTTAACTCAATTAAATAAATACCACGGGATTTTCGGTCCTGCGGCTCCTGAAACGGGTCAAACCGGGTCGGGGGCCGTGACAGAAAAAGGTGGTATCAGAGCCACTGATTTAAGCCAATTAAGTATTTAGAAAATACTTAATTTTACTAATTGCTATTTTTGTGATTATGTGTTTTATTATTTAAATATTTGTTTACAGTATGGGTAAACAAAGACTTTCGGCTATCTATCATAAATTAGATACTACACCAAAAGAAAAAGGATCATCATCCTCAAATCACTCTACAATTCCTGAAGAAGGAATATTTGTTCGAAAGGCACAATATGAGGAACCACTTTCTCGTAATAAAAGAAGTTTGATTATTAGGAAAAGTCAGAAGAAAATAAAGAAATCACAACCAAAAGAGAAGAGAGTTAATCAGAAAACCCAGAAACTAGGCAGTAACCCACCATGGGAAGACAAGTTAGATGAAAAATAGGCAGATCTCTATATGTTAGCCACTGTAGCAGTAAATGCAAATCTTTAAATACACCTGACTCAAGTTTTAGCACCCTTATCACTTACAAGCCAGAAACCTTATCCAGTAAATAAATAAGTTTACAGTAAACCCTAATATGTTTTAGTTATCAGTTGTCCTTTGTATTAAATTAGTCACACGGTATGTAATAATATTTAAATGTTTTCTTTAAAATTTTATTATCAAAATTTTAACTTAGCATTTTGTGTGCATTTTGCATATATGCTAAACAGCATGAATGACTTATCTGAAGCCCTTCAGAATCTAAGTCTCTATCCGGTGAAAATAGAGGTTTCCAGAGATTTTACTGGTTACATACCCAATATAGAAGAACCTATGGAATTCAACGCTCCACCTCCAGAGAAACCCAAGCCTAAGAAAAGGAGAAGATTTGTAGGATGGAGGCGTGCGCGCAGGAGGAAACCCGCAACTAGCAAGATTCCCAAAATAGAAAATCCCATAGACAAAGGAAAGGGGATTGAAGTCGGGGAAGGTTTTAGACAGACATAAATGGAGATTGGGGAAGGATCTAGGCAAACAAAGATGGAAATTGGGGCAAGCTCTAGACAAGTTGAGGAGTTACCATTTCAGGAGGAATTGGATCGCGCATTGGCGAGTTGTGATATCGTTAGGCCTGTCAATAATAATCTCTACCCTTATCCTGCTGAAACTCAACTTCCAATAAACTTAGAACCAACCATTCCAGACCCTCTGATCCACACCCAACCTCTAGGAATGGACGAATGGTGGACTAATGATTGGCAGTTCCAAAACCTTCTCAACAATCCTTATACCTTTCTCCCTCAGTTTGACCCAGAACCGATACCAAATCCACCAATGAGCAATGAAAACCTAGCTGAACTCCGCCACTTTGGCGAAGAGCTGGTGGATGCAGGAAATAGGATCAGGGAAGTAGGAGAACAGATCTCCTGGAAATACGACAAAAGGGAACGTCGTTACTGAAGTACCAACTGACGAGGAATAGTGGGGTTGTAAAACTATGGTTATATAATAAATAGTAAAATATAACTATGAAAAATAACCTAAAATAAAACTTGTAAGATAACGGTGTGTAATGATGCATAATATATATATATATATATATATATAATGGGAATCAAGAAATCGATAATTTTGGATATTTATATGTGTGTGGTGAAATTTGTATGATTGTTTTGTATAATTGTTATTTACTCTATACTAATAAATTATATATATTAATTATCAGATGGAAAATGCTAATAACGAACCAGTTAACGAGGTTAATCAATCTGAGCAACACCCGGAGGATCAATTTATGACTAGGCAGGATATAGAAAATATTGTTGCTCAAGGAATAGCCAATGATATTCCTGCAATACTTGCTGCTGCTCAAAAACCTGTTGAACCTCAACAAATCATTCCTAGCAAACGTATTTCTGAAGATAACTTCAGTAATAGCATAAACGGAGGCGGTAATCATACTAATCACGATAATGATTCACGGCAGGCTCCGCTCCCTAAGAAAATGAAAGCTGCAACGCCTGGTTGCACTTACAAAGAATTTCTTGCTTGTAAACCCACTGAATTTGCAGGCAATGAAGGACCGACTGCGGCACTGCGTTGGTTAGAGAAAACCGAGGCAGTGATTACAATAAGTAAATGTGCCAAGGACGACAAGGTCATGTACGCGTCAAATCTTTTCAAAGAAGGGGCGCTAGAATGGTGGAATGCAGTACTTCAAGCCAAAGGAAGAAATATGGCCTATGCCATAAACTGGGAAGAATTTAAGAGTCTTGTAGAAAGAAAATTTTGTCCCGAATATGAAAAAGATCAAATGGCAAATAAGTTCCTAAATCATCGAATGATGGGGGTAGATTGTCGCGGGTATACTTCGACATTCTTTGAATATGCTAGAGTGGTACCAACACTGGCTTCGCCAGAACCGGTACTCATTTCTCGCTATATTTGGGGATTGATTGGCGAAATCCGTAATATCGTTAAAGCTGCGAGACCTCGTACTATTGACGATGCGTTGGAATTAGCTAACACCCTGACTGACGAACTGGTACGCACAAGAGATGAAAACAGGAAAAAGGAACTGGCTCAGAAAATTACCCAAGGATTTCGTACGGGTAATAATAGCAGTTTCAAGAGAAGAGGAACAGGGCAATCTTCAACTCCGCCATTCTGCAGGAATTGCAGAAAGAAACATTATGGAAGATGTAATGTAACATGCAACTTTTGCAAAGTCGTAGGATATCGCGAAGAAGACTGCAAAAAGAAAACAAGAGTCTGCTATAACTGTGGAGAAACAGGACATTTTAAGCCAGAATGCCCTAAGTTGGTTAAACCAGCAGACAATAAAGCTAAACCAGCCGACGGAGCTACCAAGAAGAATGTTCGTGCATTCCAATTAACTACTCAAGAGGCAGAACTCATTCCAGATGTGATAGCTGGTACGTTCTTAGTTCACAACATTTACGCAAAAGTATTATTTGACTCTGGTGCAAACCAAAGTTTTATAAATACTTCATTCTGCCAAGCTCTTAACTTACCCTTAACCAACCTTAGGCAGATTTTTACAGTCGAAACGGCAGACGGAAATTCTATTAACATAAATAAGGTTTTGCAAAAAGAAAATATTGCCAATGAATTTAACTGGATTCGATGTCGTATTAGGAATGGATTGGTTAGTAGCCAACCATGCTCGAATCCTTTGTGATAAAAAATTCTATAGAGATTCAGGCACCTACTGGGGAAGTAATCATGATTACAGGAGATAAACCACGCAAACCCATGAAGTTCATATCAGTAATGAAAGTGGCTAGCTATGAACGAAAGCAAGGAATAGTATATATGATTTCAGTAATCATTAGTACTAAGGGTAAAGAACTTAAGGAGATTCCTGTAGTCTCGGAATACCCAGATGTATTCCCAGAAGAGTTACCAGGATTACCACCAGATAGGGAAGTAGAATTTAGAATTTAGAATTCATCTAATTCCCGGAACTACACCGATAGCCAAGGCACCTTATCGGTTACCACCCACAGAAATGTTAGAACTGAAAAAGCAATTAGATGAATTACTAAGTAAAGGTTTCATACAACCTAGTTCATCCCCGTGGGGATCACCAGTGTTGTTTGTGAAGAAGAAGGATGGTTCGATGAGAATGTGTATTGATTATAGAGAATTGAATAAGGTTACAATTAAGAATCGATACCCATTACCTATAATTGATGATTTTTTTGATCAACTTCAAGGAGCTAGATACTTCTCTAAGATCGACTTACGCTCCGGATACCATCAATTGAAGGTACAAGAAGAAGACATACCTAAAACTGCTTTCAGAACTAGGTATGGTCATTACGAGTTTACAGTCATGCCCTTCGGATTAACGAATGCACCTGCCGCATTCATGGACATGATGAATAGAATCTGTAAACCGTACTTGGATAAATTTGTAATTGTTTTTATCGACGATATACTTATTTATTCCAAAAGTCAGGACGAGCATTGTCAGCACTTGCATGCACTCTTAACTTTGTTAAGAAAAGAAAAGCTTTATGCCAAATTCTCGAAGTGTGAATTTTGGCTACAGGAAGTTGAATTTCTAGGTCATATGGTAAATCACGAAGGTATTCACGTAGATCCCTCTAAAATAGAGGCAATTACCAAATGGAAGGTCCCACAATCAGCAATGGAAATTAGAAGTTTTATAGGTTTAGCCGGATACTATAGACGGTTTATTAAGGATTTTTCCAAGATAGTTGTACCATTAACTAAGATAACCTGTAAAGCAGTTAAGTTTGAATGGGGACCTAAGCAGGAAGAAGCTTTTAGGATTTTAAAGCAAAAGTTAACAAATGCCCCAATTCTAGCTTTGCCGGAAGGAACTGAAGATTTTGAAGTTTACTGTGATGCTTCAAAACTAGGATTAGGATGTGTGCTAATGCAACGCAAGAAGGTAATTGCGTATGCTTCAAGGCAATTGAAAAAGCACGAGGAAAACTATACGACTCATGACTTAGAATTAGGCGCCATAATTTTTGCCCTTAAAATTTGGAGACATTATCTGTATGGAAGTAAATTTACTGTCTATACGGATCACAAAAGTTTAAGATATATATTCGGGCAAAAAGAGTTAAACATGGGGCAAAGGAGATGGATGGAAATCCTAAGTGACTATGACTGTGATATTCAGTATCACGAAGGAAAGGCAAATGTAGTTGCAGATGCCTTAAGTCGTAAGTACCATGAGAAACAACGACGGGTTCGTGCTCTTAGATTAAATCTACAGTTAGATTTAATAGAACAACTAAAGCATTTTCAAGAAATAGCAATCAAGGATGATGCTGAAGGAATGAAAGGACGAACAAAAGAATTAGAACAAGGAGCTGATGGAATTTGGAGATTCCACAAAAGAAGAATTTGGGTACCTAAGCAGGGAGAATTAAGAAATAAGATTTTAGAAGAAGCCCATAAATCTGGGTATATCATGCATCCAGGAAACAATAAGATGTACCAAGATTTAAGAAATAACTTTTGGTGGATAGGAATGAAAAATGACATAGCTCGATATGTTTCTAAGTGTCTTACTTGTTCACAAGTTAAGGCAGAACACCAGAAACCTTCAGGTCTACTACAACAATTAGAAATGCCTGTATGGAAATGGGAACTCATAACAATGGATTTTGTTATTAAGTTACCCAAAACCAGAAAAGGTAATGATGCGATTTGGGTAATTGTGGATCGATTAACCAAATCAGCTCACTTTCTACCTATGAAAGAAACCTTTAGCATGGAAAGGTTGGCAAAGTTGTATGTAGATGAAGTAGTATCCTTACATGGAGTTCCACTCTCCATTGTATCAGATAGGGATAGTCGTTTTACTTCCCATTTCTGGACAAGTTTCCAAGAAGCAATGGGAACTCGACTAAATTTAAGTACGGCATATCATCCTCAGACAAACGGACAAAATGAAAGGACAATCCAAACTCTGGAAGACATGCTCAGAGCATGTGTGATAGATTTTGGTGGAAATTGGGATGACCACTTACCTTCAATTGAATTCTCCTATAACAATAGTTATCATTCAAGCATTGAAGCTGCCCCATTCGAGGCACTGTATGGAAGAAAGTGTAGAACTCCAATTTGTTGGGCAGAAATAGGAGAAAGTCAATTGTCAGGTACTGAAATAGTGCAAGAGACGACCGACAAAATTTCTCAAATCAAGGAAAGATTAAAGACGGCTCGAGATCATCAAAAGAGTTATGCAGACAATAGACGGAAACCGTTGGAATTCCAAGTAGGAGACAAAGTATTATTAAAAGTTTCTCCTTGGAAAGGAATAGTTCGATTCGGTAAGAAAGGAAAGCTAAGTCCAAGATACGTAGGACCATTTTCAGTAGTCCAACGTATAGGACCAGTTGCTTATCGTTTACAACTACCAGAAGAGTTAGCTGGAGTACATGACGTATTTCATGTATCCAACCTCAAGAAATGCCTATCAGACGAATCTTTGGTAGTACCTCTCCAAGATATAGAGGTAAACGAAAAGTTAAAATTTGTTGAGAAACCTCTTCGGATAGAAGACAAAAAGGTAAAATTTCTCAAACACAAACGGTTAGTACTTGTCAAGGTCAAGTGGGATTCAAAGAGAGGACCCGAATACACTTGGGAGCTGGAATAGGAGATGAAGCGAAAGTATCCTCACTTATACCAATGAATCTCGAGGACGAGATTTTAAATAAGGTGGGGATGATGTAAGGACTCTCAAAATTGTCCTAAAAATACTCGTAAGTATAAACCCGGACCCCTGAAACCCTAATTCATATAAAAAATCAAGAAATTTAGAATCTTGGTTCTCTCGCGGGCCGCGTAAACCTTAAGGGAAGTTTACGCGGGCCGCGTCAACTTGAAATTTAACCGGATAAGTATCCGGGCCACGTATAACCCACCTGGCAACCCTAACCCATGACCCATCAACCCTACACATAGAGTAGGCGGCTAGGCGGGCCGCGTAAGGGTGAGCCCATGGCTTACGCGGGCCGCGACAGCCTCATATTTTACCTATAAATAGCCTAGCTCAGGAGCAGTCCGTTGGTGTCGAAACCAAAGTTCAAAAACGAATTTTCAATACTCTGAAGTCGAAATTACTTTTAAAATTAACGAGGCGTTGCTCCAATACCGGGTATTAACTCGATCGCTGCTACGATTCAATGTCCGATCGATTAAACTATCCAATGGATGTTTAAGTGCTGCCCACATTAGGGGTTATGCTTTGTCATTCGTCGTAAATTCGATGGATGTTTAAGTATCGCACTTTGTCATTCGTTGTGAAGGTTTAATCTCGTGAGTTATCGTAAATGCTGTATTAGTTACTAACCGAGTTCGTGTGCATGTTATTAAATTTAGGTTAAAAGGCTAATCAGTAGGCTAAGCTCTGCTCATATAAATCTGCAATGTGAGTCATTCTCTTTTTATCAAATTTAATTTCAAAAGCATGTTTATTTTCAAAGTTATAATTACAGGGATTAAGTCTTTGTAGTCACCAAATTACAGCCGGTATGTGGGGTTTGTACACAATACTTGATAACCGTCACCATTGGACAACGAGTTAACCAAGGGGTGATATGACCATAGTCACAGACACCATTGGACAATGAGGTTACCAATGGATGGTCGAGTGACAAATATCGTGGGTAGTTGGTTGATATATGGAAACATTGTAATCGCTCTTAATACTGTAAATTATAACAAACGTGTCGTTTTAGTAAAAAGAATGATTCACCAGTATTTCCCGCTGACAAAACCTTTTTCAAACATGTTTCAGGTGATCTGTTGTGATTCAGGAAAAGTGTCGCGAAGCACTACAAGCTTAAGGAAGTGGCTCAATATAAAATAAAGAAACATGTTTTGTAAAATAAAGATTTCTCAGTGAAATCATATGATTGTAAACTATCGGGGTTTATCCCGAATTGTGAAATAAAATAATCGGGAAATTCAGTTTTAAAAAGATCCTGTTAAAATCTTCCGCTGTTAACTCAATTAAATAAATACCACGGGATTTTCTGTCCCGCGGCTCGTGAAACGGGTCAAACCGGGTCGGGGGCCGTGACATTAACAAACTCACTGTCAAGAATCATTATCTTCTTATGCGCATCGATGATCTCTTTGACCAACTTCAAGGCGTTACTTGCTTCTCCAAGATCGATCTTCGATCTGGGTATCACCAACTTCGTGTTCTTGAAGAGGACATTCCCAAAACCGCATTTCGCACTCGCTATGGACACTACGAGTTCATGGTTATGCCTTTTGGTTTGACCAGCGCACCTGCTGTGTTCATGGATCTTATGAATCGAGTTTGTAAACCCTACTTGGATCGTTTTGTAATCGTCTTCATTTATGACATTCTCATTTATTCTAAATCCCAAGTTGATCATGAATGTCATCTACGACTCATACTCGAGCTCTTACGTGCTGAACGTCCCTACGCGAAATTTTATAAGTGCGAATTTTGGATCAAAGAAGTCCAATTCCTTGGACACGTTGTTAGTGAAAAGGGAATCCATGTTGATCCTTCCAAAATCGAAGCAGTGAAGAATTGGACCATGCCTAAGTCTCCTTCGGAAATCCGTTCCTTCGTAGGATTGGCGGGTTATTACCGCTGATTCATCTCAAACTTTTCAAAAATCGTCTTTCCTCTCACCTCATTGACTCAAAAAGAGAAACCTTTTGCTTGGGGTCCTAAGCAAGATGAATCTTTTTAAACTCTCAAGTCCTTACTTTGTAACGCTCCCATTCGTGCCCTCCCCGATAGGAATGATGATTTCGTGGTATATTGCGATGCCTCGAATCGTGGTCTTGGTTGTATTCTCATGCAATGAGACAACGTCATCGCTTATGCCTCTCGTCAACTCAAAATACATGAGAAAACTATACTAGCCATGACCTCAAGCTTAGCACAGTTGTTTTTGCGTTTAAGATTTGGCGACACTACCTATTTGGTACGATGTGTGTGGTTTTCACTGACCATAAGAGCCTAGAACACATCTTTGACCAAAAAGAGCTTAATATGCGTCAGCGACATTGGGTGGAATTACTTAACGACTACGACTGTAAAATTCGCTATCATCCTGGCAAAGCGAATGTCGTGGCCGATGCTCTTAGTCGTAAGACTCATGTTAGTAGCATTCGTTGTTTTTACATCTCTAGTGATCTTCACATTCGTATTCGTGAAGCTCAATTCTCAGCAGCCAACGAAGATACCTTGTTCGTAGAAATACATGGTGCTACCGAAGACCAACTTTGGACTAAATCTGACTGACTGCAATACTGTCGTGATTGCATTTGGGTGCCAAATCGCGACAATCTTCATGAACGAGGCACACAAATCCAAATACTCAATTCATCCTGGTGCTGATAATATGTACCATGATCTACGTGCATCATACTGGTGGCCTGGTATGAAGAGGGATATTGCCACGTATGTTTCTAAGTGTCTCACTTGTTTGAAAGTCAAAGCTAAGCATCAACGACCTTCTGGTCTACTCGAACAACCTGAAATCCCTGTTTGGAAATGGGATAGCATTGCTATGAACTTCATAACCAAACTTCCTTGCACGTCTTCTGGTCACGATAGCATCTTGACCAAGTCAGCTCATTTCCTTCCTATTCGTGAAGATTTTAAAGTTCAGAGACTTGCTCGAATCTACACTGACGAAATCATATGCCGTCATGGCATTCCTCTTGATATCATCTCTGACCACGATGGTCGTTTCACTTCGCGTCTTTGGCAAACTTTCCAGTCCGCTATGGGTTCTCATTTGATTATCAGTACGACCTTTCATCCTCAAACGGATGGACAGACTGAACGTACTATCCAAACCCTAGAGGACATGCTCCATTCTTGTGTCATTGACTTTGGTGGTAGTGGGATGTGCATTTACCATTGATCGAGTTCTCGTTCAACAATAGCTACCACGCTAGTATTCAAATGGCTCCTTTTGAGGCATTGTATGGGCGCAAATTCCGATCTCCACTTAGTTGGCATGAGATTGGTGACAAACAATTTACTGACCCTGAGCTCATACAAGAAACAACGGATAAGATTCTTCAAATCCGTGACAACTTACTCAAAGCTCAAAGTCGACAAAAGAGCTATGCTGATAAGCGACGCAAACCATTGGAATTTAACGTTGGTGATCATGTACTACTCAAAGTGTCTCCTTGGAAAGGAGTAGTTTGTTTTGGTAAAAAAGGAAAACTTGCCCCTCGCTATGTTGGTCCTTTCAAGATACTCGACAGCATTAGTAAGGTGGCTTATCGACTCGATTTACCTCAAGAACTCAACAACGTTTACCCAACGTTTCATGTCTCGAATCTCAAGAAGTCTCTAGCTTAAGAAGGACTTCGGGTTCCTCTCGAAGATCTCCAAATCAATGACACTTTGCACTTTGTGGAGAAACCCGTTGAAATCATGGACAGAGGTGTCAAGAAACTGAGGGTTAGTCAAATTCCTATCATTAAAGTTCGATGGGAAGGAAAACGTGGCGCTGAATTTACTTCGAGAATGATATGAAGACTAAGTATCCGCATCTTTTGGTTACTTCTTCCTGAATTTCGGGATGAAATTTCCTAAAGGAGGGGAGACTGTAATGCCCTGCTTTTTCGTACTTTCCATATTTAGAAACCGTTACTTGTAATTCTATTTTTGGAAACTTTGTATTCTTGTATTCGTTCTTTCATTGTAATTGATGTAAAATCCGAGACTTGGATCATAATGAAATTCATATTTTCGTGACGTTTATGTTATATACACTTCATACATGTTCATACATTCAAAAATACTAAACATGTGACACTTTGTTCTCAATTTGTTCAAAATGCATCAAACTCGCAAACTTGTGATCTGTACGCTCAAGTTATACAATTTCGACACTTGTTTACGAAAATTATACATGTTTATACTTGTTGTATATTTGGTGCATGATTAATTTGCATAACATACCCTTATATATGATCCATTGTGCATAAAACACCTAAATGTACTTGAAACATGCAAGATATGAAAGTTTAGGGACTAAATGGACAAAAATCAAACAAGTGACCTGATCCGAGTCTCTGGCGGCCCGCGACCCGGCCCAGACTCCTGCTTCGCGGCCCGCAAAGCCGTGTAATCCGCAGATTCTTGAATCCAACTAGTTTATTGGCAAGTTTAACTGTTTTAATTGGGTTTTCAAGTGTGTTTCTTGTCTTAAATGCTCAACTACAACCTACCCCAACACTCCCCTATAAAACCCAAGTATAATCCTCACATTTTCCACTTTGCAACTCATTCTTAACACTCTCAAATCAGTCACAAACCTGTTGTTAATCAGAAATATAATCAGAAGCATATCAAGACACTTATGTGAGCATAATTCACTCATTTCTTAATCTTTTTCTTTGATTCTTCTTCCCACTCACTTGGATCAACCTTAGGAACGTTTCCACAGGTTTTCCATGGAAAACCAAGGTCTGGAACGTCACCAAAAAGGCTCCATCGTGGACTGAAACTTTCTTTTTTGATTCAAGCTTTGTTAATCTTGTTTAAACTTGAGTTATCTTATCTCAAACCTATGTCCTTACGCTTATAATCACACCTATGGTTAGTTGGGCTTAAAAACAAGGTTGAAACATGTAAAATCAGAGGTGTAAACCTCATAAACTTTCTGTTTTGTTTAGGGTTTAACCCACAAGTAATGAACAAGCTTTAAGCTTGATGTTTGTGTGATTATAGGACTAGCTTGGTTATCCTACTTGAAAATCCACACATTACTTGATGATTCCTTAGATTAGTTGTACTTATTTATTCTTTATTTGTATGTTCATGACCCTCCTTGATTGTTTATGACATCAAGTGTAGTGGTGAACACCCAAGAGGTACCTAAATGGAAGACTTGTTCTTCCTATCTCATGCATGACTTGTATGAATTGCACAAGAGGTTCCTAAATGGAGGATTTATCCTCCTACCGCATGCTTGACATATATGACATAATGTACACTATATAATACATATATATTATCCAAGTAATCGAACTCTTGATGATGAACTAGTGGTCACTTATCAAGGTATTTGGTTACATCATCAAAAACATTATTTGTTAAGATGATTACTTTTGATATGTCTACTTTCATGTATATTTAAACTCCTAATCTTTAATCTACCATTATCATCCAATACTCACACACCTATGTTTCACTCGTGTAGAAGGACAAGGTGCTCCAATCTAACCAACCAAACACTTACGGGATATCAAGTAGGAAGCTTGCAAAACCGTGAGTATACTCGATCCCGTTTACTTTTTAACACTTTGGGATGCAACATGTATGTTATACAAAATCACACTTCACATGAAACTATTTTTAATCACACTCTAACCATGCTTTAACATGAAACTATATGATGCTTGTTAGACTTGTACGCTATGTAAACTTTTTTGTGTCGATATATGCTTCATTAACTTTGCTAGCCTACCTTAACAATTATAGCGCTATAGGATTAACGCACCGCCCACAAAACTTGGGGTATTGTTAAGTTAAACATGTTAACCTCCTGTTACTCTTTTGGGATAGGCTATATTAACGCGTTAGACTCTTTTGGGATAGGCTATATTAACGCGTTAGATTCTTTGGTTTGAACATATAGTACACCGTTTCAGCATGCTAGTAAACTTGCATATTATGATTCATGTTGGATATGAGACTTGAAACTTTTTAATCTATATTATGCTATGTATGAAAAACTTGTATACTCGCCAACTTTTGTTGATTTATTTTAATACATGTTGCAGGTTGATTGATGAGATGATGTTATGAAGAAACGCAATTTAAGTGGACTTAGATACACACCTAGATAAATTTTGTTATTTGATGTTATGTTATTTTTGAAACAATGTTGTCTTTCCATTTGAATCTTTGTATGACATTTAGTATTGAAATGAAATTTGAATTTAAATTATATTGTCACATAGTGTTATGAAGTCTCTTGCAATCTAGCTTTCGTCTCATCCTGATGTTTCCGCCATCGGTTGGGGTGTAACAGATTGGTATTAAAGCCATAACTATAGAGAATTAGGAAAAAAGTATGAATGATTTGCCCTAGTCTATAGTTTTATGAACCACAAACTGAGCTAGCGTCATCGAACGCCAAACACCAGCAAGCCCTCAGGCGGAAGGGGAGGAGCATGTGGCTGTGCAGGCGGCTGGTCGGCCCGAGGAGGGTGAAATGTGAATGTCGATAAAAACTCGACCAGCAGGTAATAATTGTTAAACATACAACACTCGTGTGATATATGTCCGTTAATCATGTGGCTTAAACAATATTGGTTTTAATCATGCAGAGCGTCCGATTCAACTCCAAGACATAGACGTCTTCTGGCGGAAGCTTAACTTTCAACCATGTAAATTGATAGATGATGAAGTTGACGTGGTCGAAGAGCTCAATATTGTTAGACAACAATTAGAGTTGCACCCCCTTACTAAAAAAAGATTGTTACAAAAGATTAAAGCGGTGTTGACTCCAACCAAATCTACCATGAAGCCACCGGTTGTTCAACAAAATACTCGTGGCCGACAAATAACAAAGCAAGTACAACAAAGGTTGAACGAGGCCGCTCGTATAGATGAAAAATTGAGGAGAAGCTCCTTCGGTGATGCATACACGTGCTTTGAAGGTTCTCAAAAAAGTTAATATGATTACCCCCGCCACAGCTCGTAGTTCCGTCACAGGCCTCTCAACAGTCGGTTATAAGGTCTCAAAAACCCAAAGCGGGACGAAGCCGTTCAACGAGTTCTAAAAAGAAAGAGATACAAGATCATAATGGTTTTCCGTTAATAGTTATGGACGAGAACGTGGCAATCATCAAACAGTTTAAGTCTATCCTTCCGTCAGTGTTTCACTCTCACATCTCGTGCATATAAGATGTGAGGTCGGACAATCATTGTGGGTTTCGGTCTGTGGCTGTGGGCTTAGGTATGGGAGAACTTTTATGGGGGCACATTCGAAGAGACCTTGTTCAAGAGATGATCAGAACGAATCGACCTGGTTGCCAATATTTGAAGCTTGGGATGAAGGATATTTTAACACGCATCGTGAGGGCCTAATTTGGGATTCAGTGTCCAGTTGTCCCTCGAGTCACTGGATGGACTTCCCTCACGCAGGGCTTCTTATTGTACAAAGGTACGGTATCAGGGTGCACCTGTTAAACATCAATGGGAGTTCCACTTCTTCCCGATATTGAGTCCTCCGACTGATCGACAACCACGTTTCATAACGCTGGCACATGTTAACGATAACCACTTCATACATGTTAAGATGGAATGGGACTATCCAATGCCATTAATAAACGGGCTATGGTTAACGCACTAAAGACCCCATGCAGGACAATGGGAGGATATGTACATGCCCCATCTAGAATGGTATGCATCGATAATGAATCCGCCACCAAACCCGGGTATTAATTACATCCACAGTGAATCGGAAGAATGATTTTTATAATTAATAGGATTTCTTTGTATTAATTTCTATAATTATTATTATTTTAATTAATAATATTTTTTGTATTAATTTCTATATTTTTTTATAATTCCAATTGCATAAAACAAGTTAATTACAAAAAAAAAAGCATATATGCCTCGTACAGGCCTAGATTGGATGTCTATGATAATCCAAAAGACCATTTTACCCTTAAAATGTCCCTAGTATAGTCATAATTCAGGGGTATAAAAGTAATTTTACCAAAGCCAGACGCTCGTCTAGGCCTAGACTGGACGTATATATTGCGGGGCAAATTTGTTTTGTTTAAATTTTGAATATTTAAAAGGGACTTGAAGAATTACCATTTTACCCCTGAAATGCCCCCTGTATAGTCCTAATTCAGGGGTATAAAAGTAATTTTACCAAAACCAGACGCCTCGTCTAGGCCTAGACTGTACGTATATGTTGACCGGTAAATTTGTTTTGATTAAATTTTGAATATTTAAAAGGGACTTAAAGAATTACCATTTTACCCCTGAAATGCCCCCAGTATTTGTAAAATTAATAACATGTATATATGACTTACATCGTACTACAAGGTTGTTGCTTCCTACATACTTCACAAGTCACCATAACAAATAATCCACAATTGCCATACCAAATCACAACAATTACGAGGCGACAAAACAGACGCAACTGTTGCAATGCGTGGTCATTTTCAAATTATAATTAGATATGATTCGAAAGTTTATGTTACATGTTAAGGTGTAATATATTAACTTCAAATAAGTACCATAATTTCATATGCTAAAATACTTTCTTTTTAGCTAGATATCCTATTACAATGTTTTTGATCAATGTGAGCAATCTTAGAAGTTTTAAAAGTCATTTTATTGTTATTTAAAACATTGACTTCTCATTCGCGTGAATGGCTTTTGGATTTCCAAAAGAATGTTAGATTCCTTCATTGTGTGGCCATTTTCATTGTTGTAAATAACTATTTCATTTTACTAATATGATAAAAAAAAATGTGTGTTTGGCAACGCGCTAACATTTTCCACTAGTACATTAAAATTTAAAGGGTTCATTACAATAACATCTTGCAAATCCCCACTAGATAACTAAACTAATTAACAAGATAATACCCTACCTAAGTCGATACTCTTGATTGAAAGAAAAACCACACTTGATTATAGTTAACTAATTAATAACTACTTATTAATAAGAAATCATTGTCTTCATTCAATCTCTTCATGCATACATAGGGTTGTAAATGACCGCTTGGGTGAGCCTGCCACACACCAGGGAGCCGACAACACCAACAACACAAAGGATTAAGTAGGTGAGGCATCCATCTTGGTGATTCGTCATCCACAGCACAAAGTAAGACCATAAGCAAATACCGCAATGGCAAATTCTAAAGCCAATGACACACAACTGATATACTTATACACTTCGCCGGTCACTATGGGAACTAAGGCCGAAAAGTAATTAACAAGATATACCCTACCTAAACCGCCACTTTTGATTGAAAGAAAAACCGCACTTGATTATAGCTAACTAATTAAGTAGGTGAGGCACCCACTGAATCAAACGAAGTACTCTGAGAGTAACCCGAGTCCACCACCAATTCCGGAGAAAACCCGGTAACCCACACACCTGTAGGCACGACGGTGAAATTACCGGTAAAACCCATTTGGCTCAAGGATCGAACCCAGGTTTCTCTAGGTCTCCTATCATTGCCTACCAATGCCTCACTCTGCAACAAGTGGGAGTTGAACTTGCATCTCTCAAGAGAAATGCAAGTCTTCCACCACTTGATCTAGAGATCACGGGCACTTTTTGGCCTACATTTAACCATGATTTACTATATTTCGCTGGTATTATCATTATATGACCTACATTTAATTTGTTTGACCACAAGTAATTATGAATACTATGTTTAACTCAACGTGTCACAACTTCGCCTACATGTCATAATGAATCGTATATAGGTATAAGGCTATAGGGTGTGGTCATAACTTTCATAACCCTCGATGTCAGTGTCAAGTCACCCACATCTGATGCATCATTCAAAACCAATACCCTAAGGGTGTGGTCATGACCCAAACCATTATCCCTTTATTATAATTTATCTTTGTCTAAAGAAAAAGGAAATGATTTCTTGAAAAATGAAAAGGAGGACCATAGTTGCCATGGTTTAATCCATGTAAGCCATGGTGGATCATGTAAGAGGGTGGTGTAGTCTTCCATTGATGTTCCTACGTGGCGAATCATGTCCCAACCATAACACTCACACCCTTTAGCCTAACAAACCTATAGGCTAGCTACTAATTAGGGTTTTATATGTAACACTTGGGGCAAAAGAAAACTTCCTAAAATATTTTGATTTTGATATATTACTAAAATGTAGGATCGTTGTGCGACCTGAATGAGTCGTTCAGAAGAGTTTGGATCCGAATCAAAGGCGGAATTCAGAGAAACGAACTTGTTTACAGCTTGATTCAATTATAATGTCTCTTGTATTGATTTAATAGTCTTACAACACCTGGAGACAATTCGGCAGAGCTTCGCTACTCAGATCCGAAAGTTACAAATGACAAACCATTTCCCCTATATATAGTAATCTAATTTCGCACGAAATCGCTCAAGGTAATTTCGTGCGAAATACCTACTGGTAATTTTGTGCGAAATAGCCTTTGGCTATTTCGTACGAAATAGCTATCACACACACAAACTTGATTTCTAGCCTACCGAGCACTAGTTTATCCTATCTTGTTACACGACTCGATACAAGACGAAGTCGACAGACATAGTGCACTAACAGACTCCCCCTTGGATGTTGACGAAGTCTTCAGTGTCGAGTCTTTATCGTGACACGTCTTCAGTCATGATCAGTCTTCATACTCTTTTCCAAAATGTCTAACACTGTAAGCATCCATCAATCTTTTTTATCTTCTTCCTTCAGCTTCTATCTTGAATAATATACCAGGATCTGACTCTGGCTCTTAATTAAACAACTTTTAGAAACACTTTCTTCAGGCTCCCCCTTTCGTCAAGCTTCCATGCTTTTAGGGATCGAAACCTTGCTTTTCGGTTACAAGCTCCCCCTTGCTTTGAGCTCGTCTTCAGACTCCCCCTTAGACTTAGCTGTTGGGATCGTAATCTGGAATCACATCTGCAACACTCAAAGATTTATAAGGAACAATGTTTTGGATTTCCAGAATCAAATACTCTAGCTCTTTAGCAGGTCTTAACAATCTAAGAATCCAACTCTCTCACAGTTAATCATCCAAGTCCAATTCAATGACCTTGGAGATATAGCACAAACTGTTTTTGATTTTTGATTTTAAAACTACAAGTTTCAAATTAATGAACTTGATTTATTTTCAGAAACACAATCAGCATACTTAGATTTTGAAACTCAGCATCCCAGACATCGGTTATCGGAAATAAAGCGGAATAAAAAATCTTTTTGTATTTTTCTGAAATATAAAGCAGTAAAGAAATATTTACAAACATATTTACAGACAATATTTTTGTTTGAGTTCGTGTTAGAGGATCATATCAGTTTATGACAAATCACTAGCACCATTGAGCTTTAAACACTTTAAGTTTTAAACGATTCACTTAGATTGTCAGTATACTGATCCACTTAAATTTTCACACAAAGTTTAACTGATTCGAGATACGAGATTAATGTTTTAAGGACTTAAACTTATTCGCGTGTCCCATCTCAGAATATACTCCCGTATCCAGACTTCTATATTCAGTCTTACAGGTGAATGTACACTAATGATATCTGTAAACGGGTAATGCGAAACCATGAGAGCTCAGGTTAGAACTTTCGTTCAGACAAAGAGATGATGGCTCGACTTTAGGTGTGTCCCGTTTGGGGATCTTTTCTTCAACAACACATGATTAGCATTTTTCAATGTTACATCATTTTTTATGCTGAGGGTAGGCTTTATGATTAAAGCAATGCAAAGTATTATACGAGGACTAGGCTATTGCTCCCGCAAAATCAGAAGTCCAGGTATAATACCCCAGATATCACCACGCACAAAGACCTAGTATGTCAGAAATAGAAAGCCCTTCAAACAAGATTTCAGGGGTTACCTATATATCCGAGAGATTTTCCCCACGAGATAAGTAAAATATTGATATTTAGGTTTATATCTCGAAAACAATCTACTAAGCGTGTAAAAATCTACTGGCATATCGTTAGTGAGACCGTTTATCACATTAAAACATTCCATTTCTTTAGCGTACTGTGATTGTCTACTGATATACTATCATTTCCTCTTTTTCACAAAAAAAAACTATTTTTGAATTTTTTTAATGTTTTTGTCAGTAGGTTTTGATCATGTTTTTGGATTTTTCAAATTTTCTAATGTTTTTGTATTTTCTGAAAACTCTTACTCCCCCTAAAATGCAAAACCATTTAAAGAAAATTTGATAACCGATGCTGATAGCTTTGTCTCGCCATCCATTTTGTGCTTAATGTGTACCAAATTGCATGAAAAGCAATAAATACCCCCATGATTTACAACACATTGATCTTTTACAGTTTGAAAACAGTTTTTCAATCTTGACAAAATAAAAACATATTTTTGGTTTTTAAAATTTTCAATTTTTAGGGTTTTTGAAATATTTTTTATTAATTTACAAAAAAACAAATAAAACTCCATGTTTAACCAAACCAGGGTTCAGCAGCCTTCTCTTCTTGTTGTGCCAGGCTGCTCCGACACTTCTCTTAACATATAGTTTTCTTCGGAAGCACCTGCACATTTACACTTACTCAATTACTTGAACAAATTAGCCTAGGTCTGTTGGACCTTAGGCATTTCTACACAATATGCATCATTTAACTTCAGAAAATCTTTGTCATTCTGAACAAAGATTTTTTCACTTTTCACTTCAACTTTTTCATCATTTGCCGAAGCGATTTGTTTCTTAGCAGACCATGTTTGACCTTTTGGAGTCCCTCGTTTGTAAAAATGTGACTCTTTTTGCATATTTTGACTTTGAACAACATTTGGTTTACAAAACTGTTGGGGTTTTGTCATATCAACCGATGTTTGCCAACTTTGCGTTGTTCTGAATCTGGGTGTGTGAGAATTCCAGGTCTGTCTAGAGTTGAACCTATTCAGATTTGATTTCCAAGTTTGATTCGAAGCAAACTTGTTTGTGTTGTACCTCCAAGTTTGTTTTGAATCAAATCTGGTTGACATTTGTTTCACATCCTCAGATTTATGTTTCTCAACATTTTCAGACTTCTTTATTGTTTCAACATCAACAGGTTTCAGAGTTGGACACTAGTCCAATTTGATCACATTTAAAACATGTTCTTTTTTAAACATCTTTGACCTGTGGTTGTTGCTTTTTCTTTTGAGCATAGAACTGACTTTCGTCTAAATTGAAGTTCTTTCTCTTCTTCTGAACTTGTTCCATGAACAAAATTCATCTTTGTCTGAAAATTTGGCGTTTCATTTTTATCTCTACTTTGTTTCTTCTTATAACCCAACCCAGCCTTCATGTTTTTCTTCTTGAAATCAGGTTTGTTATAACAAGTTTTGTGACCTTTTCCAGCAAACTTTGAAATCTCAGACTTTTCAATCTCCACCATTTTGAAAACTTTGTCAATCTTTTCTGAAATCACATTCTGAATCGGAAATACAATATCTAAGAATAATTTGTCCGATCCAATCATGGTATAAACCAATCCTTTTGAATCATCATTCAAATTTTTCTCGGATTTTGAGTTTTTCAGATATTCTTCATGAAAACTACCTTCATTTTCATCCTGTGATTCAGATTTACCTGTTTCAATCGACTCTTCTTTCAACACACTTTCAACGACCTTACCTACCACCTCTGAATCACTAGTATCATCAGATTTGGAATAGGTTATGTCAATGTTATCTGGCAATTGATCTACCATGTTTAAAGCTTTTTCGACCTTCTCATCATCATAAAATGCAAACTTTTCCGGTGGTGGAACTTGATGAAACTCTGAGCCAATACCTTTTTTGTTTTGCTCAGTATCTTTTCCATCCGGTTTTATGTTGAAAATTCTTTCAAGCACATATGATGACGCATGATAACTTTTTAACTTGTTGTTATCCTGTTCTAAATCAGCAATCTGACGCTTTAGCTTAGTAACATCCTCAATGTAAGAGTTTACAACTTGTTGCTTTATTTCATACTGTCGCTTAAACATATTAGATGTTTCAGAACAGTAATTCAATCTTGATTGAACAAATTTCATTTCACTCTTCACCTTTTCATATGACTCTTTTGTAATGTGATATGCCAATTTTATTGAATCATATTCTTTCTGTCACACCCCTTTCTGCGGCGGAAGCACGAGGTGTGATCATGAAAGGTTCTCATTGCATACGAAAGGTAAACATACTACATGCTCATAAAAATAACTTCAAATGTCATTACCATTACATAACAGAAAACATAGTTAAGAGTTTACGTCACGAAACGACACATTGTCTAAAAGTTTACAACTTATTTAAGACAAACATAAACGACATCCACGAGCATGAGTAAGACCGCGCGCACATCCACTTCTAGTTACCTGAAATACATGTGAGTTTTGGAAAAACGTCAACATAATGTTGGTGTGAATTCATGCAGTGATTGTTTTGAATGTTTAAATACTTGAATGAAAACATAGTATGTAACTTGTAGAATGTATGAATGTTTGAATGTACATGTAAAACGTATCTGTAACTGAGTACTATGGATGTTGAATGTATTGGTAACACATATCTGTAATCTCCTTATTATGAATGTTTGACTGTGTGAGATCGCTAGTGGTTTGCAAGGCCACTAACATATGTCACGACATAGGAAGCCACCAAACCTAGGCATTTTTGTCGACTTTGACTGAGACACGGAAGCACTCATTGGTAGAAGTAGGCCAAGAGTGGGGTTGCCTGAAACCCATTAGATCTAACCTTTTATTCCACGGTCTAAATGTATACGTTGATTAATGGTGCTTATGGTACCCTATTCGGGACATGATCTAGAATGTTTCACTTGAATGTTTTTGTACTCCATCATACCATATGCAAACAATGTAACATTTGTAACATGTATTTCACCCCCGAAGTTATAAAACCAAAAACAGTTAAAGAAAAGGGGGAGCATGAACTCACAACTTTGCGTTCCTTGCGTCGTAAACTTCACCGGATTTGCTTATATAGCGTCGTGACCTAAACGTGTTTTATTAATGTTAGTCACTGAACTTGTATCGCACAAGTACAAGTCACTATCTTTTGTGTACGTATTCCTGTGTTAAAAATAATTTATATTTTTAACTAAGTGTCTTACTTATATTATTTTCTCAAAAATAAATATAAGTTTCTTGTATTTTGCATTTTGCACCCGAGTTGTGTATCTTGTATGTTGTATGTGTATTTTTGTTACAAAAATTATGGCGAGGTTTATATTCGAAAAGCATAGTTTAGAACACACTAGCAAACATTTGTCTAGAAAATATTTACTAAGTGTTAGGATTTTTGGAAAATTTCGCCATAGTCTCCTTTGTAAATAGAGGCGTCCATGCTTAATAGCATATCATTTTCTTTTACATGTATCCTGTAGATCGTTCTCACATAGCCAACCCGACAATTAGACATGCAATAAACTACTTATGTCATTTCAGCTTTATTAATCAAAACTGGACTGTTTTCGAGCATTTTAATAAAATAGTTAACCTTCTCCAAAAATTCCCAAATTTTTACAGAATGTCATATACCATCCAAATTTTATTGTGTAAAAATATCGGGGTCCAGTTAATTACCAATATTTTATAGAAATTCATTTACCGGACTGAAATCAGATTCGTCACTTTCTGACTGCCGTTCACGGAAAAATTCATTTAAAATTCATCGTAAGCCCGATTGGTGAAATTCCAGTGGGAGAATTACTACGACATCAGTGGTCATCTACAGTACGAATTTCATTAGTTAATTCTACTCAGGTTTCAAGTTATGACTCCGAATACAACACACATTTTCTGTAGTAAAAACGCAGTTTTAGCTGCTGTCCAAAAACAATCCTTTAAAAAGCGTAAACGACCTCGAAAAATTATGATTCCAATGCCATTTGATCCGTTTTTCAAAAATACATAATTTAGGCTTCAGAAAATCAGTTTTTCGATTTATTATGATCTGTTTACAGCCCATTAAAGTTGGCTGAAAATGCTAATCAGCATGTTGTTTCTAGCATAAATATTACTAAAACGCACACATACGATCACCATATATATAAAATAAAGTATGATCAAAGAAGCTTACTACTAGCTTTGAAGCTAGGGAAGAAACACTAGAGAAATTGGGTGAATAAAAGCACACAAGAGAGGTCCTTCAAATTCCGTTTCTTGCAAGCTTCTTAGACATGCTCC
This sequence comes from Helianthus tuberosus, assembly GCA_030545235.1. Classification (NCBI taxonomy): domain Eukaryota; kingdom Viridiplantae; phylum Streptophyta; class Magnoliopsida; order Asterales; family Asteraceae; genus Helianthus; species Helianthus tuberosus. The sequence goes on from CM060432.1 coordinate 5,229,722, forward strand.
TTACACCTTAATATCACTAGAGAATGGTTGGAACTTGAATGAAGAATGATGGATGTGTGGGTGTGCTCTTGACCGTAAGTAGAAGGAAGGAGAAAGAAAAAGAAAAGTGTTGGTGATGATGAAAATGATTTGTTGATTGTTCTTTATAATCAAATTCTTTGACCTTTAGATTATGGTGTCCACTAAATTACCAACATGATTACACAAGCTCCAAGAAGAATTTAGTGGGAGATTTTTGATCAATTCTCATGGGGCCATGCATGGTGGACCGAAAATTAAGCAGGGGGGGTTAAATGAAAATTAGATGGTAAGTAGGTAGTTTGTTAGGGGTTAAGTGGTAAAAGTCTAGTGTTATGTGTAACTTGCATTATGTAGTAAGTTTAAGTGTTCGAGAACCAATACTAACTCAGAAAATAAAAACAATGCTTCTTGCAATATTTTAGTATTCCGGGTTATGTCCGGTTATTCGGTTAAATACCGGTTCTTTAAAGTGCTAAACTGCACCGTTTAGTGTCCTTCAAGTATCTTTTGTAACCCTTTCAATTCCCAACACTTGGGGAAGTATTCTGAATAATGAAACATAAATTCTGCATGACTTTTATATGCTTAAAAGCTGATTTGAGCTGAATTTAGATAAATTCTGCACTTAAAGTGCGTTTCGGGTGCTTTTTAGTGCGTATTTTAGCTTCCGGATGGTATATATGTAAACCCTTGTATGTATTCTTGGGTTTTAATGTATTCTTGCTGTTGGACCTACACCTAGGCCTCAATTCTAATGTCTGACTGTTTTCTACAGTTTTGTTGACACAGTGTGTCTTACCGGTGAGTTTACTAGTACTTCTGACGCAACGCTCTCGTTTATGCATAAAGCAATATTTTGTAGTATAAAACGTGCATGAATTCACATGTATAGCATGAAATCAGATAATATTGACATTTAAGCACATAATTGTAGTCATTAAATAATAATTAAAGTTGTCACAGTCTCCCCCCGTTAAAAGAATTTCGTCCCGAAATTCAGGCTGAGCTAACTCTCGCAGGAGTCTTCTTGAACAGGTGGGGATACTTTTCTTTGAACTGGTCTTCACGTTCCCATGTGTACTCGGGTCCGTGTTTAGAGCTCCAACGTACTTTGACGAGTTTCACACTGCTCCTCCTGGTCTTGTTGACTTTCCAGTCGGTAACCTCAACGGGTTGTTCTGTAAATCGGAGGGCGTCATCAATATGCACTTCATCCATCGGGATGGTCACGTTTTCTTGTGTTGGACTCTTCTTCAGGTTGGATACATGGAACGTGTCATGTACCCCATTAAGTTCTTCCGGTAATTCCAACTTGTACGCCACGGTACCAATTCTTTCCAAAATTCTGAATGGTCCGATGTATCATGGATTCAGCTTCCCACGTTTTCCGAATCTGACTACTCCCTTCCAAGGTGAGACCTTCAACAAAACTTTGTCTCCAACCTCGAACTGTAATGGTTTTCGTTTTTGATCGGCGTAGGTCTTTTGTCGATCTCGGGCCGCCTAAATGCGCTCTCGGATTTGTATGATCTTGTCGGTTGTCTCTTGCACAACTTCAGGACCAACCATACGTTTATCTCCAGCGTCTACCCAACATAAGGGCGATCGGCATTTGCGGCCATACAGAGCTTCGAACGACGCGGCTTTTATGCTCGTATGATAACTGTTATTGTAGGAAAACTCAACTAAAGGTAGATGAGTATCCCAGCTGCCGCCTAGATCCATGACACATGCGCGAAGCATATCTTCTAATGTTTGTATAGTCCGTTCGCTCTGGCCGTCTGTTTGCGGATGGAATGTCGTGCTTAGATCTAACTGAGATCCAAAGGCTTCCTGAAATGATTGCCAGATTCTTGAGACAAAGCGTCCATCTCTGTCTGAAATGATTGAGATAGGTACTCCATGACGTGCCACAATTTCCTTTAAGTATATCTCAGCAAGCTTTCCAGTGCTGTATTTTTCTCGGATCGGTAGGAAGTGCGCAGACTTCGTTAATCGATCAACTATTACCCATATCATATCATGCTCTATCGGGGTCCTGGGTAATTTTGTTATGAAGTCCATCGAGATTTGTTCCCACTTCCACACGGGAATCTCTGGTTTTTGTCGTAGGCCGGACGGTTTCTGATATTCTGCCTTAACCTTGGCACAGGTTAGGCATTTTCCAACATATACAACAACATCGCTTTTAAGTCTCGGCCACCAGTAATATTCCTTCAAGTCTTGATACATTTTGTCCGATCCTGGATGGATCGAATATCTCGATTTGTGGGCTTCATCAAGGATGACTTCTCGTATGCCACCATAGAGTGGAACCCAAATACGCTTCTTGAAGTATAAGGCTCCCTCTTCGTTTGGCACCATGTATTTCAGCATACCCCGTAGGTATTCAGCTTTACGGCCCCGTCAGTCATTGTGGCAAAACACACAATAACGCTCACAATGACATCGAGAAAGGACCTATACTACCCTCCTTGATGGCTGTGAAACATCGCTAATAATCGCATACTTGAAACAAAAACCGATTGTTATATCGAAACTTTGGAATATGAATACGTATATACGACCCTTTGGTGATTAATTATAACATATATAATAATATAAATATATGGAAATGTGGCCCAAACTATCGCAACGCACCAAAAACAAGGATTGAGAGGCCTCCGGACGGACAGGTCAGCCGAACGGCTGGGCCAACCGATCGGACAGGCCGGCCGAAGGGCTGGGCCGACCGATCGGACAGGCCGTACGATCCGGATGGGCCGGCCGATCGAACGGGCCGTCCGATCCAGGCCAACCTGCCCTCCTTTCCTTCCTCCTTGCCTATAAATACCCCTCATTCACCTCAAACACACTTGTTGTCACTGTTGCTGCTCGACCAGAAGTTCCAACCCCTTTATCTCTCGATTTCTCATGATTCTTGTAAGTTTCCAACCTAATTCTTGTACTTCCATGATCTATATTCAATTCTACACCTTTCTACCTTTTAAATCTTCACTATTAACCATGAAATCTCTGGATTTTAGGCATTCTAGGGTGATGTCACCATGGAGTTCTTATGAACTTCAAGAGTGATATCATCCATGAACGAACGACTCGGATCTGGATGATTTCCATACGTTTTTGCATAAATCTAGTCTAAATCTAAGTTTTCTAACCAAAGTGTGTGTGTTTTCGGGTTAAACACGGGAAAGACCATCAAGGACGGCCAGATCTGATGGAACGGGGTGGTTCCCGGCCGTTAGAACGGGTCGGATTTGATGGGGTTTCAGTAGTTTAACACAAGGACACCCCGTCTCAGTCAAATCGCCTGAAATCTTTCCAAAACCCATCAAGTGTGACACGATCAGGACGATGGAACGAATTGCCGTCCGATCGGACTGCTATCCGATCGGACAGCAAACAAAATTTAACCAACCGATCGGACAAGGTGTTAACCGATCGGACCACATGGTAACCGATCGGACAACATGCTAACCGATCGGCTAGCATGTTAACCGATCGCACAACATGCAAACCGATCGGCCAACATGCAAACCGATCGGCCAACATGTTAACCGATCGGACAACATGCAAATCGATCGGCCAACATGTTAACCGATCGGACACCATGTTAACCGACCGGATAGCATGGTAACCGAACGAACCACATGTCCAGCCGACCGAACGGGCCCAAGCATCAATGTCCGAACCAAACCTTGGTCTTTTCGCCACCACTTAACGCGCTATTCACCGTTTAACGATCTGTAACCAGGATAACTCAGACGTACTCTCAATCGATCCAAAACAAGTTGTGTCTACTTGTCGATTACGCACTGTGAGTATACTTGACCCCTTTTTAATCGCATTTTGGGTGTAACATACGTTTCTAACAAATCAAGCTTATCGAATGAATTACTCAATCAATCGAATTATCACTTGCGAATAACTGTTATGCATAGATATACGTGATGCTAGTTGCATATGTGCTAGGGTTTATACTCGCGACGTCCCACCATGACTAGTATAGTACTATTGCGCCCGACGGGGTCTAGTTTGCCATCACATATTCGAGCATCGAGGACTTAGTTGGTAGTATCAGCTTTGTGAGTACATATGTCGTGTGTTACGTTTATGCATATGGAAATTCGCTACACGTTTTAACCTATTACGCTATACTTATCAAACCTGTATACTCGCCAATACTTTTATATTGACAAATATTTTAACGTATGTTGCAGGCTAGATCGCAGGCTATTTCAAATCAAGCTAGGAAGTCTAGAAACTAAACTAAAATCTAGGTTGTCGGATTTGTATTGTTCGAGAGGACAAGAAATCTGTGATAACTTATGTGATTGTATTATTTGTTAGTATGGGATAACGAATGTATTAAATATTATCGCAATGTAGTTGTTATGGAATCTCTTGAGCAATCTGATTTGCCTAGTGCCGCGCCCCGATGACTCCGCCATCGGTTGGGGTGTGACAGATTGGTATCAGAGCCATAACTATAGGGAATTAGGCCAGACTCGACCTAGTCCGGGTCGACGTCTTAGAAATTGACCTAGTCTATAGTCTAAGTACCAACAGGCCGACTCGTACGAACCAATAGGGTTTGTATCGGGCCTACCTGATACTCTCGATCGAAATTGCTAAAAGCTACAACTTTGTGTGAACACCGCATGCTACAACTTCACACGAAGAAGCCTTTCCTAAGGCTGGAATACTACTTAGCCTTTCCTAAGGCTGACATAATACACGTGTTTTCGAAATTACTCGCCTAACAAAACCGAGTGATCCTGTCGAGACCAGGTGTGAAAACCAAGAACTCTCGATGAGATCGCTCACTCAACGCATTTTCTAGCACGAGAACCTTTCATCGAGTTAGGAGTGACATCCACATCTCGACGAAGATCTCCATTTCGAAATCTAGTGGGACTCACGAATTTATTCGAAGAGCATACCCACAATTAGGAACGAAACTATTAAGTCAGGGGTGAAACCCGTACCTTAATAAGCCGTTCCACTCTCTATAAACTGGTTTTCAAAAAGCTCTCACCAAGGACTCGACTATCACGATAACTCGAGCCACGCGATGACTAGGAAGACGAATGCCATGAGCTGCATCCCAGTGGAAGCATGGAGTCTTCTAAGTTAACGCGCGTGAACGAACTTGTTGAATATAGTTGGGTTACCTGGGTTAGTCGATGCCTAAACACCCAAGGCACTCTATCGTACGACCCGCCAATTTTACAACTGGCTGGAACTTATTTACGTTTTGAAACTTTACGCTTTATCGATTTCTCGATTTAACGATTTTCACTACCTGCTTTATAAACGCACAAGTCGCACAGCCATCGCAATCTAAAACGAAACCCGAATGTTCGCAACAAAACTAATGCATAATCTATCGCATTCGCTCTCGCTTTCTCACCTCAACGCGTCCTCGCTTATTCTAAATCGACCCGCATGTGTATGAATACAAATACAAATTACAATTATATAAAATACCTATATATATATATATACGTATAAACAACAAGTCATTGTGTGAGAACTTAGGAACTTCGTGCCTCCTATGTGGCTCCTATGTGATTCGTATTACTACTATACTATCGCATCAAGTTTTGAACGCGCTCAATCGCAATGCAAAACTCAAAAATCATTATGATCGAATCTCATTCCAAGTCTCTTCCTATCTAGATGCGTTCCAACTACTCCACCTCGAGACGAACAGCTAGGAGAAGAGCCAAACGAAGCGCCGATAAGAGGATTGCATCACTTGTGACTAAGGAAGTGGTTAAGCTTATTCCTCAAATTGCCGCTCGAGTGCACTCTCTCAGCAACTCTCGAGCCTCGAAAGACTCCAGGACGGAAGCATCGCGATCTGCTTTTCTTTACAAACACTTCAGAGCTTGTGACCCAATGGAATTCACGGGTGAAGGAGGTGTAACTCAACTACTCCAGTGGTTCGATTCTATCGAAGTTACCCTTCGTCAAAGTGGGTGTCCCGATAGCTTCCGTACTACTTGCGCTACCGGAGTATTTCAATCGCGAGCACTCGACTGGTGGGCCGCCGAACGAAACAAACGTGGGATCTCCACAGCCTACGCTCTCTCTTGGGACGAGCTGAAAGAGCTCATGAAGACAGAATACTGTCCCCCTCATGAAATTCAGAAACTGGAAGACGAATTTTGGAAAATCAAGCAAGTCGAAGGTGACAACGCTGGCTACACCGCAAGGTTCAAACAGCTTAGTATAATCTGCCCAGGTCAAGTCGACACTTCAGAAAAGGCCATCGCGAAGTACATTTGTGGCTTGCCTGAGTGTGTGGGTAATTTTGTCGAAGCTGCGAGACCTGCCACCATCGAAGAAACCTACCGCTTAGCCGCAGAAATCAACAACAAACGACTCATGGAAGGGTTATTCTCAAGGAATCCTGTCAAACAAGCTCATCAAGCAATCGCCATTAATTCTTCAGGCGAAGATGTTGACGATTCTTCTGATGAATCTACTGACGAATCTTCTGACAAATCTGCTGGCGATTCTTCTAACGAATCTGCTAACGATTCTTCAGACGAATCTGCTGCCGATTCTTCTGACAAATCTGCCGACGGATCTTCCGACAAATCGGCCAAAGATTCTGCAAGTGAGTCCTCAGACGAATCCTCCAACGACGACATCTCTTCGCAGGACACCGACAAACCCAGCCGCAAACGAAAGATTTCAAGCCCGAGCTCATCAATAACCGAACTGCTGCAACCGAAACCTCTTCAAACAGTTCCGGTGTTTCCAAAGCGAGCTTACACTGGAGCTCATCCCCAGTGTTACTCATGTACCTATCATCATCCAATTGGGGCTGACTGTCGCTATTGCAATAACTGCAACCGTTACGGTCACTTCACCCGCAACTGCCGCATCGAACCGCGAACTTGAGTACAACAACAACAGCTCCAGCAAAAGTCTTCAGCTTCAAGCATCTAGCAGGCGTAGGATAAAGTTGTAATAATACGATTTTTGACGTTAATTTCTAAGTCTTGTACTTACTCTATTACTCGATGTTGCCACTATGCGTAACATAAACCCTCGTACTTGTTTTCCCTTCCACTCTCTAATCATCGCACTTAGAATAGATTCACACACATACTATATACTATATATCACGAAATGGTGTGTTTTACCCTCACCACACTCTTAGAACGAGGTACGATAAACGTGCAAGGAACGACTAATCACGGGTGCACACTGGATTATTTGGGTTAGTGCACGGAGATTGTAGTAAATTCTAAGGTGCCATAAGCGTTACGACGAAGTATGACACCAAACCAAGGGATCTAAGTAGTAGGGGTCAAGCAAGGTGTGCTTTATCATACTACCAAAGTTCCGTGAAGAAAGTGCCACGTGGAGTTGAACATTATTAGACCTATTATACTATTGTGATTATTTTCAACACACTACACTCAATCGCAAGGCGTAACAACTAAATCGCATCATCGCGAGACTTAACGCATGTCTGCAAACGTAGTGCAATCGCCTCATCGATGGACTCCGGGAGTCTACCTCGCAAGGCCATTGTATCGACGCAAGACTGGTCGTAAGTCTGTCAAAATCAATCTCATCAAGTACAGTAACGCTCACGATGTTGTTTGAGTGAGGACCTATTCTACCCTCCTCGGTAACCGTGATGCGTCGCAACGTAACGTTAAGCTTATTCGAAACAAAACTCGGCTAATCGCAATCGCTTATCATGTGTATCTCACAATCTCTATCGCTTATTATGTGGATCTATATCGTTTATCGCTATACCATTATCTGTGATATTTGTGTTAAGTTAGCACACATGACCTCGCTTCACGAGAGGAAACTCATATGGTTAAAGCAAGGTGGTTTAGTCATATCAGCGGGCTTTCGTGGAAAAAGGCCATGTGGGGTCTAATGTTAGTTAAATCTGTGGTGTAATCAATCAAATCGAACCGCATAAATCGCGCATACCTCCATCGCTTGCAACGCAGCAACTGCCGCTTATCGTAATTCAACTATCGTCGACGTCGCTACTAGTGTTGTGGTTATGTTAGTCGCTTAATCACCTAATCACTTATCGCTTATCATATATAGTCTACCGCTAATTTGCGTATCGCGTACCGCTTATCGCTCGCTTGGTGTTCATTGCAGTCTGTGTGGTATTAGTACGCATGACATCGCTTCACGAGGCGAAACTAACCTGGTTAAACGTGGTGTTTCACCATGTTAGCAAACTCTCGTGGAAACGTGCCATGTGGGTTCAAAGTGGAATCTAATCGAAAACGCGCTATTCGCTTATCGCTTATCGCTCGACGCCTACCCAGACACGACACATAAATGTTTTGTGTCATTAGGCTACTCGCGCACGCTGCTACAGCTACATTCGCAATCCAACTCGCCGGTTCAACCTATTCGATTCTACCCTATACTCGGTCCGACTTCCTATCGACTGGGCCGAGTAAGCGCAAATTCTATCCATGTCATGTCGGCACACCTGACACCGCCTCACGAAACGGAAGTAATATGAACGAAACATGGTGGATACGCCGCTGGTACTTCTTATATATAAGTGTTTTAAACATATTAACCAACTTTCGTGGGGAAGTGCCAAGTGGGGCTCGGTGATTTACTACCTTTTGTACTATTAAAACTTATTTTTATATAAAATTTTGATTTAAAAACCGGTGGACAAGTGAAATTCTCTCACGACGGGGAGATAACATCGAATCAGCTTAACTCCATGTCCAAGAAGAGTTTCATAAGTCCAGTTTTCCTTAAAAGCTTTTAAAACATCAAACAAAATCCTTCTTAAGGTATTGGTTCGACGTCGAGTTCAGCTTGAACCCATGCCATAGGAGAGTTTTCGTAACCTCAGTTTTCATCTTCGAATTCCTTAAAATGTGTAAAACCTAAACTTCCTTGCAACATCGGTTAACATCGACTCAGTTGGCCATACGTTGAAAGGAAATTTTTCAAGAGTTCCATCCCAAAACTCCCTTTAAATATCTAAAAAAAACGAACGTTCCTTGTAACGTTGGTTAACGATCGACTTAGATTAACCCTACGTCATGAGAAACCTTTCAAGATCTTTAAAATTTTAATCGCATCGAACTAACGAATCCCCGTGACACGAGGTACTTTGGAACGCCAACTTGTGGAATATTACTTTTGTCTTTACGTCGCCATCTCGCTATCGCAATCGATCTCTCTTATTCGAAACGCTCTCGCCGGTCAACTCACAGTCAAATCACTCGCTGTATCGCTACTCATACAAAATCAACTCTCAGAAGTCTACCTATTGGATTAATTTCGGGACGAAATTTCCTAAAGTAGGGGAGACTGTAACAACCCGCACTTTCGTGCGTTGTTACTACTCGATATACTCGTTACGCCTAGCACCAGAGATTCGGATCATAATGTAACTATATCGCATACGTCACTATTCGAAGGATAATCGTATATTTTCGCAATATATTATAGCTACATCACATCACAAACACTAACACTCACGATGACATTGAGTGAGGACCTATTCTACCCTCCTCGGTGGCCGTGATGCGTCGAAACGTAAACAATTAACGCTAACAAAGATTCTCGGGTGAGTGCTATAGCTCTAGTCGTCGTGACGATGATGACTATACGAGTGAATGGTACCCCGTCAGTCATTGTGGCACAACACACAATAACGCTCACAATGACATCGAGAAAGAACCTATACTACCCTCCTTGATGGCTGTGAAACATCGCTAATAATCGCATACTCGAAACAAAACCGATTGTTATATCGAAACTTTGGAATATGAATACGTATATACGACCCTTTGGTGATTAATTATAACATATATAATAATATAAATATATGGAAATGTGGCCCAAACTATCGCAACGCACCAAAAACAAGGATTGAGAGGCCTTCGGACGGACAGGTCAGCCGAACGGCTGGGCCAACCGATCGGACAGGCCGGCCGAAGGGCTGGGCCGACCGATCGGACAGGCCGTACGATCCGGATGGGCCGGCCGATCGAACGGGCCGTCCGATCCAGGCCAACCTGCCCTCCTTTCCTTCCTCCTTGCCTATAAATACCCCTCATTCACCTCAAACACACTTGTTGTCACTGTTGCTGCTCGACCAGAAGTTCCAACCCCTTTATCTCTCGATTTCTCATGATTCTTGTAAGTTTCCAACCTAATTCTTGTACTTCCATGATCTATATTCAATTCTACACCTTTCTACCTTTTAAATCTTCACTATTAACCATGAAATCTCTGGATTTTAGGCATTCTAGGGTGATGTCACCATGGAGTTCTTATGAACTTCAAGAGTGATGTCATCCATGAACGAACGACTCGGATCTGGATGATTTCCATACGTTTTTGCATAAATCTAGTCTAAATCTACGTTTTCTAACCAAAGTGTGTGTGTTTTCGGGTTAAACACGGGAAAGACCATCAAGGACGGCCAGATCTGATGGAACGGGGTGGTTCCCGGCCGTTAGAACGGGTCGGATTTGATGGGGTTTCAGTAGTTTAACACAAGGACACCCCGTCTCAGTCAAATCGCCTGAAATCTTTCCAAAACCCATCAAGTGTGACACGATCAGGACGATGGAACGAATTGCCGTCCGATCGGACTGCTATCCGATCGGACAGCAAACAAAATTTAACCAACCGATCGGACAAGGTGTTAACCGATCGGACCACATGGTAACCGATCGGACAACATGCTAACCGATCGGCTAGCATGTTAACCGATCGCACAACATGCAAACCGATCGGCCAACATGTTAACCGATCGGACAACATGCAAACCGATCGGCCAACATGTTAACCGATCGGACAACATGCAAATCGATCGGCCAACATGTTAACCGATCGGACACCATGTTAACCGACCGGATAGCATGGTAACCGAACGAACCACATGTCCAGCCGACCGAACGGGCCCAAGCCACAATGTCCGAACCAAACCTTGGTCTTTTCGCCACCACTTAACGCGCTATTCACCGTTTAACGATCTGTAACCAGGATAACTCAGACGTACTCTCAATCGATCCAAAACAAGTTGTGTCTACTTGTCGATTACGCACTGTGAGTATACTTTACCCCTTTTTAATCGCATTTTGGGTGTAACATACGTTTCTAACAAATCAAGCTTATCGAACGAATTACTCAATCAATCGAATTATCACTTGTGAATAACTGTTATGCATAGATATACGTGATGCTAGTTGCATATGTGCTAGGGTTTATACTCGCGACGTCCCACCATGACTAGTATAGTACTATTGCGCCCGACGGGGTCTAGTTTGCCATCACATATTCGAGCATCGAGGACTTAGTTGGTAGTATCAGCTTTGTGAGTACATATGTCGTGTGTTACGTTTATGCATATGGAAATTCGCTACACGTTTTAACCTATTACGCTATACTTATCAAACCTGTATACTCGCCAATACTTTTGTATTGACAAATATTTTAACGTATGTTGCAGGCTAGATCGCAGGCTATTTCAAATCAAGCTAGGAAGTCTAGAAACTCAACTAAAATCTAGGTTGTCGGATTTGTATTGTTCGAGAGGACAAGAAATCTGTGATAACTTATGTGATTGTATTATTTGTTAGTATGGGATAACGAATGTATTAAATATTATCGCAATGTAGTTGTTATGGAATCTCTTGAGCAATCTGATTCGCCTAGTGCCGCGCCCCGATGACTCCGCCATCGGTTGGGATGTGACAAGTGTTATGGCCGAAACAGTTGCAATTGGTACAGTGGAGACATTTGACATTGGTAGGGTGGTGGAAATTGCAAGTAGTACACTTGGGATGAATCTCAGTGTATGGCTTTCGATCCTTTATAGGCGTAACAGGGTTCGGGTTCACAGTTGGTACAATCGCGTTGCAACGAGAGTTTGATTGCTTTCGCTTCTTCCCCTTGTTGCTATTCGACTGTTGGGTAATTTAATTGGCTGGCTTGGATGAAACAAGGTTCGCAGCTTGTTTATCGTGAATGCGATTGTTGTTCAGGGAAGCTGCGAGACGGTAGACAGCTTCGATGTTATCGAGTCTGGCTGCCTCGATGGCATCACGCATTACAGAGGGTAAACCATTGATGTACTTCCTTATCTTGCGGTCAGTGGTCATAACGAGGTGGGGAACAACGAAACTAAGCTGTTTGAAGCGAGTAGTATAGGCCAGGTTATCGTTGCCAATTTGCTTTAAAGCCCAAAATTCTTCTTCCAACTTTTGTTTCTCATGCGGATGGCAAAATTCTTCCATCATGAGTGTTTTAACCATTCTAGAGCTTAGGCTTGGAATGCCCCAGTCGCACTACGCGTTTTGAGCTCTTCGGGACATTCACTGTTGATGAACGTGACCTCTATGTTGTCAAACCATTCGAGCATAGTGATATGTGCAAAATGAAACATATAAATTACATCAATTGTGGCATAAAACTAACCCTTTTTTAGTACTAATGTTGGAAAAAAGTGTGCTTTTGTCTTCCTTTTGTATTTTTAGGATTAAATGAGCTCAAATTAACAAAAGAAGTAAAAAGACAGCTAAATCTAACATAAAACAAAGAAATGAACAAACGTGACATGCCCGACCCCACGACAGCATCTTCCCAAGCAAAACAAGAAAACAGAAGGCTGAACACGCCCCGTGCTCAGTGAACACGGGGGCGTGCCCAAGTCCCAGCAGAAAAGACAAAGCTGTAGAAGCTTCTATCGCCCACCACGGGGCTGTGCTCAGCGGACACGGGGCCGTGGTCAACTATAAGATTCGCAGAATCCAGGAAAATCTTGATAGTACAGATATGCTTCTGCACACGGGGGCGTACCCAGCGGACACGGGGGCATGGTCAACTAATGCAGACAAAGTGCAATTAATGAAGACAGAGAAGAGGATGGACACGGGGCCGTGCCCACTGGACACGGGGCCGTGCCCGAGCATCTGTTCAGCCTATAAATAGGAGTGCTTGGCTCAAGTTCAAACCATCCCTTGGCACACCACCTCTCTCACAATTCACCCACCACCCACCACCTACCACGACCATAACACCATCATCCACCACCATCATTCATTGTCCATGATAGAGTGTGTGAGTCGTCTCGGGATCCAAGATTGATCGTAAGAGTTCTTGACAATCAAGGCCATGTTTGCCTAAGTCTCTTACATCACTTGGTGAAGACAAAGTGTCTAGTGTAATACTTTTTATTTTTAATCTTTTAGCACTTTTTACTTGGTTTTGTATTAATGACTTTAATAACTAGTTTCTTATGTTGAAGATGATTTTGCCTTATCGTTTGTTCGTGGTGTCTTGGCATTATTTTACTGTCTATATAAAATAAAAGTTTTTCACCATTCATATCTCCACGGTCTATATGGAGGTATGTTGGCTACCTGGTCGGGGGTTAAGGGAACGGTTTGGTAAGAGTCTTGCCTTATTCAGTGTATAGATCCTGCAAGGACCTGGGTCAAATTTAGTAGGACCTCCTTCAATACTTAACGGTATTGGATGGCGGGGGTCCAAATTCTTTGATCCCCTCATATGTAAGCTACTATTAATACTTTAACCCGGCTACTTAGGACTGTATCCCTGCTGACTCAGACTACTTAGCCGAGGGTAACGTCACCTTCAAAAGAGGGGCCTACCATAATATGTATTAATAACTTAATTAATTATCTTTCAATAATCCGACCCTTTAGGATTGTATCCTTGCTGACTCAAACTACTGGGTTGAGGGTAACGTCACCTTCAAAAGAGGGGGCTACTACAATAACTAAGATAATCTCTTAAAAAGTGCAAAAGTGCGGAAATAATCAAAGGTTACACTAAACACGAGTCGGAGCCAAGTGATTCATCTTGTCTATCTGTTTTTCTTTTAATTTTATTTTCAGCATTTTAGTTAATTTTATTTTTCTTAGTTTAAAACCTTTTTCTATTTTTTTTATTTGATTAGACGTTGAGGATAAACCGATACTAAAAGCTCTTGTGTCCTTGGACGACCTCGGTATCTTACCAACACTATACTACGCTCATGATGGGTGCACTTGCCAATATGTGTGTTTAGTGTTAGTAAATATCGTGTTTTATAAATTTAAAACTTGGCTAAAAAAGTGTAAAAAGGGCTTAAAATATATTTAAACTTATATACACACTTCACACGCATCAAGTTTTTGGCGCCGTTGCCGGGGACACAAGGATTTTAAGAAAACTTAAAATCGACGGCCTAATCAGTTTTTCAAAACTTTTTTAAAACGCGCGCACATTTTTCTGCATTTTAGTTTAGTTTTGCATTTACAGTAGGTTGAACACGGGCCGTGCTCGCTGAACACGAGGCCGTGCTGCATCTTTTTCATAAAACACCTAGTAACAGAAGCTGAACACGGGGTCGTGCTCACTAAACACGCCCCCGTGCTCAACGAAATCTGTAACTTTAATTAAAACGCCCAGATACAGATTCTGTACACGGGGCCGTGATCACTGAACACGGGGCCGTGTCCAGCCTCTGTTTCCGTTTTATTTTTGTTTTCTGATCTCGAGAATTTGTTGTGGTCTGCTGAGTGATTCTTATGGATTAATACTCAGGAGATTACAACTACACCTATGAGGAGGATGATTATAGGAATAATTATTGCACTAATTGTGGTGACCCGCACTCGGTTCAATATTGTAACTTATATCAACCGTCCACTTCATACACCTACTATGAGGAGCCCACGGACGAGCCATCAACTTCATACACATCCTATGAATACCAAAGGTATGAACCTCCTCCCTCATACTCATATTTTGATGAACCAAGGTATGAGCCTTCTTACTCATACTTTGAGGAACCAAGATATGAGCCACCACCTTCGTATGCTTATTATAAGGAACCATGGCGTGAACAACCCACCTCGTATGAGTACTATGAAGAACAAAATTACGACCCTTATCCATCATATGCTTACAATGAAGGATAATGGTGTGAACCATCTACTTCATATGGGTATTATGAGGAACAAAGGATCGAACAACCGGATTCAAGCTTTGAAAATCCCAATCCTTTTTCTATAACCGAAGTGATCGATAGGATATTAGAACACCTTAGAGTTATCGATCGCTATATAAAAGAATCTCGCGGAAGGGAAGAGGAGTCCCGCGCAAGAGAAGAATTAAATAAAGAAGAGATAACTGAAAGTGTAAAAATGGAAGAACAAATAAGTGAAAAACCGACACATGAGTTAAATAACGAAAAAGGTGAGTCCGACAACGTTAAAATTCAAGAAGAGTCTAATTTTGAAAAAATTAATCTCTTGTCACCTTCTTTTGAAAATCATTGTTTAGTTCCCACTCATGCTAAGTTCTTAAAAGAGTTCAACACTAACACTAAAATTGACGAAACGGTAAGTGTTAAGTTAACTAATGATCAAACCTCGCTAATAAAAGAAGACCCATTTGAAATTAACATTACACCGGTTCCATGTTTCTTTCAAAATTCGTTTATTAGTAATGTCACAATCGATAAAGATCTTTGTGTTAACATAATGCCCAACTACATTTTCGAAAAATTAAGTATTAGTGATTTTTCTCCACTTCAAATACCCATTTTCGATCCAATCGGAAGATAATAAAATCAGTCGGTGTAGTTGAGGATGTCTTGGTTCGAACAAATCAAATGGTAGTCCCCACCGACTTTGTCATCCTCAATGACGCTCCTCTAGTGTTGGGACGACCATTTGTAAAAACTCACGAAGCTTTGAAAAATCGGAAGTACAACAATCTACCTCTTCAATTAGGGGTATTTAAAAAGAGTGTCGATCTTGAGCGGTCAATGAAATATCCATTCGGCAATAATGACCCCCTAATTGAAGATGAAGATGAACCACCCGATACAAGTGAAAAGTTTGACCACTTTGTTGAAGAAGATGTCGCCATAGAACAAACTTTTAAAGTTCTTGATCAAAATGAGCAACCAAATAAGGAGTCTCCTAAAGACCCACCTCTTGAGTTCAAAGAACTTCCAAAAGGTTTGGAATATGCTTTTCTAGACAAAGATGGTAAATTACCTGTAATTATTTCGTCTAAATTAGATAGTTTAGAAAAAAGAAAAATTAATTAGTCTTTTAAAAAAACACAAAAATGCGATCGCTTGGAAGCTTGTAGACATTAAAGGAATAAGTCCTTCCATGTGCACGCACAAAATTTTAATGAATGATGACTACAAATCGGTAATACAACCACAACGTCGAGCAAATCCAAATGTTCAAGAAGTGGTTAAAAACGAAGTCATCAAATTACTTGACGCGGGACTTATTTATCCTATCTCCGATAGTCCTTGGGTAAGTCCCGTCCAAGTAGTTCCAAAGAAAGGAGGTATGACGGTAATAACTAATGAAAAGAATGAATTAATACCAACAAGAACCGTCACAGGATGGAGAGTATGTATAGATTATAGACGATTAAATGAAGCAACAAGGAAAGATCACTTTCCTTTGCCCTTTATTGATCAAATGTTAGAAAGATTATCCGGTCATAAATTTTACTGTTTCTTGGATGGTTTTTCAGGTTACTTTCAAATCCCGATAGCACCCGAAGACCAAGAAAATACAACATTCACATGCCCCTATGGAACTTTTGCTTATCGACGCATGCCGTTTGGTCTATGTAATACCCCTGCAACATTCCAACGTTGCATGGTAGCCATCTTCCATGACATGATACAAAAGACAATGGAAGTCTTCATGGATGACTTTTCTATCTTTGGGGATTCATACGACCAATGCCTCGATAACCTTGAACGAATGCTATCCCGATGTGAGGAAACTAACATCGCCCTTAACTGGGAAAAATGCCATTTCATGGTAACGGAGGAAATAGTACTCGGTTATAAAATCTCAAGCGAAGGAATGGAGGTGGATCGAGCCAAAATTGACACCATTTCTAGATTACCACCTCCATCCTCCGTTAGAGCTATCAGAAGTTTCCTAGGGCATGCCGGATTTTACAGGCGGTTTATCAAAGACTTTTCTAAAATTTCAAGGCCTCTAACAAAATTACTTGAAAAAGATGCCCCTTTCATCTTTGACAAGGATTGCAATCAAGCATTTCTAACCCTAAAGGAAATGCTAGTCAATGCACCTATCATGATAGCGCCTGATTGGAAATTTCCTTTCGAAATCATGTGTGATGCAAGTGACTTTGCAGTTGGAGCTGTCTTGGGATAAAGAAAAGAAAAACATTTTCACCCAATTTATTATGCTAGTAAAGCACTTAACGATGCACAAGAAAATTACACAACAACTGAAAAAGAATTACTAGCTGTGGTATTTGCTTTTGATAAATTTCGTTCTTATCTTGTTCTTTCTAAAACTATAGTCTATACAGATCATGTAGCCATTCGATATCTCTTCAAAAAGCAGGACGCAAAACCACGTTTGATTCGGTGGATTCTACTCCTCCAAGAATTTGATATTGAAATCAAAGACAAAAGAGGAGCAGAAAATACCGCGGCAGATCATCTTTCACGCTTAGAAGACCCAGCTTTGGAGGCAACTAGGGACGAGCAAATCAACGAAAAATTCCCAACGGAATCTCTAGAAATGGTGGAATACAAAGAAGAGCCATGGTACGCCGACTATGCTAACTACCTAGCTAGCGGTATAGTCGCAAAAGGTTGGCCACATCATCAAAGAAAAAAATTCTTTGCTAATGTGAAACATTATTTTTGGGAAGATCCATATCTTTTCAAAATGTGTGCCGACCAACTCATCCGACGATGCGTACATGGTAGCGAATCACGAAGAATTCTCCGCCATTGTCATGAAGGTCCATACAGAGGACATCATGGTGCCGCTAGTACTGCACGAAAGGTATTTGATTCAGGATTTTATTGGCCGACCATTTACAAAGACGCCCAAAGTCTTGTCAAGACTTGCGATGCTTGCCAAAAAATAGGTAATATTTCTTCCAAAAACGAAATGCCCCAAAATGGCATTCTTGTTTGTGAAATTTTTGATGTGTGGGGACTCGACTTTATGGGACCTTTCCCACCATCAAAAGGAAACAAATATATACTTG
This sequence comes from Helianthus tuberosus, assembly GCA_030545235.1. Taxonomy (NCBI): domain Eukaryota; kingdom Viridiplantae; phylum Streptophyta; class Magnoliopsida; order Asterales; family Asteraceae; genus Helianthus; species Helianthus tuberosus. The sequence continues at coordinate 5,247,809 of CM060432.1, forward strand.
TGGCAGTAGACTACTTATCTAAATGGGCCGAGGCCGAGGCACTTCCAACAAACGATGGAAGAGTCGTGGTAAGATTTCTGAAAAAAAAATTATTCTCTCGTTTTGGCACACCTAAATCGTTAATAAGTGATAAAGGTACCCATTTTTGCAACCATCAACTTGAATTTTTTTTAACAAGATATGGGGTCTATCACCGGGTCTTAACAGCATATCACCCTCAAACAAACGGACAAGCCGAAGTGACTAGTAGAGGTTTAAAACGAATACTTGAAAAAACCGCAGGGTTAAATAAAAAGGAATGGGCCGATAAATTAGATGATGCTTTATGGGCTTTTCGAACTGCTTATAAAACAACAATAGGTACAACCCCATATAAGCTCGTCTATGGAAAAAGTTGTCACTTGCCAGTAGAAATTGCACACAAAGCCTACTGGGCAATTAAAAATGTAAACTTAGATTTAGAATTTGCTGGTAAAAATCGATTTTGTCAATTAAATGAATTAGACAAACTTATGAATTATGCATACTCAAACTCCGAAATTTACAAGGAAAGAATGAAAAACTTGCATGACAAACATATTAAACCTAATGAATTTCGAGTAGGAGATCAAGTTCTTTTGTTTAATTCACGACTTCGATTGTTTCCTGGTAAATTAAAGTCTAGGTGGTCAGGACCTTTTTCCATCACCCATATTTTCCCACACGGTGCAGTAGAAATTAAATCTCGGAATGGAATTCCATTCAAAGTCAATGGCCAACGGCTAAAACTCTATCAAGGATTCATTGAGGATGAAGAGGAGGAGATCTCGCTTCAAACGGTCGAAGAATGAAAGCATCAACATCATACCTGGTAAGTTACGAACAATTGGAACGACATCTAAATCGGTAAATCTTCTAACCAAGTTTTGGGAAAAACGAGGGCATTCACACGAGCACTAAAAAAAAAAAAAAACTTTGCTCGGCACGAGGCCGTGTCCGCTGGACACGGGGCCGTGTCCGCGCAACTGTCGGGATAAATCCCCTTTTTCATAACAGTTACACCATTCCACACGCCCCGTTTCCCCAAAAACGCTCTGGTTCAAGGCGATTTTCCGCAGATTTTCGACGTCTCCTCTAGTTCTAACAACATCAAGGTATGATTCTATCACCATTAGTAGTTAGATTAAGCATTTGCATGTAGTCAAAACTTCAAAAATTTGGGGAAAAATCTAGGGTTCTTGAACTACACCCGGATCGAACCTCAAATTTTTGCTTAAATCTGTTAGCATTTAGTTAAATAAGTATTATAGGAAGTAAATCCACTTGTATTGTTCAAAGATTCGCCCGATTTCTCACAAAACCCCCAAACCCTTGTTCTTGAACCGAAAAGGATAAAATTGAATAGGTAAACGGGTTGTTTTGGGAAAAACGGCACTTGGGGTTTCATTTTCGGGGGAAACCGCACCTATTGGACCAAAAAATTTCAAGTTTTCGAAACCGGGTCGAAAAATGATGTTTTTGAGTAACAGACGCCTGGACACGGGGTGGTGTCCAGCACGCTATTTGCAGTTTTGTCCGAAAATTCTACGGTTTCGTGCTAACTTTTGGTGTATTCTTTCAGATGTCGAGGAAATTCACAAGGTTTAACGCAAATGAGCTCGACGCTAGGGCAAGATATGAAGTACTTCAAACAACGCCGGAAGAATACCCGAGACAAGTATGCACGGATCTGTTAGCCATGGTGAACCAACTTGACCGGTTTAACAACCTTGTTACCGGCCCGCTAAGGGTAGCCTTAACCACTCGACTTCGATCAGTCCACGAGTGCACTATGGAATTCTATAGCACCTTCACGTTCAATTCAAGGTACAACCCATTTGACAATGATGGGGTAGCATTCCGATGTGGTGGAACTAGGTACTCGATTTCAATGGCACAATTTGGGTCGATAGTCGGGCTGTATGCGGAGGAAGATGCGGGTAACGAGGAGAATACCGGAGGGATGCGAGAGATAGATGAGAACGGTCGCCAAGCCGCGTGGGCTCAGATTGGTCAAGGGCACTACAATCCGAGCAACACTAAGAGCACTAAGTTGAGGGACCCGCTCTACCGATACATCCATAGGCTCCTCGGCTACTCTCTTAGCCAAAGGCATGATAGCGGTGGCGTTGTTGGGTTGAGAGATTTGGTTGTCCTCCACTGCATCCATAACCGCAGACACCTCGATGTTCCGTTCCTCCTGCTCTGAAACATGCATCTGAACCAGCTTGCTACTTCACCAACCCCTATCTTCTTCGGGGGGTGGATATACCGTCTCTTCAAGCACTTCGTAAACATACCTAGGTCTTTCGAAAGGAGTCCATGGTCGGGAAGGGTAGACATACACATCTGCCGCTCCTTGAGCTTGATTTATGAGGCTGAAGACGGGACAGTTAGCTTCCAAAGGATGCAGGGGCATGCATGGAACCCTCAAGAGGCACTCGTCCTTCACACTCCACAACATCATCAGTACCGATACCATGGTGATCCGGGCCAATCCTCCTCACAAGGAGGTGGTTTTCCTAACTTCCAAAGTTTACATGATTTATTGCAGGAAAACCTCATGTGCACCAGGAACACCTATAACATTGTAAGCAACACGTACAACCGGGTTGGAGCAATCGAGAGAAACATATCCGATATCCAAGATGATATTGGAAATATCCGGGAGTACATTGCGGGGCACGGTGGAGGAGATGATGAGGACGAGGACATGGACTAGACGGGATGAGCGGAGGCAGAAGCGGTTGGTTAGTGATCACACAGGTTAACCCCCCTTTTATCTTGAACAATTTCCGGCCTGCGTGCCGTGTGTTGAACAATTTACTTTCCTTTAACTCTTTTTATTTTCTGCATTTCTTTTTCTTTTTTAACTTTGTGACATGGATGTTGAACTTGGTAATTTAGGATGTTTGCTATGGTTTGGTGTAGTGTTTATTGCTAAAACAGGTACATACGAGGCTTAGAGCACTAAACCTTAGTGTTACTAATGCCGGGACAGGAAAACCAGAGCCAGAAACCTTTTTTTCAAACTTTGCAGATTGTCTACACGGGGCCGTGTCCAGCCAACACGCCCCCGTGCCCACTACCCCAGACCTGCTGTTTGTCTTAGTCTGTAGAATTTCGACAGACACGGGGTCGTGCCCAGTAAACACGCCCCCGTGTCTACCTTCTGTAAGTTTTTCGTTACTGGCACCTGAACACGGGGTCGTGTCCATCCGACACGGGGCCGTGTCCAGACGCCCAGTAACACAAATTTTTGCTTTTTCACACCCTTTTACACATTCAATCAACCTAAAAACTTATTTTTGGGACACATTGAGGACAATGTGTAATTTAAGTGTGGGGGGAAGCTAAAACCTTGAATCTTGCAAGTCCTAACTACAAGCCTTACACAAAACTCTATTGGAACCGCTAATCACCCCAATTTTTTTCAAAAAAAAATCATTTTTTTTACTTGTCTAGGTTTAACTTGGGAATTTCAAATTCTAAAAAGGTTATATTTTTATAAATTTACAACCGATAGCGTCGTGATAAAAAAGAACCAACATAAGAAAATTATGAAAGGCATGACAAGCTTAGTTAAAATTTGACTATATACTTGATCACATAAAAACCCATTCCCACAAAAGTGAGTTTTGAGCCTTTATTGAGCATACAAATATTTATCTTTAAACTAAATGCTCATTTTTAGTTTCTTGTGTGAATAGCCGCTTGGTTCTTACGACTCTAGAACTTGCCACGACGATAAATTACCGGTCCTTACCAACTTAAACCCGAGTAAGTAAATGATGGAGGCATTAGGACTAACCCTTTTTATTTCTACACCATTATTTATCTTTTTTTTTAGCACCTACCCAAAATCCCCCTAGTTAGCCCCATTGAGCCTAAACCTTTTCATTTCATAACCCAAACCAAACACCCTTTCACCCACCAAAACCCTTTTTATTTTTAACCTTTTATTTTAGTAACAAGCTCGGTATTTCGTATGACTTTTCAAAAAAAAATGTTGATGATGAAGCAAAAGAGAAATAAACAAACAAGTTTATCAAAAATAGCTTTGTTTGAATAAAAGCTTCATCAAAATAAAAGTTGCAAAAATCAAAAGTCTTACGAAAACCGACGCTTGTTACGCTTTTCGCCCTTTCACTAACGACTAACCTAACCACATACCTTTAACCCAAGCCTAACCCTTCACCCCAAAAGTCCTCTTGATATTTACAAAGGTGTATAGTTAAAAAGGAGGAGGATTGATTGCTTGGCAAGTCTATGGTAGGAGTAAGTTCCATGCCGCTCTCGAGTGATTCACTAAAATACATCTTCGGCCGAGTGTTGAGTGATCCCCCGTGAGGTATGTGAACTTGTATATAAATAGAATTTTAAAGAGGCATGTTATGCCCTAATAAGTAATTTATCTTATGAAAAGTTTTAAATAAATCATGACGAATAGGATTGTAAATAAATAAAAATAAAATTTAATAAAGAATCTTGGAAATCCCGACACTCTATGACAAGCCCAAAAACCTTCTCTTCTACCCATTCCATTTGGGAGTGTAAAGCCACATTATAAAGAGTTTTGCTTGAGGACAAGCAAAGATTCAAGTGTGGGGGTATTTGATATGTGCAAAATGCAACATATAAATAACATCAATTGTGGCATAAAACTAACCCTTTTTTAGTACTAATGTTGGAAAAAATGTGCTTTTGTCTTCCTTTTGTATTTTCAGGATTAAATGAGCTCAAATTAACAAAAGAAGCAAAAAGACAGCTAAATCTAACATAAATACAAGAAAAGGAACAAACGTGACATGCCCGACCCCACGACAGCATCTTCCCAAGCAAAACAAGAAAACAGAAGGCTGAACACGCCCCGTGCTCAGTGAACACGGGGGCGTGCCCAAGTCCCAGCAAAAAAGACAAAGTTGTAGAAGCTTCTATCGCCCACCACGGGGCCGTGGTCAACTATAAGATTCGCAGAATCCGGGCAAATCTTGATAGTACAGATATGCTTCTGCACACGGGGGCGTGCCCAGCGGAAATGGGGGTGTGGTCAACTAATGCAGACAAAGTGCAATTAATGAAGACAGAGAAAAGGATGGACATGGGGCCGTGCCCACTGGACACGGGGCCATGCCCGAGCTTCTGTTCAGCCTATAAATAGGAGTGCTTGGCTCAAGTTTAAACCATCCCTTGGCACACCACCTCTCTCACACTTCACCCACCACCCACCACCACCATAACACCATCATCCACCACCATCATCCATTGTCCATCATAGAGTGTGTGAGTCATCTCGGGATCCAATATTGATCGTAAGAGTTCTTGACAATCAAGGCCATGTTTGCCTAAATCTCTTACATCACTTGGTGAAGACAAAGTGTCTAGTGTAATACTTTTTATTTTTAATCTTTTCGCACTTTTTACTTGGTTTTGTATTAATGACTTTAATAACTAGTTTCTTATGTTGAAGGTGATTTTTCCTTATCGTTTGTCCGTGGTGTCTTGGCATTATTTTATTGTCTATATAAAATAAAAGATTTTCACCATTCATATCTCCACGGTCTATATGGAGGTATGTTGGCTACCTGGTCGGGGGTTAAGGGAATGGTTTGGTAAGAGTCTTGCCTTATTCAGTGTATAGATCCTGCAAGGGCCAGGGTCAAATTTAGTAGGACCTCCTTCAATACTTAACGGTATTGGATGGCGGGGGTCCAAACTCTTTGATCCTCTCATATGTAAGCTACTATTAATACTTTAACCCGGCTACTTAGGACTGTATCCCTGCTGACTCAGACTACTTAGCCGAGGGTAACGTCACCTTCAAAAGAGGGGCCTACCATAATATGCATTAATAACATAATTAATTATCTTTCAATAATCCGACCCTTTAGGATTGTATCCTTGCTGACTCAAACTACTGGGTTGAGGGTAACGTCACCTTCAAAAGAGGGGCCTACTACAATAACTAAGATAATCTCATAAAAAGTGCAAAAGTGCGGATATAATCAAAGGTTACACTAAACACGAGTCGGAGCCAAGTGATTCATCTTCTCTATCTGTTTTTCTTTTTATTTTATTTTCAGCATTTTAGTTAGTTTTATTTTTCTTAGTTTAAAACCTTTTTCTAATTTTTTGATTTGATTAGACGTTGAGGATAAACCGGTACTAAAAGCCCTTGTGTCCTTGGACGACCTTGGTATCTTACCAACACTATACTACGCTCACGATGGGTGCACTTGCCCATATGTGTATTTAGTGTTAGTAAATATCGTGTTTTATAAATTTAAAACTTGGCTAACAAAGTATAAAAAGGGCTTAAAATATATTTAAACTTATATACACCCTTCACACGCATCACATAGCAATCACCCCATCGTTGCCAGTGAATGGCTTGGGGTTGCAAGACGAAAAGTGCTTGAAGTTAAACGACACGGGCTTGCGTGCTTCAACCTTCGAATCGACAGAGGAGTTTGGAGTACCAGAAGCTTGAATCTCAGTGATGATCTTTGGAACGATACGAGCGATCTGATTGGCCATGAATGCCATCATTTTCTTCTGAGAGCCGATCTTTGACTTCTTAGTCGAGTTGGAGAGATGATGAGAAGACGACTTCTAAAAGATTCAAAACAAAGAATAGATGAGACTTGATCATAATGTTTGTTTAAGAAAATCGTTTTCATGAATGCGACGCATAGAATAAAGTTTCACATAGCATAAAATGTTCAAATTGTTTTCACAAAACATAGGCATGAATTTCACATAGCATAATCTTGAATTCCATATAGCATAACATTAATAAAGAAAGCATCGTAAATTTAGTTTGTTCACGAGAGATTATTATTGTTTTTGATTTTGAGAAACGAGCGAATTGTGTAACGGTTTCGAAATGAACGAGGTAACAAGTATAAAATCACATATAAATTGAGATAGCATAAAAGAGAGGCTCATAAAACATCGGATTGTTTCGGGTAGAGAACCGTCGACTATTCCAAAGTGGGTCGAAAGTTCTTTCGAATTAGAGAAACGTGCTTTGGCCTATAGGTAAGATACTCTCGCCGAGAAGCGATTAACGGTATCTTACCCTTCCAGTTACTACACGTCTCTAATCGATTGAAAAAATCGGGACTTTGGCGAGATTGAAAATCGATGAATGGGACTTAATCAACAAGATGCGGGTTTCACCGCTAACTTGACAATTTCGTACCCTAATGTGGTTAGTACTCGTCGGGTCAAAATTAAATTTCGACACTTTGACGAGGGTCCACTAGAGTTTGAAATGGAAATTACAATTAAGATGTGGATTTCACTCCTAACTTAATGGTGTAATTTCGTGCAAAATAGAATTAAGCGGAATGAGAGTCGTTTACCAAATTGTGGGTTACACGCCTATTTTGGTAAATCCGTCTCATTTATGTTACGAGTGTCTTCAAGTCTTCAAAAGTGTATTAGTGTTAGCCTTAGGAAAGGCATGTAAGTTTAAGAGACAAAAGAATAGATAAGAAGCAAGTAAGGTAGAAAACATGTAAATTTTAAACGACAAATAGGAATCAAGTTCCTAAAACTATAGATTAGGGCAAATCATTCCTACTTTTTTCCTAATTCCCTATAGTTATGGCTATGATACCAATCTGTTACAACCCAACCGAGGGCGGAAACATTGGGATGAGATGAAATCTAGATTGCAAGAGACTTCGTAACACTATATTTTCAAATATAACCAATGTGGTTAGTTAAATGACAATGATGGGTGGAATTTTGGGTTGTGGGTCTTTTTTATTGTCCAGTGAATTCATACCAAAAGATGGTAATTTAAGATTCTAACACTCTTGGGATATAGCGGTGATGTTAACTTTTCTTTTACCTGAACCACAACAGTTATATAAGCGATGATGTTAACTTTTCTTTTAGATTATTAGATCACTTTAGTTTTATTTGTGGGTGATTTTGTAAATGAATATTGAAATAAGTAACCCTATAATCTGAAAACAAGATTTGTAATGTGTACAGAATGTGCAAGGCGTTACTGCCAGTAAATGAAGAACATTTGACTGATGAAGCCATATGGGAGACACTTCCTGTAAGTCACACCGCTTTTGCTATCACATTCAAATATTACATTTAATGTGCTAAAGAAGAAAATAGTAAAAAATAAAATAAAACAATTGTGTAGTTTTCTTGTGTTGGAAACTTAGTTTAAAAAACCGCGCTTTATGCTCGCTTAAAGCGTTAACCGTTTGGCAAAACGCTTTATTTGGTCTGAAGTGTCAAAATACGTGAAGCGTTTTGAGGCGACGCCTCGGCCCAATCAGGTGCAAAAAACGACGCTTCAGCATAGGGTTTTAGGTTTTAACGTTGTTTCAACATTAAAAAAAACGAACATGGCATGCAAAAAACGAACAGGTTCTTTATTAAAGGGTATAAGTGACATTTGATCAAGTTGAAAAACCTTGAGCTTAACTTGGTGCATTTTTTCTCAGGTAAAGCATGATCACACGGTCATGACTGATGACCTTTCAGCAACGAAAAACAACAAATCAGACATGAAATGTTTTCTTTGCTTTTTAGGGGGAACATAGGTGCTTCTCTCCTAGGGCATACAAAACACAGGTTATTGGCGGCAGCCCGCCATATTTAACATATAAAAAAACTTTATATGTTAAATGTGGCGGGCTTCCGCCAATAATCTGTGCTTTGTATGCCCTATGGAGAGAAGCACCCATCTTCCCCCTAAAAAGCAAAGAAAACATTAGGAAAAAGCATTATGATTGAGGATGGCCTGAATCTACGTAAGTGGCAGGTTTATTATATTTACCGATTTCAAATTTTATTTCCAACCTTTCTGATTTAGGTTTTTTGCAGATATTGACAATGCAACAAAGGCCGCACCAAAGCCAGATACACTGGTTGGGTTTTCCTACGATATTGTACGAAAGGTTGATGCTAAGTATCCCAAACATCCCTGGATCTTGGCTGGAAAGTCATTATGTTCAAGGTAATGGTTAGATTTTAAAACTGTTATTAATCATGAGCTAATTATAATTGTTCTGAAGTTAAACCTTTTAGTTATGTTCATTCTAAAATGAAATTCATCCCAATTGGTCGCTAAGAGTTTGTAGAATATAAACTGATAAGTTATGGAGATAATGCATCTCTATCATAGGGTACATGCTGAGATTATTGAATTTTGAGTGACATACCCCATATATAGCTTTAACATAGTTGATTATTATTATTATAAACATAGTTTAACATTAAGAATTGATTGGAGTGTTAAGTTTATTATTTTGAACTTTTTGAACAAGTTTTAACTGCAAATGAGTAAAAAGGTTGATAACTTTAAAGATAATCGTTGTTGTAACAAAGAATGTTGGTTTTATTCGGTGTGTGTATTGTAGTTAACAGAAGAATGGGGAGATACCATAGTTTTAGGCATTGAGCAAAGCAGCAGGGAAGGCTTTCAGCAACATGGTTATGGGCTATAACAATGTTGATGTCGATACAAGGTGTTGCTGTTTCAAACACACCTGTGAGTTTCGTTCTTCAGGTCAATATTAATGGCCAAACGACATTTTATTCTTTCATGTGCTAAAAACTTAGACTTTATTTGATGATGTTGATGTTGATGCAGAGGTGTTTTTACATTCAACTGGACTTAAAAATCAAGTGCATAAAAATGGTCATTGTGGAATGGATTTGATATTGCTTGGTGCTTATTTGGACAAAAAAAATCAACGTTTTTAAACAGGTAAATTTACAACCGCTTATTTATGATAGTCTCTGGTAACTTGAGTTCGTATTTACGATTAGATACTTTCTATTGAGTTTACTCTATAGGTAATGGTGTAGTAAAAGGAGATTTAATTATAATTGAAAAACTAACATAAGGACTTTGTTATAAAAGTGCAGCGAACCAGACCACATTGTCATGTGTCCTAGGGTTTCTGGAGCAAATCCTTGTGTTGGGGCAGCATCGATTTGGGTTGTTTGTGGCTGCATGGGTGGTGCCTCGATGCTGCAAACAGTGGTCAAATAACATTGTATAGTAGAGGTAACGAGTACCATAACAAAACAAGAAAAGGAATAGCAACAACATGCAATTAGGTGCAGTTTTGGGGCTGCTAATGATGTCTAAACAACCATTATAAGCGATGGTTGCGGCTGCCAAAACAGTTCAGAAACAGGACGCCATGCTTAAATGATTCAGGGTCGGTTTCGGGGTTGAATCATAGTTTACAAATTGTGAGTTCGTAAGGTATTTTTAGGGTATGTTAAAGGTTAGTTCTATTCCATGTTTTATTCAGGGGCTAATTTGATATGTAATAGAAAAAAATACCCAAGTTTATAAACATGGAAGTGAAAACACCATGATCAATATTTCTCTTTTGTATGTGTTTAACTTCTTGACTTATTATTTAAGAGTTTGTTTTGATTTGTCAAATTTTGAAATTTTATACTTTATCAGAATTTTGGTCATTTTCTTCTTATTAGTGATACTGATGCTTATGGCCACACCTTATATCCCAGTTAGACATGAATAGAAACTCAGTTTAAGAAATATAATTGTTCTGCTTTACTCAAATGATTAACTCTTTTTAAATAAATGCCGTCTAATAATTATATGTATACTATATATAACAAATTATTAAAGCCTAAATTGTATATTAAATGTAAACTTTTAATACATACAATACAGAGACAAAACGTCATACCAACTTCGCAGACTTGACAGGACTTACAGACTCGATAACAAAAGACCGTAACATACAATACAGAGACAAAATGTCATACCACCACAAGCAATTGTGGATCTTTACTGACGGGTGCACTTCGGAATGTAGCAGATATGAATGAATATAACCCCAGTGTAGCTAATTACATATATGCCACTGGGGTTATATTCATTCATATGAATGAATATAACCCCAGTGTAGCTCTTCGATTTTCCTTGAAATTCCAAAGCTCGCTAATTACATATCTGCCACTGGGGTTATATTCATTCATATACAATTGATCGTTCTGATCAATTACTTCCTTATGTGCACCGCACCATCTTCTAGGAGGTTGTCAAGTGTTCTCATCTTCGTAGTTGGTGTTTTGCGTATCTTTACATCCGCATCCATTCTGTACAATAAAACACATTCAAATGACGAATATAAACACATTCAAATTACCAATATGAGGAACCCAAATCATCGAATCAGACCAAAAATCAATATGAGGAACACATCAATCCGAAACTGATCCGATCAGTTCATTTGTATAAAATTTAATTCTGATTTAGTTCATCTTTTTAAACAGTTCTCAAACAACCAAAAATCAATTTTCACATTTCAAGTATCAATATTGATGTGTTCAAATAACTACACACTGATGCGCTTTATCAATTTTCATCATTTGTTTCTTCGCATTTGATTCAGAAATTAAAACACACAAGTATCATAGTTTCAATAAACAACCTAGATCTGTACTCTAATTGTTTTTAGAGAAAAACCCACAAGAATCAGCCAAATGATCACATGAGATCTGAAACTATAGAAATCAATGATACATTTTGAACAATATACTCAGTTGATACCCGAGACAAAAACCTACAAGAATCAAAACCAAAACACAGTTGATCTCATATGAGGAACCAAAAACACATTCAAAACCTCTGTTTTGATACCCGAGACAAAAACCCACAAGAATCAAACAAAACCTCTGTTTTGATACCAGAGACAAAAACCCACAAGAATCAAACAATATTTTCACACAAAACCTGAAACAAACCTTCATAATAACCAAAACCCAAACCTCTGTTTTGATACCCGAGACAAAAACCCATAAGAATCAAACAATATTTTCACACAAAACCTGTTACATTCTAGTGTAACAACTCTCATTAAAAATATTATTTCTTATTTTATTTTGTCCAATAGGAAACCCTAATGGAGACCCCCAAGTAGTATTGCATGACCCCTAAAAATTTCAGAACAGTTGGAATCAGGATCAGGGCCCCTAAAACTCAGGGGGGGGGGGGTATTTCCCCATTGACGATTATCCTCACAATTTGCTGTAGGATTTGAATGTCGTCGAATTGTGACTCACCAAGGCTATGTTGGACACGAACCTACCCTACCATAGGAGGGCACCCCTCGCGCCACGAGACAGGCTCTCGCGCCACGCGAGGGAGCCAACTTTTCAGTATAAATAGAGGGCCTTGGCACTTGAAATTTGGCGTTGGTTCGACGTAAAAACTCATTTCCTACACTGAGATATCGTCTGTTTACTTCAAAACACACACACAGCACGAAATTCTGCCGCGATAACATGGTAATAACTCGATCACTGCTACGTTTCAAACTTCTCAATTCTTTTCTTTCCTTCAGCTTTTATTATAGTAAATAGTAGCTCGGGATTTTACCTTCTAAATCCCGAAACTCTGCCCGTTATTAGGGTAATAACTCTAATCACTGGTACGATACCTTATCCGATTGATTAAAACCGATCCAATGGATGTTTAAGTGCTGCCAATATCTGGCTATACTTTGCCATTCATTGTGAGGATTTCGATCTCGTGATTATCGTTAAAGTTGAATTGAGTTAATACACTAATACGAGTTCTTGTGTCTAGAAATTAGAACTCATAATCAGAAAGCCGTTAAACTAGTATATCAAACTTAGCAATTAAGATAACTTAGCAGTTAAGAAAACTTAATAGCTAAGAAAACTTAACAGGAAAGGAAACTTTGCAGTTAAGTAAGCTAAGTAAGCTAATTAATCAGCTAGTTACGTTATTTAATTAATCGGCTAAATTACTTGATTTAAACCGTTAAGATTAATTAATCGGTTAATTAAGATTAATTAACTAGTTAAATAAGATTAATTAAGCTAATCAAGATTAATTAAGCTAAGCAAGATTAATTAAGCTAAGCAAGATTAATTAAGCTAAGTAAGATTAATTAATCAGCTAAGTAAGATTTATTAAACACCTAAATAGATATACATGAAAAATATATATATATATATATGGGGTAAGTTTTATCTAAGGGAAGTTTTATCTAAGGAAAGTTTTATCTAAGGAAGGTTTTATCTAGAAAAGGTTCAACTAAGGAAGACAACACCTAGGGAAATTCTATATAGGGGTAAGACTTATCCCTTGGCTATAAATAGGAAGCTTAGGATTCATTTTCCTTTGCTCATTTCTTCTATTCTTCTCTCTATACGTAGGTGTTCTAACCGATAATCACCGATGTGATATTCTGTCCGATCGATTCAGGAACCAACTAACGGATGCCAAAATGCTGTACTTTGTGAATTTCGTTAGACGACTGCCAAAGTGCTGTACTTTGTGAATTTCGTTAAACGGATGCCAAAGTGCTGTACTTTGTGAATTTAGTTAGACGAATGCCAAAGTGATGTCTAAATAAGACTATACTTTGTGAATTTCGTTAAGGTTCTGATCTCGTGACCATCGTTAGGTTTGATTGGGTTTAACACTAATACGTATTCCACTCTGCTAAACTAAATGTTTAACTACCCGAAAACTCTGCACTCTACACTTACACTCAAACAAGATAATTAATCATCAGAAGATTCAGAATTATAAAGTAGATGCTTAATTATCAGAAGGCATAGAATCAAGAAGCTTGTTAAATCAAGACTGCATGCTTATAAAGTGAGTCCATTCTCTTTTCTCACATTTTGTGAATCATTCTCTTTTTATCAAATTGTTGGTTTCAAAGTTATAATTACAGGGATTAAGTCTTTGTAATCTTCAATTACTGCCGGTATGTGGGGTTTTGTATACATTACTTGATACCCGTCACCATTGGACAACGGGTTAGCCAATGGGTGATCTGACCATAGTCACCGAAACGAGTCGAGTGACAAATACCGATTTGGGGTAATTGGTTGATATATAAACATTGTAATCGCTCTTAATACTGTGAATTATAACAAATATGTTTTTGTACAAAAATGAATGAACTCACCAGTATTTCCTGCTGACAAAACCTTTTTAAAACGCGTTTCAGGTAATTACAGCAGATCGGAATAAGAGTTGGATACGGCACCAAAAGGCTTAAAGAAGTGGCTTATTTTATCATTAAATTGAATTAAGAAAAGTTGTTTATGTATTCGGATTATCCAATATAAAAGCTACATTTGAAAAACCTGGGTTTATTCCCATTTATTTAATAAATAAAATCCGGTGTTTCAAACTCTGATATTTTTCATAGCTCACGGTCCTAATGAACATTTCCGTTGCAATGTTTTTAAAATAACCACCGGTACCACTTGACTGCTCGCGGCTTCCGTCCAGGGTGTGGTCGGGGGTCGTGACAGAAGCTGGTATCAGAGCTAAGCCGTTTGTTTAAGCAATTAGGTGTTGTAATAATACCTAAGCTTAAATGAAAGAGTTAGGAAATTGTTATTAACTGGTAGCAACAAGGATAGTATTTAGACTTGAACTTAAGAAAGATGCCTTAGTACAAGCTTCGAGATAAGCTAATTACTTGCATAGATAAAATGTGATGGGTGTTAGTATGCCGTGAGGATGATGACTAGAACGTTGCAAGCATGGTAAATAAGCAATAACACTTGGCCACTATTATTTCTTATTTATTGGTACTACTGAGTTCTAGAATATGATCCATCATGTGAATCCTAATTACCTTGTTCTTTGATAAAAGCTCTAATAAAAAAATTCATTTTTAATCATGAATTGAGAAGATTCTATTTATGGGACATACAAATTACCTCTCCGGCGAGAACCGGGTAAGATGAGGTTACCTCTCCGGCAAGAACCGGGTAAGATGGGGTATATAATATGTCAAACAAGTGACAGAATTCCCTAAATAGTATCATGACCTGATGTCTGACTTGTCTTTGGAATTATGAAGCTGTTAAATACATTGACCTTATGAATGGTATGTATATTACAGTATACGATTATATAGATGTGTATATCTATAAGGAAATCCCAAAACCATAAGGATTGATAATTTAAAATACATCACGAGCCTGGGTGTCAATAATAATTCCAGAATTTTATCAGGAATCTCTTGTATACATCTATAATTCTGATATCAAACATTATTTCGTTTGATCATCTGTCTCTTAACTCGTGCGACAACAAGTATGTGAACCCTTAAAGTTGGGACGCCATCGCAAATATAAGAATTCCCTTTGCGTTACTTTAGATTATTAACGCATTAGGAAACTTGTAGTTAAAGTTGTGCTAGACATAAAACGTCTCAAAACCTACGTTAATGAGAGTAATTCTGCTTTCTTTGAGAACTCTTGCAAAGATAACAGTTGCCACGACTAGGTGCACTTACATAGACTCTCTTCACCTATAATCCTAGTAAGATTTCCAGTAATAAAGAAGCTGTTACGAAATACATGGGCTGCAAAGGATTAAAGTTGTCCAAACCATTAGTATATGTGTTAAGGAGAATGAAGTAATGTATGCTTCAAAATTTAGACATTAAGATAGTAAGACCGATCTTCGAAGCACCTGATCACGACGTATGCCATGAAATGAAAAGAACTGACAGAAAGGAAATTCTGTCTGTTTCATAAAAAGGAACAAATGGAAACGATGATTCCTGAGGTGATTGATGACTTAGGTCAGCAAGCCAACCAGAGAAGTGACCGCAAGAAGACAAAACAGACCAGCCGGCAAAGTTCGTCCCTGTAATGAAAGCTGCGAGTTATGCACGGAAGTAAGACATAGCATATATGGTCTCAGAGTTCACTAGAGGCATGGAAATGAAAGAAAGTCCGACCGACGTTTTCTAGAGAATCTACTTGGACTATTACCCGATCGTGAGGAGAAACTCAGAATTTGTCTGTGACTAGAAACAACACCGCTTGTTATATCACAAAAAGTAAGTAGTTGATGCTTTAAGTCATAAGTTTCATAAGAAGCCGAAACAAGTACGTGCTCTTAGATTAAATTACCGGATAGATTTAATAAAACAATTAAAAAGTACCCAAGAAACAGCAATCAAGGATGATGCTGAAAGATTTAAAAAGGAATAATGAAGGAATCAGAAAAAGGAACTAAGGGAAATTGGAATTCGGGTACCTATTCAAGGAAACCTGGAAGAAAGGATTCTCGAAGAAGCCCCTAGAACTAAGTAATTGATACATCGTGTAAGTAATATGAGGTATCGAGGTTAGAATAAGAATTACTGGTGGATAGGAATGAAAAGGGATGTAGCAAGTTGTGTCTCTAAGTTTTTGATATGTTAGCAAGTTAAAGCTGAATGTTAGAAACCTTTAGGTTGACTTTAACGATTAGAAATGCCAGTATAGAAATAGGATTGATAACAAATGAATGTTTTTACCAAATTCCCCAAAAACGATAAGTTGTAACAACACAATCTGGGTGATTGTGGATCAACTAACCAAGTTAGCTCAATTACTACCAATGAAGAAAACCCTTTAGCATAAAACGCTTAGTTAAGTGGTTTGGGAGCAAAATAGTCTCATTACATAGAATCCCATCATCTATTGTACTAAATCGAGATAGTCATTTCACTTCTCATTTTGGGAAAATTTTAACCCGACCTATTTTGAGCAGTATAAAGGAACATTACAAACATAGAAAGACATGCTAAGCGCATGGGCGATAAATAGAACTATCATTTATCACTCATGAGATTCTCCAATAATCGGTCTACAAGTACTAGTGCTAACCGTTTAAAACACTTTATGGATGATAGTATCATCCAGTATGATAGACATACATATGAGAAAAGCAACTATCAGGCCATGAGATCGGCAAACCACTGAAATTTAAATCAGATGAAGGATATCACTAAAAGTCTCTTTGTATTTGGAAAGGAAAGTTAAGTCCAAGGTACGTAGGACCATTCCCAGTAATCCAATGAATAGGACCAGTTGCCTATCGTTTATAACTACCAGAAGAGCTAGCTGGAGTACATGATGTGTTTCATGTATCCAACCTCAAGAAATGTCTATCTGACCAATCTCTGGTAGTACCTCTTCAAGATGTAGAGGTAAATGAAAAGTTAAAATTTGTGGAGAAACCACTGCAGATAGAGGACATAAAGGTCAAGTTTCTCAAACACAAACGACTAGTGCTGGTTAAAGTCAAGTGGGATTCAAAGAGAGGACCGGAATACATTTGGGAGCTGGAATCAGAGATGAAGCGAAAATATCCCTACTTGTTCCAGTAAATCTCGAGGACGAGATTTTAAATAAGGTGGGGAGGATTGATGTGTGTAAAATGCAACATATAAATTACATCAAATGAGGCATAAAACTAACCCTTTTTAAGTACTAATATTGGAAAAAGAGTGTTTTTGTCTTCCTTTTGTATTTTCAGGATTAAATGAGCTCAAAAACACAAAAGAAGCAAAAAGACAGCTAAATCCAACATAAATACAAGAAAAGGAACATAAGTGGATTGCCCGACCCCTCAACGACATCTTCCCAAGCAAAATAGAGAAGGCAGAAGACTGAACACGGGCCATGCTCAACCAGCACGGGGCCGTGCCCAAGAAGCAGCAGAAAAGACAAACCTATAGAAGCTTCTATTGCCCACCACGGGCCGTGTCCAGCGGACACGGGGGCGTGTCGAAAGTACAGCAGGCGCATTAATTGTAATTGCGAATTACAATTAATGAAGAGAGAGATTGTCAGACAGGCACGGGGCCGTGCCCAGCCTTCTGTTCTGCCTATAAATAGGAGTGCTTGGTTTCATTCCAACTCATCCCTTGGCACACCACCTCTCTCACACTTCATCCACCACCCACCACCATCACAACACCATCATCCACCACCATCATCCATTGTCCATCATAGAGTGTGTGAGTCGTCTCGGGATCCAAGATTGATCGTAAGAGTTCTTGACAATCAAGGCCATGTTTGCCTAAGTCTCTTACATCACTTGGTGAAGACAAAGTGTCTAGTATAATACTTTTTATTTCTAATCTTTTGCGCTTTTTATTTGGTTTTGTATTAATGACTTTAATAACTAGTTACTTATGTTGAAGGTGATCTTTCCTTATCGTTTGTCCGTGGTGTCTTGGCATTATTTTACTGTCTATATAAAATAAAGGATTTTCACCATTCATATCTCCACGGTCTATATGGAGGTATGTTGGCTACCTGGTCGGGGGTTAAGGGAACGGTTTGGTAAAGGTCTTGCCATTGTTCAGCGTTTAGAGGTCCTGCAATGGACCTGGGTCAAATTTAGTAGGACCTCCTTCAATACTTCACGGTATTGGATGGCGGGGGTCCAAACTCTTTGATCCCCTCATAAGTTAACTACTATTAATACTATAACCCAGCTATTTAGGACTGTATCCCTGCTGACTCAGACTACTTAGTCGAGGGTAACGTCACCGCCAAAAGCGGGGCCTACCATAATACTGCATTAATAACTTAATTCATTATCTTCCAATAATCCACCCTTTTAGGATTGTATCCTTGCTGACTCAAACTACTGGGGTGAGGGTAACGTCACCTTCAAAAGAGGGGCCTACTACAATAACTAAGATAATCTCTTAATTATGTGCAAAAAGTGCGGAAATAATCAAAGGTTATACTAGATACGAGTCGGAACCAAGTGATTCATCTTGTCTATCTGTTTTTATTTTTATTTTATTTTCAGCATTTTAGTTAGTTTTCATTTTTCTTAGCTTAAAATCTTTTTCTAAACTTTTTATTTTGATTAGACGTTGAGGATAAACCGGTACTAAAAGCTCTTGTGTCCTTGGACGACCTCGGTATCTTACCAACGCTATACTACGCTCACGATGGGTGCACTTGCCCATATGTGTGTTTAGTGTTAGTAAAATATCGTGTTTTATAAATTTAAAACTTGGCTAAAATAAGTGTTAAAGGGGCTTAAAATATACACCTAATATATATAACACTTCACACGCATCAAGTTTTTGGCGCCGTTTCCGGGGACACAAGGATTTTAAGAAAGTTAGGAATCAACGGCCTAATCATTTTTCTTTTTTCTTTTTAATTTTTTTAGGATTTTCTTAGTTTTTCAGCTTCTGCAGAGCTCAGCACGGGGCCGTGCCCGCTGAACACGCCCCCGTGCTAAATCATTGGAACTGGCAATCCTGTTTTAAGTCAGACAGTAAGCTGAACACGGGGTCGTGCCCACTCAACACGCCCCCGTGCCCAAGTTTCAGTTACTGAAAACAGAACCGTTAGATCCCAGCGGTTGGTAATTTCTGACATAAACATGAGTGATAGTAATTGTTTTTACTTTCGGCACTCTTATGGTACGTGGTGTCAATTATGTGGAGGCGAACATAAAGAATTAAAATGTTACTTTCTAAATTATAGGCCCCACTACATAGACCCACCGATTCCTTATAACCTTAAGAGGGGCGAAAGTAAAAATAAGCACTATTTCTCCCTCGAGTGCGCCCAGCCAGATATTCTAGGAGAAATGCTCCTTGACGAGTTATTTCAACTAGAAGAGCTAGTTCTGAATTGGTTAGAAGAGCTTGGGAAGGACTTTATTGATCCACCCCAAGACTATAACCATGAAGAAATGTTGGAACCGCATTCCGACAACCTCGTTGCTCCCGAAAATACCTTCATACCTAGCAAAGACTTGGACGATAGTCGTCCCTGTGTCGATTGTGCCGTGAAGGACTCTCCATCGACTTCGTTCGGTGCATACATAGACCTGAGCGATTCGGCATACACCTTCTTTAACGAGAGCCCGGGAAAGGGTTGGACTTGTCCACCTAGAATAAAAATAGGAATTACCCTCACCGACAACCTCTTGCGTTCTCGCCTTAGTCTAGGACAATTAAGGTATATTAGGCACTTTGGGGTTGTTCCAACCAGTAAGGAACCACCCGATATCGACGAGATCCTTAGAAGTAACAAAACTCCATGAGACAGCCTCCAAACACGGGGCCGTGCCCAGGTCAACACGCCCCCGTGCTCACCAAAAAGATTCTCTGCTGATTTTGTCAGAATACGGACAAAATGTGTCAGGATTTCCTCTGCACACGGGGCCGTGTCCAGTCAACACGGGGCCGTGTCCAGTGCACTGTCGTTTTCTTTAAATGCAGCCTGATCCCTGCTCATTTTTGACCACTTCAATAGACAGAGATTCCTGGGATCTTCACTCATACCATTCTAGGTAAGTGCTAAAAGAAGGTTCTCAAGGACCATCTTGTCCCTTCCACTTTTATTCATTTCCTCTTCTTTCAATTTTTTTTTCAACATTTCCTCCATGGAAGCTTGGAAATCCCATGATTCCAACCCTCTATGTGAAGTTTGTAAGATTATTTGCTAAGGATTCTTGTTTAAAGTTAGTTGTATAACTTTATTTTAAATTATCTAAGCTTAAAACCCAGATAAAAATCATGAAAATAATTTAAAACTCCAAGATTCCTTAGCCTAAAATCCTGCAGACAAATGGACACGGAGCCGTGCTCAGCGAACACGGGCCGTGTCCGAGGCACTGTTTTGTAAAAATTTAGCTTTCTTCGGTTTCCTTCACAGAAAATGGCAAGCAGAACAAGCGGATCATCTTCAAGAAGTAACCGACAAGGGAGGAGATCTTAAACAGCAGAAGACTCTCTTGTAAACTATGTTTACGCCCTAAGGGAGGCTATTGACGAAATGACAGGAGTGGAAGAAGCATTGGTCGACCGTATCAACCATCTTACGGTGGGGCTAGAGGGCTGTCTCCGAGAAGTAGACCTCTTGCACCAGAGGTTAAACCTTCTCGCCTCCCCGCCTTTGGTGCCTATAATAACCCAAAGGGCGTGGAACGTGGTGCCCGAAGTTGTCATTCCGGCCGAATGGTACGCCATGCACCAAGAACCTCCGCGGAGAGTGGTGCAAGGAGTCCCGGTGAATGTTCCCCCTCAGCCACCAGCTGCGGAGGAAAATGAAGCCGCATTCTTCCTTCCTAGGGAGATCGAAGAATGGCTTTAAACAACATTTAGGGAAGAAATCCTTCGGCTAAAAGTCCTACTGTATCGGGAAACTATTCTCGAAATTTTCCTAGAATAGTAGAACTCTCTATGATAACCTCGTGTACCTCCTGACCTATTTAGTCACTGTTTTGTAAAAATTTAGCTTTCTTCGGTTTCCTTCACAGAAAATGGCAAGCAGAACAAGCGGATCATCTTCAAGAAGTAACCGACAAGGGAGGAGATCTTAAACAGCAGAAGACTCTCTTGTAAACTATGTTTACGCCCTAAGGGAGGCTATTGACGAAATGACAGGAGTGGAAGAAGCATTGGTCGACCGTATCAACCATCTTACGGTGGGGCTAGAGGGCTGTCTCCGAGAAGTAGACCTCTTGCACCAGAGGTTAAACCTTCTCGCCTCCCCGCCTTTGGTGCCTATAATAACCCAAAGGGCGTGGAACGTGGTGCCTGAAGTTATCATTCCGGCCGAATGGTACGCCATGCACCAAGAACCTCCGCGGAGAGTGGTGCAAGGAGTCCCGGTGAATGTTCCCCCTCAGCCACCAGCTGCGGAGGAAAATGAAGCCGCATTCTTCCTTCCTAGGGAGATCGAAGAATGGCTTTAATTTTTGCTTTTTAACACCATTTTACACATCTAATCAACCTAAAAATTTGTTTTTGGGACACATTGAGGACAATGTGTAATTTAAGTGTGGGGGGGATGCTAAAACCTTGAAATTTTGCAAGTCCTAAATACAAGCCTTACACAAAACTCTATTGGAACCGCTAATCTTTTTTTTTTACTTGTCTAGGTTTAACTCGGGAAATTCAAGTTCTCAAAAAGGTTATATTTTTACGAATTTACAACCGATAGCGTAGTGATAAAAAGAACCAACATAAGAAAATTATGAAAAGGCATGACAAACTTAGTTAAAATTTGATTATATATACTTGATCACATAAAAACTCATTCCCACAAAAGTGAGTTTTGAGCCTTTATTGAGCATACAATTACATATCATTAAACTAAATGCTCATTTTTCGTTTCTTGTGTGAATAGCCGCTTGGTTCTTACAACTCTAGAACTTGCCATGACGATACATTCCCAGTCCTTATCAACTTAAACCCGAGTAAGTAAATGATAGAGGCATTAGGACTAACCCTTTTTATTTCTACACCATTATTTTTCTTTTTCTTTTACCACCTACCCAAAAATCCCCCTAGTTAGCCCCTTTGAGCCTAAACCTTTTTCATTTCATAACCCAAACCAAAAACCCTTTTACCCACCAAAACCTTTTTATTTTTAACCCTTTGTTTTAGTAACAGGTTCGGTTTTTCGTATGATCAAAAAAAAATGTGTTGATGATGAAGCAAAAAGAAAATAAACAAACAAGTTCATCAAAAATAACTTTGTTTGAATAAAAGCTTCATCAAAATAAAAAGATACAAAAATAGAAAGTCCTACGAAAACCGACACTTGTTACGCTTTTTCACCCTTTTTCTACTAATCACTAACCACTAACCCAACCACCTACCTTTAACCCAAGCCTAACCCTTAACCCACAAAGTCCTCTTGATATTTACAAAGGTGTAAAAGTTAAAAATGAGGAGGATTGATTGCTTGGCAAGCTTATGGTAGGAATAAGTTCCATGCCGCTCTCGAGTGATTCACAAAAACTACACCTTCGGCCGAGTGTGAGTGATTTCTCCCGTGGGGTATGTGAACTTGTATATAAATGGAATTTTAAACAGACATGTTATGCCCAAATAAGTAATTTTTCCTATGAAATGTTTTAAATAAATCATTACGAATAGGATTGTAAATAGATAAAAATAAAACCCAAAAAGATCTTGGATATCCCGAAACTCTACGACAAGCCCAAAACCTTCTCTTCTACCCATTCCATTTGGGAGTGTAAGCCACATATTAAGGAGTTTTGCTTGAGGACAAGCAAAAGTTCAAGTGTGGGGGTATTTGATGTGTGTAAAATGCAACATATAAATTACATCAAATGAGGCATAAAACTAACCCTTTTTAAGTACTAATATTGGAAAAAGAGTGTTTTTGTCTTCCTTTTGTATTTTCAGGATTAAATGAGCTCAAAAACACAAAAGAAGCAAAAAGACAGCTAAATCCAACATAAATACAAGAAAAGGAACATAAGTGGATTGCCCGACCCCTCAACGGCATCTTCCCAAGCAAAATAGAGAAGGCAGAAGACTGAACACGGGTCGTGCTCAGCCAGCACGGGGCCGTGCCCAAGAAGCAGAAGAAAAGACAAACCTATAGAAGCTTCTATTGCCCACCACGGGCCGTGTCCAGCGGACACGGGGGCGTGTCGAAAGTACAGCAGGCGCATTAATTGTAATTGCGAATTACAATTAATGAAGAGAGAGATTGTCAGACATGCACGGGGCCGTGCCCAGCGGACACGGGGCCGTGCCCAGCCTTCTGTTCAGCCTATAAATAGGAGTGCTTGGTTTCATTCCAACTCATCCCTTGGCACACCACCTCTCTCACACTTCATCCACCACCCACCACCATCACAACACCATCATCCACCACCATCATCCATTGTCCATCGTAGAGTGTGTGAGTCGTCTCGGGATCCAAGATTGATCGTAAGAGTTCTTGACAATCAAGGCCATGTTTGCCTAAGTCTCTTACATCACTTGGTGAAGACAAAGTGTCTAGTATAATACTTTTTATTTCTAATCTTTTGCGCTTTTTATTTGGTTTTGTATTAATGACTTTAATAACTAGTTACTTATGTTGAAGGTGATCTTTCCTTATCGTTTGTCCGTGGTGTCTTGGCATTATTTTACTGTCTATATAAAATAAAGGATTTTCACCATTCATATCTCCACGGTCTATATGGAGGTATGTTGGCTACCTGGTCGGGGGTTAAGGGAACGGTTTGGTAAAGGTCTTGCCATTGTTCAGCGTTTAGAGGTCCTGCAATGGACCTGGGTCAAATTTAGTAGGACCTCCTTCAATACTTCACGGTATTGGATGGCGGGGGTCCAAACTCTTTGATCCCCTCATAAGTTAACTACTATTAATACTATAACCCGGCTATTTAGGACTGTATCCCTGCTGACTCAGACTACTTAGTCGAGGGTAACGTCACCGCCAAAAGCGGGGCCTACCATAATACTGCATTAATAACTTAATTCATTATCTTCCAATAATCCACCCTTTTAGGATTGTATCATTGCTGACTCAAACTACTGGGGTGAGGGTAACGTCACCTTCAAAAGAGGGGCCTACTACAATAACTAAGATAATCTCTTAATTATGTGCAAAAAGTGCGGAAATAATCAAAGGTTATACTAGATACGAGTCGGAACCAAGTGATTCATCTTGTCTATCTGTTTTTATTTTTATTTTATTTTCAGCATTTTAGTTAGTTTTCATTTTTCTTAGCTTAAAATCTTTTTCTAAACTTTTTATTTTGATTAGACGTTGAGGATAAACCGGTACTAAAAGCTCTTGTGTCCTTGGACGACCTCGGTATCTTACCAACGCTATACTACGCTCACGATGGGTGCACTTGCCCATATGTGTGTTTAGTGTTAGTAAAATATCGTGTTTTATAAATTTAAAACTTGGCTAAAATAAGTGTTAAAGGGGCTTAAAATATACACCTAATATATATAACACTTCACACGCATCAAGGATGTAACAACTCTCATTAAAAATACTATTTCTTATTTTATTTTGTCCAATAGGAAACCCTAATGGAGACCCCCAAGTAGTATTGCATGACCCCTAAAAATTTCAGAACAGTTGGAATCAGGATAAGGGCCCCTAAAACTCAGGGGGGGGGGGGGTATTTCCCCATTGACGATTATCCTCACGGTTTGCTGTAGGATTTGAATTTCGTCGAATTGTGACTCACCAAGGCTATGTTGGACACGAACCTACCCTACCATAGGAGGGCACCCCTCGCGCCACGCGACAGGCTCTCGTGCCAGGCGAGGGAGCCAACTTTACAGTATAAATAGAGGGCCTTGGCACTTGAAATTTGGCGTTGGTTCGACGTAAAAACTCATTTCCTACACTGAGATATCGTCTGTTTACTTCAAAACACACACACACAGCACGAAATTCTGCCGCGATAACAGGGTAATAACTCGATCACTGCTACATTTCAAACTTCTCAATTCTTTTCTTTCCTTCAGCTTTTATTATAGTAAATAGTAGCTCGGGATTTTACCTTCTAAATCCCGAAACTCTGCCCGTTATTAGGGTAATAACTCTAATCACTGGTACGATACCTTATCCGATTGATTAAAACCGATCCAATGGATGTTTAAGTGCTGCCAATATCTGGCTATACTTTGTCATTCATTGTGAGGATTTCGATCTCGTGATTATCGTTGAAGTTGAATTGAGTTAATACACTAATACGAGTTCTTGTGTCTAGAAATTAGAACTCATAATCAGAAAGCCGTTAAACTAGTATATCAAACTTAGCAATTACGATAACTTAGCAGTTAAGAAAACTTAATAGCTAAGGAAACTTAACAGGAAAGGAAACTTAGCAGTTAAGTAAGCTAAGTAAGCTAATTAATCAGCTAGTTACGTTATTTAATTAATCGGCTAAATTACTTGATTTAAACCGTTAAGATTAATTAATCGGTTAAGTAAGATTAATTAACCAGTTAAATAAGATTAATTAAGCTAATCAAGATTAATTAAGCTAAGCAAGATTAATTAAGCTAAACAAGATTAATTAAGCTAAGTAAGATTAATTAATCAGCTAAGTAAGATTTATTAAACACCTAAATAGATATACATGAAAAATAAATATATATGGGGTAAGTTTTATCTAAGGAAAGTTTTATCTAAGGAAGGTTTTATCTAGAAAAGGTTCAACTAAGGAAGATAACACCTAGGGAAATTCTATATAGGGGTAAGACTTATCCCTTGGCTATAAATAGGAAGCTTAGGATTCATTTTCCTTTGCTCATTTCTTCTATTTTTCTCTCTATACGTTGGTGTTCTAACCGATAATTAATCATCAGAAGATTCAGAATTATAAAGTAGATGCTTAATTATCAGAAGGCATAGAATCAAGAAGCTTGTTAAATCAAGACTGCATGCTTATAAAGTGAGTCCATTCTCTTTTCTCACATTTTGTGAATCATTCTCTTTTTATCAAATTGTTGGTTTCAAAGTTATAATTACAGGGATTAAGTCTTTATAATCTTCAATTACTGCTGGTATGTGGGGTTTTGTATACATTACTTGATACCCGTCACCATTGGACAACGGGTTAGCCAATGGGTGATCTGACCATAGTCACCGAAACGAGTCGAGTGACAAATACCGATTTGGGGTAATTGGTTGATATATAAACATTGTAATCGCTCTTAATACTGTGAATTATAACAAATATGTTTTTGTACAAAAATGAATGAACTCACCAGTATTTCCTGCTGACAAAACCTTTTTAAAACGCGTTTCATGTAATTACAGTAGATCGGAATAAGAGTTGGATACGGCACCAAAAGGCTTAAAGAAGTGGCTTATTTTATCATTAAATTGAATTAAGAAAAGTTGTTTATGTATTCGGATTATCCAATATAAAAGCGACCTTTGAAAAACCTGGGTTTATTCCCATTTATTTAATAAATAAAATCTGGTGTTTCAAACTCTGATATTTTTCCTAACTCATGGTCCTGATGAACATTTCCGCTGCAATGTTTTTAAAATAACCACCGGTACCACTTGACTGCTCGCGGCTTCCGTCCAGGGTGTGGTCGGGGGTCGTGACATCTAGCATATCAAAAACATAGTGTCGATCATGTTTTAGGTATGTGATTTTACCTTGGATTGTTATAGAAGATGAAGATGAAGATAATGAAGATGAAGATGAAGATGGAGATGATGATCGGTGGAGATTACAGAAGAGGAAGATGATTCCGATGAAGATGAAGATGATTGAAGATGAAGATGAAGATATGTGTTTTGGGACTTGAGAGAAGATGAAGATGATTTTATTGAGAAGTGTGATTGTTCTAATCATACATATATGTTTATCATTAAGAGTTGAGGGTATAAAGGACATTTCACAATTGTCAAACAGTCAAACAGGTTGATGTTTCACACATACCACAGAGACGCAAATTGCGTTTTTCTCTAATTTTTTTGTAACATAGTAATGAAATTTTTATGTCCTAACACATACTGTCTTAACATTTGTTTTCGATCGTTATTAAACATACCCGTGTGTTCACACGGGTGTTACAACTAGTTATTATATTATATATAAAAAAACAAATTTTAATTGGGCTCGCGAGCCTAAACGAGCTTTGTATTTCAGGCTCAAGCTCGAGCTCGTTAAGGTTCGACTCATTCGAGCTTTTAACCGGACTGTTCACGAGTAGCTCTCGAGCCTTTAGACTTGTTTAGACCCCCTCTAATTGTAAGTCATCGAAACACACCAAGTGAGACGATCCGGATCTTGAGGCTAGTTGTTCCAAAAATGTGATTCGAAGGAACATGTAAATCTATAATAATAAACCTATATAAAGCATTTCCTTTGGGCAAAATAGTAATTTTCGGCACACTTCTTAAGACGGCAGCCGAACCATCACGCTTTCTTACCCTAATCTCCATCCCTTTCTCCCATATTTGCCCCTAATTCAATGTCAGTCGCCCAAACCATCCGAGCAATTATATGTATAATCAATTAGGTTTTATGATTGAAATCTGTTATGAGTTTTCTTTTTGATTGAAATCGACTTTCAACAGAACTGTTTGTTTACCCACAACATCAAATTAATGCGAACTTAAATCACCGGCGACGTTTCAAGTTAAAACCCCTAACTATGAGCATTTCATCTTCAGATCTGCTGTTGCTTTGGTTAATCTAATCTTGGGAAATCCGTTTCTAGATCTCATTTCATTCAGGTACGATGATTCTTCATATATTGTATTTTTTGGTAAATCGATAAATTGGTTTTAGTGTTTGTTATTTTTGTTATCTTTTCTGATTGTTATGGTGACTAATCTGTATGGATTTTTATTTTATTGTTGTTTCGCTCATTTTCTTGTTGTTTCGCTCATTTTCTTCACCTCATTTTATTTATTGAAACACTAGAATAATTGATGCTTTACATCAGGTTTTGTTGTTATTCAAGATCATAGGAGATGTCTTTGTATTTGATTCCAAAAGCCATGTCATTTTTGAAGGTATGCAATATCTCATATTCTTTATCATTAACCTTTATTTGATTTGTAAATTAAGAAATCATATATTTGAACTATTGTAATCATCATAATCAGGTCACAAATTGAAAAAAAGAAGGAAACGAAAACTTAATTGATTGTAAGTTTTTCCTTTTTTATGTTAATTGATCACTGTTAATTTGTGTGTTTATAGCATGTTGATGATGTTGATGTATTTTGACTGGGAAAATGTTGATTTGTTTTGTGGATTGTAGTTGGTGTCTTGGTGAAAGTGACTAGACTATATTTTATCATTAATTTTTTTTAGAAAGTGTTTGTTTGGTTATTAGACTAAAAGGTATGGGGGCCGGCTAAGGCCCGGCCTGGCCCGGCGCCGGTCCCCCACACCGCCCCCCTCATGCCCGGCTCGTCCCAACCGGCTCCCACACGACGCATACGACGGGCCTCTCTCCTCTCTCCTCACACACACACAGCTATACACACATACATATATATATATGAATGGGTTCATCCCCCACCCCTAGGTCCATCCCCTTCAAGCCCCGCTTACGTGGCGGTGATGTGGCGGCTCATCCCCTTGGGGATGAGGCTCTCCATACCCTCCAGTCTTATGAGTTCACGAGCAAACTTGTGCATACTTGGTTCAAGAGTATTGGTCAACTTCTGATGAATGTTTAGATACGGACTGACAACGGAACCTACCAAAGGATGTAAGAGGTGTCAGGTGTTAGGTAATTTCAGGAATACTGATCTTTTTTTAAAGATTTTACTTTAATAACTTTTATTGGTTTTAGCCCATGTATAAGGTGTTTTTAAGAGTTCAAAAACAGAACCATTTCTTGAATAAGATATAGAAACTAAAAATCATCCCAACTATACAGGTACCTGGATTTCAAACCGTTTGCCCGTCCCATTAAAGACCTTCCCATTAAAGAGAGGTAAACGGGAGTGAGAGATATAGGGATCGGCTGGTGGTTTTTGGTAGGCTTTTGGCGGCACCCAGGGTTGATGCCTCCGATTTCTTTCGCTCCCATATGGTCAATCAGGTTCCCACAAGCCTTTAGATTGACTACGCCCATGAATGGGATCTGTTTTGGACCCATTTTCAATTAATTTGATTTTTTTTAGTTATGATTTATTTACATGGGTCATTCAGATTCTTAGAGAAACACAGCCCATGAATGCAGCCCGGCGAGGCGTTTAGAATTCCGACCAGCATTTCGACCATACTTCAGATAATACAAAACAGATCCCAGATAATACAAGACAGATTCCTACCGGGATCCATATTGCTAAGAGTACATTGCAAGCTTTGATAGCTTTGTTAATATTTTTTTTAATCTGTCTCTTTTATCAATATTAAAAAAAATTTAAGAAAAAGTTGACGAGCCGGCTTGATTAGGCTTGAAGTTTTTATGAGCCGAGCTTGAGGTCAACTTTTCAGCTAAAAAAAATAAACGAGCCGAGCTCGAGCTCGACTTTTTAGCTCGAAAAAATAAACGCCTTTAGCTATACGCCTTTCAACATGTTTGATCCGTTTTCTTTATACGTCTTTAGCTAACTTTTGTATTATCGCTTTGGTCCACTAGAGATAAAATTATAACCCAAATCGGCTCATTCATATGTAAACTGGTTGAAATTACGACTGCTATCGACTGTAAACTGTAAACATATGACGAGTGACTGAAACAACTTATTTTAAACCAGATGAAGATGTAATCAGACCTGTTTCTGATGAAAATGGTAGCATTATCAGTGAAGAACAAGTAGAGATACCGCAGGTGGCATAACTGGGTGTTTTATAGTGGTTGTCACCTTTAATCGTGATTGAATATTGGTTTTAGATGCTAATATAATAGTTAAACATTACTTGCAGCCCAGAATCAAGAGTAGTCTTCAAGGGCCATACAGATTAATGGGTTTTTATTGTTCATGGATTTGCTAGCAACAAAGATTTGAACTTTATGGCTTTCTAGGTACGTAAAATGGTAACCGCTTCGTCTCATGTTTTTTGTGTGACCTTTAACACGTTAACTGATATATTGATAGGGACTTTAATTTAAGTTCTCAACCATGGAGATATATAATGAATATGTCAGATATCTCCTTAGTATTAATGGCTATCCTCTCAAACTTTTAGATGATCTAAAGGTTACGTGTGACTTTTAGAAGGATGCTTAAAAAAGGAAAAAGGATGAAGTGTTAGATGAAGATTTCTTGAAAAGTAATTTAGAGATGAGAGAATTCCTTTCCCATTTTCCTGGAGACTACTCTGTTGTATGGCACCTTGAATTTTGTAATATAACTATTGGGTGTCGAGGAGAAAACTCTCAGGTTAGGTTATTTGGTGGTAGTATGGGTTGGTGTGTGTGGCGGTGGATCTGCAAACTCATCTACGTTATTTTGCCAGATTAGCACTCTCCTATGGCCCGTATGACACAAATCGCCTTGTTATACGACCTGTATGAGGGCTGCTGTCCAATTAACACATCAATGTGTACCTATATCAGCCACCATAAATATAATTTTTTTTATGTTTGCAGGGATCGAATTACTTTGAAATTGACCTGGATATTCATCGGTTTAGTTACGTAGCAAGAAAGGGATTAGAATCATATCGTCAACGCTTGAAAAACGGGATTCTGAATCTCGGGCTAACTATTCAGGTTCTTGTGTTCTTATGTTCAATGTTTTAAATTTGCAAGAAAAAGGAAACTGTTTTTATTTATATTTTTTTTATCATTTATAATTGTTAAAAGTAGGCTCAGAAGCCTGAAGAATTGCCAGAGAAAATGCTTTGCTGTTTGAGATTGAACAAGATTGACTTTGTGAATCATGGTCAGATTCCCACACTTGTTGCTCAATGATGAAAAGTCAACTGCAACTCTTTATGCTATCTACAGACAGACACACTAAAGATGACAACAATTGTGTTTTCTTTTATTGATGTACTCAATTAAGTGGTGTAAATACACACAGATAACATACAAACAACGCTATTTTTTTAATGATTCCGAGTTTATATGATGTGTTTCTAGGGTATCATGTTCCCGCCACATATTGTCGACCAATGCAATATTATTAACTCTGCTGGAACGCGCGGGTTCCCCACCAGTATCTCTTATATAGAGGTAGCACTTGATCAATATCATAATAAATAGCCTTACGTCTTATAAAGCATGGAAATTAAGCACAAACATAAAATTTAACAAAGTACATTGATGTGAGTGGTTGCAGTCGTGTTTACACAAGGCTCAAGGAGATTTTTTTTTTTTTGAACGGCTGCTCAAGGAGATTTATAATACCATCTTAGAGCATTCACATCCAAACCATCAAATTATACATAAATTCCACTAAAAAACAACTCTTATATTAATATATTTTCACTAAAAACAAATATTTTTTCTCTCTCCTTTTCAATTAAATAATATTATCATCAAATTTTTCTCTCTCCTTCACTCACAACCACTTTCAATATATATTAAAAAAATTATACTGGGTGAACAGTGTCCCCCCAAATATACAGATGAACAGTAACATTTTCTCTCTCCTCCACTCACAACCACTTTTTATACCCTTTATAATATAAAAACTCCCCCTCACATATTTTGATGGATAGAATGTGAATGCTCTTAGATTATATCTTAGATTATGGGGTATAAGGCGGGGGTTGGGGCGTGGGTTAGAGAGAAACGCCCAATTCACCATCCCAGGTGGGCTTGGGTTTGGGCGTGGCCCCTTGGGCGGGAGTTTAAGGCCGGGCGTGGGGTATGCTAGCGATCCTATGTGGCCGACTCTTATTGGCTTGTTGGCTAGGCTATACGTGTATTTTTTAAATTTAGTTTTTTTTTTAATTTTAACCAACCCACGCCCCAAACCCCCGTCCGACCATACCCCACGGACACGTCACTCACCAACGGGGGAGCTCGAACTCCACGTGTCAACCCATGCCCCAAACCCCCGCCCTACCATACCCCACGCTCTTATCAAATCTTAAGTGCCTACATATTAATTTATAATTTTTGGTTTTATTTTTGTTTGAACATTATGTTAAACTAGTGTCATAAAAACATGATAAGTTCTCACAACCCAAAACCGAAGTGTACTCCTTTAATTGTTATAATATCAGGACAACTAAAATAAAAAAAAAATTAAACTAATCGTATAAGAATTAAGTAAATATATACAATTCAACTACTATTGTTGTACTTTTTTAGTTAATAAATTTAGTGTCATGTATAATAGTTTTACAAATATAAACATTTCACATTCCATGTTTTTCTAAATAACACATGATCACTATTTTTTATGTAAATTAATTAACATACGTTGGAATTTTAAATTTATTATACTATAGAATATTTTTTAAAGATAAATAGGGCATGCATTAATATATATCATTTCATGATGATATACATAATTATAAAATAAGTGCATGTGCGGTTGGTATTTTTTTGTCATCGTATAATACATATAAAAGAATTGAAATAATAAATAGAGTTAAACGTCATTTTAGTTCTTGTGGTTTGAGTCATTTTCCAGTTTAGTCTAAAGGTTTCATTTTTCGTTTGTGGGTCCAAAAACGTTTCATCGTTGCCATTTTAGTCCACTGGGTCAACTTCATCTATTTTTCATGCCCATAAGAAGGGCAATTCGGTCATTTTAGAGGATTTTGACCAAAAAATGGGGAGTGGGGCAACCTTGCTGGGTGGGGCGACTTGCGACACGTGGATTGATTTATTTTGTCTTTTTTTTATGTAAAAGATATAAAAAAAAGTCCTATTTTTTTATAAAAGTATTGATCAAAGTAAATAAAAACTAATACTTCAATAAAAAAAATTACTTCAATAAAATAAAAAATACATCAACTAAAAAAAATACATTAACAAAAATAAAAAAATACAATCAACAAAGGTTATATTTTTCTCGAATTTCTTGATTCATTTGTTCGGCTAAAGCGAGCTCGGCTCCAGTAAGGTTTGTCGTGTCGGATGTTAATATTTGCAAATCAAGTGCTTTTTGACGACTTTCTTTCAGCTTTAGCTTTCGTTCCCCGTGTTCTTTTTTTAAGTTGATCCGTTGTTGGCTCGTTTGCAACAAGCCGTCTAACTTATTGGTCACTTTTTCGAACGTTTCGGTGTAGTCGATTCGTACACCGCTAGAAGACGGTTGGGCGGCTTTTTTGGCCCTATCTCGACGATACCGCACCATATGGGGTTCACCACTTGGAACACACAACAACCCGGTGGTTTTCAAAACGTTGGAGGATCGAGACAACAAAATGGTAAAAAAATTTTAGATATTTTTTTGTAAAGAATATGTTTTTTTTTTAACTTTGTTTGTATTCCATCTAGTGGTTGATTTAGATGGCGAAGAAGTTCCGGAGACCCAGTTCGATGTCGGTCAAAATGATGTTGAACCTCAAAAAAAGAAACGTTCACACAAGAGGAAAACACCGGGTGAAGAACGCTTGAAAACCAAACCAATACCATGGACTTCCAACGAGGAAATGAGCTTGTCCAAGGCTTGGCTAGAAATAACCGAAGACCCGAGATGTAGTAACTATCAAAAGGAAAAAAACATATTGGTCTCGTATTTACAACGTTTTCCTCAAGTTGGAAGATCAAGAAGATGGATACCGTGATCCCGATGGTATCGGCGCGAAGTGGCGTAAAATGCGTCCTTTGATTCAAAGTTTCAACCAAATATACACTCGCCTAAGTAACTCGCGTGTGCGCCAAAGTGGTTCCGACGATGCGATGCTCCAAGCAAACGCCCAAAATGAATTCCGAGCCGAACACAAGAAGGCGTTTCCTTATCTTGCTATTTGGCAATTTTTAAGAAGGAGTTCGAAATTTCACATAGTCATCGCCTTCGATCCATTTAAAACTCGTGGCCAACCGTCGGCTAAGCGGTCAAAAACCTCATCCTCAAACGACCATCAAAGTACCGGGTCGGACGCTCGGTGTCAAATAAATCTCAACGACATTGAGGAAGATTTCGAAGAGCCACATGAAGAGGCCGATGCGTTTCAACCACCACAACGGCCGGTTGGCCGAGATAGGGCCAAAAAAGCCGCCCAACCGTCTTCTAGCGGTGTACGAATCGACTACACCGAAACGTTCGAAAAAGTGACCAATAAGTTAGACGGCTTGTTGCAAACGAGCCAACAACGGATCAACTTAAAAAAAGAACACGGGGAACGAAAACTAAAGCTGAAAGAAAGTCGTCAAAAAACACTTGATTTGCAAATATTAACATCCGACACGACAAACCTTACTGGAGCCGAGCTCGCTTTAGCCGAACAAATGAAGCAAGAAATTCGAGAAAAATATAACCTTTGTTGATTGTATTTTTTTATTTTTGTTAATGTATTTTTTTTTAGTTGATGTATTTTTTATTTTATTGAAGTAATTTTTTTTATTGAAGTGTTAGTTTTTATTTACTTTGATCAATACTTTTATAAAAAATTAGGACTTTTTTTATATCTTTTACATAAAAAAAAGACAAAATAAATCAATCCACGTGTCGCAAGTCGCCCCACCCAGCAAGGTTGCCCCACTCCCCCTTTTTTGGTCAAAATCCTCTAATATGACGTGGCGCCACGTGACGCCACGTGTCGCAAGACGCCCCATCAAAAGGATGCTCCACTCCCTTAGTCTAAGACATCTATAAACAGTGTGGAAAGTGAGGTGTCTATTCACAGCTTTCAAAAAACCCTAGCCCTAGCTACACTACAACCTTCCTTCTTTCTTTCTAGCTCACTCACCATCCTTTCTTTTCTTGCTCACTCAATGCCGTCTGGCATTAGGTATGCCCTAGCAGCTGTACAAAGAAGATTGGGGTTCCTTATTTGTGGGATTTTGCTACAAATCTCCTCGGATTTCTCAAATGCCTTCCTTCTACTCTCCCCTTCCATTGAAAAAAAGAACCATTTCGATAAATATCAAGCTAATTGTAGGAAATAGGTTCAACTTTGAAAAATATAATTACAAAATATATCATAACGAGACTCTCGTTATTCGTAGGAAATATCATAGTACAATACCGATTGCAATAACTAAATAAAAAGAATATAAATATAATTATATATACCAATCTTGATTCAAGCCGCATCTCTGGTGGGTCCTTCACGCGCACTTGATAGCATCCTAGACTCGATTATTCATCATCTTGAGTCTTGAAAATTACCCCTTGACTGCAACAAAGAGCACACTAAAACGTTGACGATTTTGGTTGAGGCACGTGTTCAACACGCTTCCCTTAAAACAGATTTCGCGCCTCTACTAAAGATGACGCGTCTGTCTCCCAGGGTATAACAGCCGAAGCAGTCTGTACTGCCGGAGATGGCTCACCAGCCCAAGGTTACATCCGGTAATTGTAGTGTTTGAACTCATGTGGTGGAAACAAGTAGAGAGTACTCATCTCTCTAGTTGGTGTTCAAGTGTTCATACTACTTCTAGTATTCTTCATGTATCAAGCAATACCCTATTCTTGTTGTAACAAAAGAAAGGCACATAGCCTACTATTTTGAACAAGACTAGTGAAAGGATTCACTAATTATTCACTTAATTAGACATTTAATTAGAGACTTAAAACTCTAATAAAACTAATTAAATACTCAAGAGTTACTCTATAACTTACCACATGAATATTCTAAATAATATTTATAATTTCATTAAATTATAAATATATTTAATATCCATTCACCAAAATTCCAACAATCCCCCACATGAATGGAGATCATTCAAAACACTTAAAATTTCCAATGTAACCTCGACAGTTGAGTTTTGCATACGATAGGTAGGTGTTACCCTTTGAACCTTCGCTCATGAAATGCACTTAGCCCACTAGCTCTGAGTAGATCTCGTTGTCTTTGAACTCGTCTGCCGTTTGTGTAGACGACAATACACTTCACACAAGACTCTCCCTAGCCGGGTCATCTCCTCATAGTCGTGTCCAATAATGGTCGTGGAACACTTTCCTGGTTCTGCGAGAGCTCTAGGAATTGTGCCCTCAATTCCATTCGAAGCGACCCCACTTCTCTCTAACATAGGTGATTCTCCTTAGATCATTAAAAGCATTGTGGTTATCGTGATCTATCCAAATCATTTACCACATATTATGCTTAGCCTCATACTTGTCACTTTTAGGAATGGACTAGGAAGTTTATTAATCTTTATAATAAACTACCTTATTAAATGCGTAGGGTTATTCCCCCACAGTGACCTCGCTTATTCATACAATTAGGTTTTCCTATTGAACTCAATTCTTGGGATCTCCAGTCTACTGAGTTAGGTTTCCATCATATGAACTTCATTTTTCAAGGGTTTCAGTCCCATTCCACAACTTGATCTCTAATAAACCCTCAGGTTGTTGGATCCATAACATTAGCAAATAACTTTGCGTATTTGAGATCAGTTGTCATGATGTGTTCTTAACTCGTAAGTTAATTTTGCCTATTGTCAACTTCTAAGACTATAACCTCAGTGGCCATCTGAATCTGGTTATAACATATGTCTTCGTAAGATACGTGTATCATTTAAGGCAAACACATCTCCATTACGCACTACGACCTTTGTGTCCTCCACTTAGTCGTCTATTTGCAATGTTAGATTGGATTACAAAATCCTTATTGCTAAAAACAAATGCAAGACACCCCCCACATTTAAGTGTTATTGGATAACATTTAGATGTGTTAATGAGAACCATTTCTACATACCCTTATAGGGTTGTTTCTTAAATGGTTCCTCCCCCACATTTCTTGCCATTTGATCAACATTTTCGTAACACCACTTATGGCGACATTTATACACATATGATTGAACAAGACCAACCTTATTGTATCAGTGAATTCAACTCATATTGCATTAGCTTACACAAGCTTTCGAGCTGACCAAAGCAACACATGCCATTGTCATAAGTTTGTCTCCAACTTAGAATAATTCTAATTTAACATCTAGAATAAGCTTAGACAATGAGTTCTCCTCATTAGCTTTTCAAACAAACTTTTAAAAGTTACATGTCATTTCCTTATAATGAATGAAAATTCTCTCTCAACTTTGTCCATACACAAATTCTTTTTGTGTTCATACAAATTTGAATGTTTAGAGTTAATTAGTCTCCGTCAAGACCCATAATTAACCAAGTACTAGTCTAGCATGCTTTAGACTACAATACTTTAGCTTGTGAATAGAAGATGCATCATTCTGATTCTTCACAGCCCTAAGGATATCATAATATCACTTTGCAACATTCATCCCTTGTTAAGACAAAATAATGAGACTTATTCATAATCCTAAAACATCAATATTTAGGAAGGTCTCACAAATTATTGTATATAGCACAAAGCTAAATTTCATCATTCATTTAAGGAACATAACTTGTTTATCTTTGATCTCCAACGATCTACCATTGACTCGTAAGTACTTAACCATAAGCCTTAATCCAAGTCACTTGGTGAACACATTCATCACCAACAAGATGAATGTTTCTCATCTACAATCACTATTATGTGTGAGATAGAGTCAACTAGATTGACACTCAACAACATGGCATTCATAATTTTTCCATAAGTGATTTGCACACATCTATTGTTATTCATTAGGAGACATGTATATTTAGGATGCTCTCCCAAATGAAGGTAAAATCTCCATATAGATCTAACAATAATCAAGTGGTAGACGCATCTACTTATAAATCTCGCAAGATTTATTAAAGGTATACAATAACATATAGTACTTTTACTTTCATATGTTAGAATTCACACTTGTGAATTTTTAATGACTTCTAATGAAGTATGCGACATGAATGTCGTTAGTGTATTTCATCTCAATACACTCACTACGTTTTTTCATTACTCATTCATGATGTGGTTATACATTTGATGTTTCGTCTTTGACTTTTAGTCAATGTAACAACTCTCAAGTTGTTTATGTCCAAGTATTTTCATGTACTATCCGTTTAAAACCATATTCTTTTAAACAATGTATAACCGACGTTATAATTATTTTCCACAAAAATAATTTATACGTCACAACCATTAGTGATTTATTTCTTTGTAAAAAATTGCATGTGTTATCCGAAGATATTGAACACAAAACAATAAAATACATTGGAAACTAAATCATAAGTGTCAATCACTTTTGAAATTTAAACGGAAGCATAGACAATATGTAGACATCAAATAGCAAAGTGCTTTTATCTTCAACACTTTATAATCTGACCGAAATCTTCTCAACAATATTGTCCCATGGCGTGTCTTGAGGTACTCCCTCAATAAGACTCCATGCACTTGTAAGTACAAGTTTCCCATTTCATCTTGAAACTTTAAACTTGGACAATTATGCTCAAAACAACACCAAGTTGTTACAAATACTACATTTAAGTAGTAAACTTGAACAATTAAATTTGTTCACAACAACACCAAGTTGTTTTCACCAAATAACTTTTTTTTTAACACACATGTTGGAAAAAAAAAGTTATAACAAGCACATTATAGAATCGAACGTTTACATAAAACGTTTTCCAAAGATATAGTTTATAAAATAAACTGTTTCTCATCAGTTTTAATGCACACATAGGCAATTAAATGTTTACATAAAACATTTATGTCCATTATGAACAATCCCTAACCTCGTATTCGTGATACACATTTTCTAACACACATGTTAGAAAACTTTAAGTCATTTTATCTATATATATAACATGACCAAATTAAAGCATCAAATGTCATCACTAAAACTCTACTCAAGAGTTTCACCATATGAAGAGTTAAGAGTCTCAATAATTATAGACTTAAACTCTAATAAAACTCATCAAATGTTATCATTAAAACTCTACTCAAGAGTTTCACATATGAAGAGTTAAGAGTCTCAATAATTATATATTTAAACTCTAATAAAACTCATCAAATGTCACAATTAAAACTCTACTCAAGAGTTTCACATATGAAGAGTTAAGAGTCTCAATAATTATATATTTAAACTCCAATAAAACTCATCAAATGTCACCATTAAAACTCTACTCAAGAGTTTCACATATTAAGAGTTAAGAGTCTCAATAATTATATATTTAAACTCCAATAAAACTCATCAAATGTCACCATTAAAACTTTACTCAAGAGTTTCACATATGAAGAGTTAAGAGTCTCAATAATTATATATTTAAACTCCAATAAAACTCATCAAATGTCACCATTAAAACTCTACTCAAGAGTTTCACATATGAAGAGTTAAGAGTCTCAATAATTATATATTTAAACTCTAATAAAACTCATCAAATGTCACCATTAAAACTCTACTCAAGAGTTTCACATATGAAGAGTTAAGAGTCTCAATAATTATATATTTAAACTCTAATAAAAGTCATACTTTATTAGAGATTTTATTAGAGACACAAACTCTAATAAAAACTAATAAATTGACATAAAACTCTCCTTAAGAGTTTATCTTCCATATGAAGAGTCTAGTATATGATTTTAATTTCATTAAATTCATATAAATACCACACCATCACTTTATGGTGCTTTAATTCCTTGAAGCCATCAACTTCAATGTATGACATTCTATTTCTAAGTCATACAAAGCATTGAAAACAATGCCACTACAAATTGCTTATATAAAATGTCTACATAAAACATTTCAAAGCATTTGTATTTTAACCATTTTTAACAATCATGTTAAAATTTAAGAAATTCTAACGCGCACGTTAGAAATATTAACATTTTCACAAAATGTTAATTCGACTTGCTAAAAGCACATATATGGTTCAAATAAATAAGTCATTTCTAATACCCACGTTAGAAACTAAACAATTAAAAATTGCTTACATACTAACGCGTTTCATGAACGTTTCTAACACACATGTTCGAAGACAAATGATTACAAAAATCATTATAAGACTTATTTGTTCATATCAATCCATTGGTGGATGAAAAGTCTACTTTAAATAGAGACTTAATTAGAGACATAAAACTCTAATCAAGTAACATAAAACTCTTATTTAAAGACATAAAAACTCTACTGAAGAGAATTTAACGTTTACAAAAAACGTATGGTTTACACCAATAATTCTGGTCTAACACACATGTTAGATAATTTAACGTTTACAAAAAAAACGTATGGTTTACACTAATAAACCCGATCTAACACAAAAGTTAGAAAAATTAACGATTCCCAAAATCGTTTCAAAAACCAAACGTTGGAACCGAAACAATTCGTTTTGTACCACGGTATAGGATTTAAGATTTTATCTCAATCTCAAAAAATCCAAACACAACAAGTTGTACTACATACATATTTCCCAAAAAATATTTATAAGATCATAACCTCTAAAAATATTTTTTATTCTATTATAAATCATTTCGTAAACCCAAAATCCTTATAAATAAGGTTTTTAAGATTGTACCAACAATCTCACTAAATCTGTTTTAAGTTTGTAGGAAATAGGTTCAACTTTGAAAAATATAATTACAAAATATATCATAACGAGACTCTCGTTATTCGTAGGAAATATCATAGTACAATACCGATTGCAATAACTAAATAAAAAGAATATAAATATAATTATATATACCAATCTTGATTCAAGCCGCATCTCTGGTGGGTCCTTCACGCGCACTTGATAGCATCCTAGACTCGATTATTCATCATCTTGAGTCTTGAAAATTACCCCTTGACTGCAACAAAGAGCACACTAAAACGTTGACGATTTTGGTTGAGGCACGTGTTCAACACGCTTCCCTTAAAACAGATTTCGCGCCTCTACTAAAGATGACGCGTCTGTCTCCCAGGGTACAACAGCCGAAGCAGTCTGTACTGCCGGAGATGGCTCACCAGCCCAAGGTTACATCCGGTAATTGTAGTGTTTGAACTCATGTGGTGGAAACAAGTAGAGAGTACTCATCTCTCTAGTTGGTGTTCAAGTGTTCATACTACTTCTAGTATTCTTCATGTATCAAGCAATACCCTATTCTTGTTGTAACAAAAGAAAGGCACATAGCCTACTATTTTGAACAAGACTAGTGAAAGGATTCACTAATTATTCACTTAATTAGACATTTAATTAGAGACTTAAAACTCTAATAAAACTAATTAAATACTCAAGAGTTACTCTATAACTTACCACATGAATATTCTAAATAATATTTATAATTTCATTAAATTATAAATATATTTAATATCCATTCACCAAAATTCCAACACTAATGGTCTGCAAGTTATCGCAGATTCCTTCTCAAACTTCAGCATTTTTGTTGCTGTTTGGTTTGCGATAGTGCTGGAGGCTAGACACTATGCCAAGAACAGCTTCATTGCGCGATTCGGTAAACATTTGTC
Organism: Helianthus tuberosus; assembly: GCA_030545235.1. Taxonomy (NCBI): domain Eukaryota; kingdom Viridiplantae; phylum Streptophyta; class Magnoliopsida; order Asterales; family Asteraceae; genus Helianthus; species Helianthus tuberosus. The sequence continues at coordinate 5,289,280 of CM060432.1, forward strand.
GATTGTTTTAGCAGCTGTGTTGATTACTGTATGCTATTTTCTGATTTGGATGAATCTAGAAGATAAAATCAAGGAGAAAGTGTATCTCCATTCTCTACACTTTCAAACTGTTACACGCCTTATCTCTGGTGAACACAACTAACATCATCGTTGCTTGTTGAAATTTCCCAAACCAAAAAGGAGCCATAGTATGCTTGTTACAGGTAATTAATTAATTATATTCTTTCATTTATTATTTTCAAATAAAATATTTTTCTTAGACCACTTCCAATCGTAACCTAATATGAGTTGTGCTGCCAGTTAAAAATATATATTGGTTTTGTTTTAATAAATAAAACTAAATAGAAAAAGAAGATAGCGACCTGGTCGCTTGAACGACCGAAGTCACGACCGAATCATCCCAAATTTTGCTTACCTTTTCTTACCACTTATCCTATTTTGATTGGTACACCAAATTAATTTTCTTTGTCAATTTTTATGTTAACAGCTTCTTCCCCTATCAAATAAATTACTCAAATACTTTTTCCGATTTAAACTTAAAAATGAAACTAAATATACTATATTTCTTAGTTTTTTTTTGTGAGCATACCGGTATTAATTTTTTTTAAAATAGAGTTCATTCAAAAAATATTTATTTAGTATATAATGTAAGTAGTTTAAATACAATTTATTCTTATTCTTAAATTAGATAGGTTTTACTTTTTTTGAAAAAAAAATTAACATTTTTATATTATTAGATTTTTAATACAATACATTATAATCATATCTATATTTTTTAACAAAAACTTAGGTTGGGTTTGGTTGTGAATATGTGTCAGAAATTGAGTAAGGTTTAGTTATGTAGGTGGAAGAGAGAGATATTGTTTTTTTAATGAAATGTTGGGTTGAGTTGGGTCATTGCTGGGGATAGTCTTATGGACTTAAACTTTTTGGTAGGCATACTACCTATTGAATGGCTACTTGTTTCAAGAACTGAACAAATTCTTCTTCAATGGCCACACCGGGGCATTTTTGTGGATCATCATAGCTACTCCTGTGGTTGCTGCGTTGCTTTGGGTTATCTTTCTTACCTTTAGACTTGGCGTTCCGGAAGAAGATGAAGTTGACAAATGTTTTACCAAATTGTTTTTGTGTGTGTGCTTAGCTGCCTGCATTATTTTTATTTTATCGGTGATCGACAACACGTTCGACTTCTCAAAGTCACAGATTTGGCTGCCGATCTTTAGCGATGTTGTTATCTTTTTGGCAATTGTATCCCGGTTGTGCAGCCAAATCTGTGACTTTGAGAAGTCGAACGTGTTGTCGATCACCGATAAGATAAAAATTAAGCAGGCGGCTAAGCACACACAAAAAACGATATGGTAAAACGTTTGTCAACTTCATCTTCTTTCGGAACGCCAAGTCTAAAGGGAAGAAAGATAACCCAAAGCAACGCAGCAACCACAGAAGTAGCTATGATGATCCACAAAAATGCCCCGGTGTGGCCATCGAATAAGTATTTGTTCAGTTCTTGAAACACATAGCCATTCAATAGGTAGTATGCCTACCAAAAAGTTTAAGTCCATAAGACTATCCCGATTAATGACCCAACCCATCATTTCATTAAAAAAAACAAAATCTCTCTTTTCCACCTACACAACTCAATTTTTGACAAACATTCACAACCTAACCCAACCTAAGTTTTAGTTAAAGAAAATATAGATATGATTATAATGTATTGTATTAAAATATAATAATATAAAAATGTTCATTTTTATTTCAAAAAAGTAAAACTTATCTAATTTAAGAATAAGAATAAATTGTATTTAAACCACTTATATTATATACTAAATAATTTTTTTTGAACGAACTCTATTTTTAATAAAATTTATACCGGTTTGCTCACAAAAAAAAACTAATAAATACACTATATTTAGTTTCATTTTTAAGTTTAAATCAGAAAAGTTATTTGAGTAATTTATTTGATAGAGGAAGAAGTTGTTAAGATAAAAATTGAAAAAGAACATTAATTTGGTGTACCAATCAAAGTAGGACAAGTGGCATGAAAAAGTGAGCAAAATTTTGGATGGTTGGGTCGTGACTTCGGTCGTTCAAGCGACCAGGTCGCCATCTTCTTTTTCTGTTTTGTTTTATTTATTAAAATGAAACCAATATATATTTTCCATGTGACAACCAACTCATATTAGGTTACCAATGGAGTGGTCTAAGAAAACTATTTTATTTGAAAATAATAGCTCCAAGAATATAATTAATTAATTACTTGTCACAAGCAAAAAGTATGGTTTGGGTAGGGAATTGTCTTGATAGTTTAGTTAACTAGTGGGTTTTGTAAGATGTTATTGTAATGAGAGTCTTTAAATTGAATGTTAGTTCTCTAGTTTGTTAATTAAATCTACTTATTGTTTAATTACTATAAAGCATTTTTAAAAAAAAAATTAAGTTGCTTAATCAAGATTGTCAATGTCATCAAAATTACATAATCACTATGTAGGACCTTAACCACCACAAGTGGCCTAGTGGTGGAGTGACTTGGGTTCTCCAATGGAGACCCAAGTTCAATTCCCATTAGTGCCACTTTGGTGGCCACCGACACCCGCTTTAAGCCGGACCGAGGACACTCGAGGTCTCGGGTTTGAAACATGTTTCTTACCCCTCTTTGATGGCTATGGGTATTTGCCGTCTGGGATCCTTGTCGGGTGGTGAATTGGGAAGGGAGATCCCTTCCGCGGTCAGGGGTATCGTGCAACTACCCTTTTTATGTAGGACCTTGAATTTTAGAATCTTTGAGTTCATAAAAATAACATGGGAATTGGCCTGTAATAATGCCAACTAGAGATCATTGGTCATTGAAAATCTCACCTTTAAATATTACCTCTATCAGTCTCACCTTTCACCTATTTTTCCTACACCGGTCCCCCGTTAAAAAAACTTAACGGAGTTATGTTTTTTTTCCAAATTACAAACAGTTTTTTTACGGCTTTTGATCCGAACGACGATACAAGTACATTGATGTAAAACTTACCTCGAAACAGTGCTCCAAAAACGGCGCTTCAATTCGGGTGTTTAAATTTCCAATTAACAAAAATCAAGTCATTTGGAGCACCATTTCGAGTTTAGTTTTACATTAATGGACTTGTATCGTCGTTCTGATCAAAAGCCCAAAAAAATCTGTTTGTAATTTGGAAAAAAGTTTAAGTCCGTTAAGTTTTTTTTTTTTAACGGGGGACCGGTGTAGGAAAATAGGTGTAAGGTGGGATTGGTGGAGGGGAATATTCAAAGGTGGGAGTGTCAATTACCAATCACCTCAAGTTGGGAGTATTAGAGACCAATTCCTCAAAATAATATAATAGTATTAATAATAAAAGTAATATTAGGTTATAGGGTGTGGGAGTCATGGTTGGTACATGATTTGCCACCTAAGAACATGAATGGAAGGCTACACCACTCCCTTGATTGATCCATCATGGTTTGCATGGATTAAACCATGACAACTATGTCCTTTTCATTTTTCAACAAATCATTTTCCTTTTTATTTAGACAAAGATAAATTAAAATAAATTAGTGGTTTGGGTCATGATCACACAGTGGGTTTAGATGATGGATTAGAGATGAGTTACATGACACTAACATGAAGGGTCTTGAGAGTCATGACCACACCCTATGGCGTTAGAGATTTTATATAATACTTTATTTTCATGTTGAAAGTTTTACGTAAGAATTCAATTCTTTCAGGTTGTATGGAAATAAACAACATGAATTAGAAATTAATATGAATAAATGAGATTAAAAGGGGCCCGTTTTTTGTGACATTCAAGATATTAGCGTATCATATCCTTAACCGATAGATCCACACGGATTTAAGCAAAAATATTAACAAATCTTTCTCATTTTTCTTGAAAGCCTCTCAAGCTCTCTACTCTTCGTTTGAATTCCAGTCGCTGAGGATAGCCAGTAAGTAACCACCATGCTTCTTTTGTTGTTTGTCGGTTTCTTTGTCACCATAGAACCGGAACTTAGCGAGCTTAGCTGTTCATCTTACTGATTTGTTTCGGTGTCGCCATCGAGGTATTGCAACCATGGTTCATACATATAAGTTATGACAATACATGCAATACACAAACATGCATCTGATTGATTGAGAATATGTTTTAGTATTGGATTCTGGTTATGAATTTTGGGTTAACAGTAGGAAGAAGATGAAGTTTTTTATAAATCTACTTTTATATTCATACTAATCTCGATCTTCTCAACGTCTCACAACATCCTTAAATGAGGTATCTTTCAAAATATCTTCGTAAATCTATATATACACATTATAATAAAGCAAAACAGGCTATGGCCACTTGGCAGCCATTTACACCACTTATTGTCACGTGTAGTTCTCTTACGCCTATTTTCGTTGATTTAGGCGCCAAACAAATTCTCTTAAACACGTCCTCTTATTCATTCTCTTTCATAATTGTCACATTCCAAACCTTAGATCTCTGTCGCTTATGTTGGATATCAAGCCTTCAAACTTATGAACAAAACACTACACTTATTGAGATTTGTGTGTAAACTGAGAAAATAAAATAGTTGCAGAGAATAATATTCGATGCAAAGCAAAAAGGCACACTTTTATTTAATAAACTAATGACGTTAAATAGCCTACAACTCAACATGCGAAACATGCGAAAATAATAAAGATAAAACTAAGTCATCCTAAAGAATCGTAGACTTGAACAAATTCCCAATATTCACATGCTTGGTCAATCTCCACGTTTTCTATTTTATTGGAACACTAAATAAAACAAACATACTAATTAATAAAAACCTCTAAATAACCAGCTGACCAGATTGAACCGTAACCCATGAACCGTACCCGTCCAATCGTTATGTCAAGATTATCTAACAATCACCCCTATAATCTTGACATCGACTCGTTTCTTCAAAGTAGGGTCGGTTCTTCCTCTTCTATCAAATTTGCTTCTTTCTCTTCATCCTTCCATTTAGTGCACTCGTAACCAAAATGCCCAAATGCTCCACAATTGAAACACCGAAACCTGCTTTTATTACCGCCTCGACTCGTACCTCTTCCTCGACCTCTTTCACCTCTACCATAGCTTCTTCCATGACCTCTTCCTCGTCCGCTACTCTCACCATACTTTTGTTCGGCCATCAAGAGTTGGCCTTGCTCTTCTACCTTTTCATCATGGTTTTTTCTTCTTTTTTCATACGCCTTAAGCCTTCCAACCGCTTCATCAAAGAGCATTGAGTCCAAATCGAAGCATTGCTCAATTGAAGTTACAATTTGAAGATAGGACTTTGGCATTGCATCAAGTAGCCTTCTCACCATTTCTTCTTCTTCAACTTTGTGCCCGAGACTCCTCAACTTTGAAACCAGTACGCTCACCTTAGTAGCACCATCGTCAACAAGCTCTCCTTCCTTCACCCGCAAACCTTCAAGCTCTATTCTCAATCTTGCAATTCGAGCCGCCCTCACTCGATCTACACCCAAGTATCGTGTTTTCAACCCATCCCACACTTTCTTCGGGTCCGTGTGACTCGACATTTGCAACACCATCTCCTCTGGTATAACTTGAAATAGGAAGGCGAGTGGTTGTTTTGATTTCTTCGAGTCTGGGTCTTCACCTAATGCCCTCGGTTCGATCATCTCCAAAAGACCATGTGCATCCAAGATGGACTTAACCTTGATTGCCCATACTGGATAGTTAGTTGCAGTCAAAGTCGGAACTTGGTAAGACATGGAACCCGCTTCTTTTGCTTGTACCATCGCCATTCTTCACTTTCTTTTTTTTCGATGTTTGAATCGACTGACCTTTCTTTCTTTCTTTGTCGATTTCTTCTTTCCCGGTCTCTTTCTAACTAGTTTTTCTTCCTGAGTTGCACCTGGATTTCTTCTTTCTCTTTCTCACGGCACCTCTCTTTCTTCTTTCTAACGCAGGTTGCAACTATCTTTCTTCTTTCTTTCTTGCTTGCGAGAATCTTACATAAACTCGCTTATCTTTCTGCTTCTATCTTCCAAGGATCGAGCCTCTGATACCAAATGTTAGATATCAAGCCTTCAAAATTATGAACAAAACACTACACTTATTGAGATTTGTATGTAAACTCAGAAAAGAAAATAGTTGCAGAGAATAATATTCGATGCAAAGCAAAAAGGCATACTTTTATTCAATAAACTAATGGCTATAATTAGCCTACAACTCAACCTAGGAAACATGTGAAACTAATAAAGATAAAAGTCATCCTAAAGAATCGTAGACTTCAACTAACTTCCCAACGTTCACATGCTTGGTCAATCTCCACGTTTTCTATTTTATTGGAATACTAAATAAAACAAACAAAGATACTAATTAATAAAAATCTCTAAATAACCAGCTGAACAGATTGAACCATAACCCATGAAACGTACCCGTCGAACCGTTATGTCAAGATTATCCAACACCTTACCCCTTCCGCTTTCTACTTCTCAAAATAACCATAGATTTCATCCACCATCTCATATTTGCATTTAGGATACCGCGTAGAGAGAAAGGGGACCAGAATGGAGAGAAGGTGATGGAGGGTTTCAACAACAGGTGTTCCAGTTAGGTTTTAGACGATCCACAAGGGGTGCTCAGATGATAGATATGAGGGTTTAAAGGTGAACAGACGGTGGTGGTTGGAGCTATAGCCACAATTCCGGTCAGCTAGGGTTTCCTCCACAATAAGCGGTGGTGGTTGATGATAAGAGAGATGATGGTGGTGGTGGTGGTTCTGGCTATGACTAATGTGACCGGTGGTGCAATGTTACAGGTTAGGATGTTTGGTAATTTGTTATGTATTCGTCAGATATGGTTTTAGCTGGTTTTTGTGGTTAAATATTGTTTCTTTTGTTTTCATCCATTTATTTTTATTTTAGCTACTATATTCGAAAATTGTTGTGGGTTTTTGTATGGATTTATTTGGATGATGTACTTTTGCCTACAGTAACATAGTCTAACATCAAGAAGTTACATTTTAATGGACATTATGATTGTTCTTATAGGGTTTTGTAGGAATATGATAATCACTTCCTTGATATCTTATTCACAATACTGATGAATATATATACAAGAACCTGTACTCTAATCATGGAGAAGTAATCTCAACTATAATTACATATTTATCCTTTACAAATATAACAGGGAATAATATATATGCTAATAAATATATATGCTAATACTCCCCCGCAGTCGAAGCGGGAAGAGACCGAATGCAGAGACTGGAGCGGAAGTCTTCAAAGAGAAGCTGTGGCAAACCTTTCGTAAAGATGTCAGCAATCTGATGTCGAGTTGGGATGTAAAGGATGCGAACATGACCTCGTTGTACATGTTCACGAACAAAGTAGATGTCTAATTCAATATGTTTTGTTCGTTGATGTTGAACCGGGTTGCCGGACAGGTATATGGCGTTGACATTGTCACAGTAAACCAAAGTGGCACGAGACAAGGGCCGCCGTAGCTCAAGTAGAAGGTTGCGAAGCCAACAAATTTCGGACACTACATTTGCAACCCCACGATATTTGGATTCAGCACTAGAGCGCGAGACCGTTGGTTGAAGTTTGGAAGACCAAGAGAGAAGGTTGTCACCTAAGTTGACGTAATAGCCTGAAGTGGAACGACGGGTGTCTAGGTACCCCGCCCAGTCCGTGTCCGTGTAACCCAGAAGAGATAAGTTGGAGGGCTTGCTTATCGTAAGACCAAGAGAGGTCGTGCCCTTGACATAACGGAGTATGCGCTTCAAGGCATCCCAATGGGCGGTCCGCTTAAATCTAAAACAATATATTAAAAACCGGTCCAACCGTTCTTAAAACCGGTTTGACTGACCGGTTTCCCGGTCCAACCTTCGGGTCGCCGATTAAATGTATTTCTGTTCCGATACCATGACCCGAACCTACTCAACCTTTGGTTCCCGGTCCGACCAGCCTGTCCGGTCCGGGTCTAAGAACAATGGGATACACTTATTCATATATAATATACTATAGATTTGGTGAATTTAAATTTTGTGTAATCTCCTGACACATGCAACACACAACATTTTAGTGGTCATATAATATGTAAATAACATGTATCCGTGTGTGTATTTGAATCTTTGTATAAAATTTCTAAGACATCGTGTGTATACACACACATATATATATACACAAACAGATTCGGGTAAGTCTCCGTCTCAAATAAATATGGCCATACACGTATATAAGAATAATTAAGAGGTTGCAAGTCTTGATTATAAGAAAAACGAAGTGAAAGCAATGGTTTGGTGAGGTCACTTTCTTGAATAAGGAAGAATATCAGAGATTGTTGACTACTCTACCCAATCAGATTCCAACAATTTTTTTCTTTAAATCCTTTTTTTTCTCCATATTGTTATCATTATATGGTACAAGTTGTTTTATGCAATCTGTACACCATTGTTTTAAAGAGAAAGAAGAAATCACAAAGCAAATAGAGGATTCATACTTGCAACAAAATAATTTTGTGTCATTGACTTTTAAATATTTATATATTTCTTGTATTTCAAGATTTAAACATAAACTTATTTGTTTCAAAGTGTTTTTATCAAAAAAAACACAGGGACCATAATGATGAAAGTTAGTTGTACATGGGTAAAAATGGATATAAAGTGGTGACCCATAATGATGAAAGTTAGCTGTCTAGTTTAGGTTCATTCTTTTGACTAAAAGTATCTTCTGATACATAACTCACGCATATATACATACACACATACATGATAATGGCTACACCAATGTTATCAGAACCGGACCAGAAGTCGAACTAGTATCCTTACAAGTTCAATGGTTCGACCGCTCGAATCGGACGTAAGAACCGGAAGGTGTGGTAAATATTATAAAATTTAATAGCGATAAATCTAAAAGACATATTATAAACCGGTCCAACCCTTCTTAAAACCGGTTCGACCGACCGGTTCCCCAATCTAACCGCTAGGTCTCCGACTAAATGTATTTCCGGTCCGATACCATGACCCGACTCAACCTCCGGTTTCCGATCCGACCCGCCTGTCCGGTCCGGGTCTGAGAACAATGGTCTACACATGGATGAAGTGCATATTGATGAAGCCCTCCGATTTACAGAGCAACCCGTTGAGGTTACTGACTGGAAAGTCAACAAGACCAGGAGGAGCAGTGTGAAACTTGTCAAAGTACGTTGGAGCTCTAAACACGGACCCGAGTACACATGGGAACGTGAAGACCAGTTCAAGAAAAAGTATCCCCACCTATTCAAGAAGACTCCAGCGAGAGTTAGTTCAGTCTGAATTTCGGGACGAAATTCTTTTAACGGGGGGAGACTGTGACAACTGGCACAAACCGGTAATTTCCGTACACTATAATTATTGCTTAATGACTGCAATTATGAGTCTAGTTGTCAGCAATGTCTGAACACATGATTAAACAAGTGAATTCATGCACGTTGTATACTACAAAATATTGCTTTATGCATAAACGAGAGCGTTGCGTCAGAATAATAGTAAACTCACCGGTAAGACACAATGTGTCAACAGAACTGCAGAAAGCAGTTAGACATCAGAATTGAGGCCTAGGTGTAGGTCCGACGACAAAAATACATTAAAACCCTAGAGTATGTGTAAGGGTTTAAATTATGGACATTTCGAAAGCAAAAATATGCACTAAAAAGCACCCGAAACGCACTTTAAGTGCAGAATTTATAAAAATTCAGCAATAATTCAGCATTTAAGCATATAAATATTATGCAGAAATGTCGTTTTATTATCCAGAATATTTCCCTAAGTGTTGGGAACCGATAGTGTTACAAAAAGACACTTATTAGACACTAAAAGGTGTAATTTAGCACTTTAACGAATCGGTATGTAACCGAACAACCGGACTATACCCGGGATATGAAAATATTATTATTTTCACTATCTATATTTTTCTGAGCCAGTTAGGGTCCCTGATTACCCTAACACCCGTAGTAACATACTACACACAAGTAACTAAGTTAATTTCTTAGTTTAACCTAACTAAACACCAACTAATGCTTGTAACCGAACTAGATACCCCCCCCCCCCCATTGGAATCGGCCCCAACCAAGGGGGACACCAAGTACTAAGGTTGATTATTATATTTGTGTTATGTTGGATATCAAGACTACACTAAACCCATTGGATAATCACCAAATAATTGCCTATAAGTTCAAGAGATTACATAACATAATTATCACTTCACAAATCACAACACACTCTTCTCTCTTGCTCTCCCTTCATCTCGGCCGAACCCCACTCCCTCACTCATCATACTTTCGGTTCTTGCTCTTGCAATTCCATCATCACTCAAGTGTTAAAGATTACGTATTAGGAGCCTCGGAGCAAGCGGAACACGAAGGACCTCTACCGTTAGCTTTTACCCACGCGATTTTCATCAAGAATCTTCCCTAGCCTTGAGCTAGAGGTATAACACTTAAAACTTGTTCTTGAACATATCTAAGGTGGTTAAAAGGAATTTTGTCGGTTAAATATCGATAACATACGTTTTGAAGCATTAAAGTCTAGTAAAAACACTAAAATGGTGGTTAATAACTTGTAACTTGTGTAAAAGTTGTAGTACTTGGAATTTGTGATTATCTAGACCCGATCTATGATTGTGGTAGCTCGGATCACCATTTAACCCGGTTTGGTAAGATCATGGATCTTAACATAAAGCTATTTTAGAAGTAACAAGGGTTAAAAGGTGAAACACTACCACACATAAACCATGAACTTGTGTAAAAATGCTTTAACTTGTACAAAAGTATTTAAAACTAGTAGATCTATGTATCTACAAGTGGTATTTTCAAAAGACCAAGCATCAAAAGAAATCACATGTTCTAAACCGGATCTTACACAAACAAAAGTGGTTTTTGTAAACAAACAAGTGTGTGGATACTTGTGTAACAAAAGTTTTAACGAAGAAATAGTTTTCGTAAAAACCGACTAGAAGTTGTAAAACTTCATATTCTTTAAAAATAAAGTTTTTAAGAAATTAAACTTATTTTTAAAGATAACAAGACTTACTAAATGTGCTAGTAAGTTACTACACAATCTTGGTAAATATCCAAGTTCATGAAGTGGGGAAAGGTAGTGATTATTGAGGAAAAATTGTTGTTGCTGATTATTGATGATTGATGATGATTTAAAAGAAAATAAACACACGTTTTGAAAACGTGGGAAACCTCCATTTTTAGGGGAAACTCTGTCAAAATTTTTATAAATTTTGACACTTAGAAAAATATAAGTTTTTGAGAAACTTATTCCCTAAAAATGTGTTTAAGAGTATTACTAAGGTTTCCCTAATTTTTGGTGATAAGAAATGAGGATTTCTTCAAGAATAAAAATGGATAATAAGTATATATTTTTGAGAGAAAAATATATGTTATTTTATCACCAAATTTTGTGCTAAGTGTATATAGTATGTGTTATACGTGCTAGTGTATTAAGACTTAAAAATACACTAAATACTCATGAGGAGTAGAAATATAGAAATACACATACAAAACACAAGATACATGATTCGGGTGCAAAGTGCAAAACACAAAAGACTTATATTTATTTTTGGAGAAAATAATATAAGTAAGATACGTAGTTAAAAATATAGAATATTTTTAACACAAGAAAATATACACAAAAGAGAGTGACTGTACTTGTGCGACGCAAGTCTAGTGACTAACGATAAGAAAACGCGTATAGGTTACGACGTTAAGTAAGCAAATCCGGTGGAGTTTACGACGCTAGGAACGCAAAGTTGTGAGTTCATGCTCCCCCTTTTCTCTTTAACTGTTTTCAGTTTTTATAACTTCGGGGGTGAAATACATGTACAAAAGTACAATATTTATAAATGGTATGATATAAATACAAGAAGTACACTTGGTGAGAACGAGAACCAAGTGCGACGAAATATATGAATATGAGAAGCGCATTTGGTGAGACGAGAACCAAGTATAAGGCGCTATGAGAAATGATAACAAGAAACGCGCTTGGTGAGAACGAGAACCAAGTAGGAGGCGTTATGAGAAATAGTGTCACGAATAGGGTACAGAAGCACCATTAATCAACAATATACCTAGACCGCAGAACAAAAGGTTAGATCTAACAGGTGCCTGGCAGCCTCACACTCGGTCGGGGCGAGAATCGAGTAGTGTTTTTGTGTCTCAGAATATACCAATTAAATGCCTTAGGTTTGGTGACTTCCTATGACGTGCCACAGGTTAATGGCTTTGCAACCCATTAACAATCTGATAATTACAGAAATACTGTATTTACATAAAATTCATACCATACTAAAATTGATATATAACTTGAAGTACGTGGGGTACTCAAGAGGATTGATATATAACTTGAAGTACGTGGGGTACTCAAGCGGATTGATATATAACATGAAGTACGTGGAGTACTCGAGAAAAACTTGATTTATTCACAACTATGTTTTTATACAAAGTATACAAACGTGAAATACAAAACTGCATGAATTCACACCAACTTTATGTTGACGTTTTTCCAAAACTCACATGTATTTCAGGTAACTAGGATGGATGTGCGCGTGGTCTTACTCATGCTCGTGGATGTCGCTTTGTTTATCTTTAAATAAAGTCGTGACTTTTAAGACAATGTGTTATCTAGTGTTGTAAACACTTGACATATGTTTTCAGTAATGTAATATTTGAAGATATTTTTGAGCATGTAGTATGTTTACTCTTCGTATGCAATGAGAACCTTTCATGATCACACCTCGTGCTTCCGCCGCAGAAAGGGGTGTGACAGATTGGTATCAGAGCTGCGATTGTAGTGAACCAGGATTCCTTCTCGAGTCTAGTCTACAATCTCTAGGATCCATTCACGAAAACAATTTTCAAAGAGTTTTCATTGCATAAAACGTCCCGCGACATCCACTACCTGAAACTGTCTACATGAGTCTAGAAAAGACACTACAAGACTTAGAGTGCACTAGAGTAGCACTTGTCATTGACTAGAAATTACTTGCAATTATGTGTGATAATTAGCATGTACTAGAAGTGGAATGTCACAAGTATATGTGACTTTACCTGAAAGAGATGGCCCATCTGAAGGGAGAAATACGAGGATGAAACGAACTGTGCGGACTGTGCAAGGGGTTACGTAATTATGGATGCATACGTAATTATGGAATTCAGTGCACATAAACCACAGCAAGTCTTGTCACGTATAGATTCCCACAGTGCAAGCCTACTAAGTACTCTGCTAGAGTAATAATTGTTTGATGTCACTTATGTGGTATATATACCTGTGAATATATATGATACTACTGTCTAGTGTGACGATATCAAACAAATGAGTAACCCTGTTGTGTTATGTTCTGTCAGAACATGGCACCCAGGAAAGCTGTGAATGCTCGCAATGACGATCAACCTCCTCCTCCCCCACTGCCAAGAACTGTTGATGAGCTGAACGCTCTACTGGAGGAAAGGATCTCCGCTGCTATCGCCCAGTACGAGGCAAACCGAACTCAAGACAGTGGAGGACCAAGCAACGCTAGGGGTAATGGGAATGGAGATTCGTCTGGAGGCAATGCAGCTCAAGGTAACCTTGAGACACTGTACTAAGCATGAGGAAATTTATGAACGGTCTTTGTTTCATTATTTCTTCGATTGCTCACATATGAATTGGTTGAATCAATTCCAGGCTGCACTTTCAAGCAGTTCCTCGACTGCAAGCCGCTGAACTATGACGGCACAGGAGGTGCAGTAGCATTTGTGCGCTGGACGGAGAAGACTGAAGCTACTTTCCGCATGAGCAAGTGTACTGCAGATCAACAAGTCACCTTTGCTACTGGGTTGTTTGTCGATGAAGCTCTGACTTGGTGGAACCTGCAAGCCCAAACCTTGGGTGATGATGCCGCTTACGGCCTAACTTGGGATGCACTGAAGGAAAGAATGAGAGAGAAGTACTGCTCTCGTGCCGAACTCCAAAGGCTGGAGACAGAGTTCTGGCACTTGACTATGGAAGGTGCTGACATCAATGGTTACACTCGAAGGTTCCACGACCTGTCGAGAGTGCTTCCCTACATGGTGACTCCCGAATTCAAGCGTGTGGAACGCTACATTTGGGGACTGGCCTCAGAGTTTCGTGGCATGGTAACGTCGGCCAAACCACAAACAATCACCGAGGCTGTAACTCTGGCTGTCAGCCTGACTGAAGATTGTGTTCGTATGAAGAAGTTATCACTAAACCCAACAGAAAAGACCGAGACTCATGCTGAGTCGTCCGGTGACAAAAAGAGAAAGCATACGAGTTTGAACCAAGCAACTCGCAACAACAAGAGTTTCAGCAAGAAGCGCGACACTAATCCGCCTCAGGAGATGAAAACCCATGCAACCAAAGCATACCAAGGCTCCATGCCTAGATGCCAAAAATGTAGGTATCATCATGATGGAGCTTGTCGCATTCCAAGGTGCGACAAATGTGGTAAATTGGGTCATCAAACAGAAAACTGTTGGGGAAGAGGAAAGAATCGAAATGGAGACGGTGCTGTTAACAAGAATGGTAACGGGAAAGGGCAGAACCAAGGATGCTTCAAGTGTGGAAGCAATGATCATTTCATGAAGAACTGCCCAGAGAGAAACAACGCTCCGGCTCGAGCATTTGTGATTGGAGCAAGAGACGCACGCGAGGACCCTAACGTGGTCACCGGTACGTTTCTCATTAACAATCACTTTGCATCCATATTATTCGACACTGGCGCCGATTATAGCTTCATGTCTGTGGAATTTAAACGCATACTCGGAATAGAATCTAGTAGATTGGAAATTCCTTATTCCATAGAACTAGCCAATGGTAAACTTGTTGAATCGGGCGAAGTTGTTAGAGGCTGCACACTGGAACTTGGCGAACGAAGGTTTAGCATCGACCTCCTACCTATCCAATTGGGTAGCTTCGATGTAGTAGTCGGGATGGACTGGTTGTCCAAGAACAAAGCTGAAGTTATTTGCCATGAGAAAATCATTCGCATCCCTTTAGCGAATGGTGAAACTCTCATCGTGCATGGAGAAAGACGAAACGCGCCTCTACGAATCATCGGTTGTATGAAGGCACATAAGTGCTTAAGGAAAGGATGTGTTGCTTTCCTAGCACACGTTGTAGATAAGAAGGCTGTGGAGCCAAAACTCGAAGACATTCCTGTGGTGAAGGAATTTCCTGATGTGTTCCCTGAAGATTCTGCCAGGACTACCTCCGCAACGACAAGTCGAATTCCATATAGACTTGGTTCCAGGAGCTGCTCCTGTAGCCAAGGCACCCTATCGACTTGCACCATCCGAAATGCAAGAATTATCTACACAGCTCCAGGAGTTGTTGGATAAAGGATTCATAAGGCCAAGCTTCTCACCCTGGGGAGCTCCAGTATTATTCGTGAAGAAGAAGGATGGATCACTGCGGATGTGTATCGATTACAGGGAACTGAACAAGCTCACAATCAAGAATCGGTATCCGCTACCGAGGATTGATGACTTGTTTGATCAACTGCAAGGATCAAGCTACTATTCCAAGATCGACCTTCGATCTGGATACCATCAGCTGAGAATCCAAGATGAAAGCGTGCCAAAGACTGCATTCAGAACACGCTATGGACACTACGAATTTCTTGTGATGCCGTTTGGATTGACGAACGCGCCAGCGGTCTTTATGGACCTAATGAACCGTGTATGCAAACCATATCTCGATAAATTCGTGATTGTATTTATCGATGATATCCTGATTTACTCGCGAACGAAAGAAGAACATGAGCAACATCTCAGAACCATCTTGGAGCTACTGAAGAAAGAGAAACTTTATGCAAAGTTCTCGAAATGCGAATTCTGGATTCGCGAAGTACAATTTCTTGGTCACGTGGTGAATGAGAAAGGCATTCATGTAGACCCGTCCAAGATAGAAGCAATAAAGAATTGGGAAGCTCCCAAGACCCCAACTGAAGTTCGTCAATTTTTGGGCTTAGCAGGCTACTATCGGCGATTCATTGAGAATTTCTCGAAGATAGCTCAACCGCTAACGACCCTGACTCAGAAAGACAAGATGTACGACTGGGGTCACAAACAAGAAGAAGCCTTTCAGCTACTTAAGAACAAGCTCTGCGATGCACCTATACTATCGTTACCCGAAGGCACTGAAGACTTCGTGGTATACTGCGACGCCTCACGACAAGGCTTGGGTTGCGTGCTCATGCAACGCCAAAAAGTCATCGCTTACGCTTCAAGACAACTGAAGGTTCATGAAAGAAATTATACCACTCACGACCTGGAGCTGGGTGCAGTGGTATTCGCCTTGAAGATTTGGCGACATTACTTATATGGTACTCGATGTACAATCTTCACAGATCACAAAAGCTTACAACACATATTTGATCAGAAGGAATTAAATATGCGCCAGCGACGTTGGGTCGAGCTGCTGAATGATTATGACTGTGAGATTAAGTACCATCCTGGAAAGGCGAACGTTGTAGCAGACGCGTTGAGCCGAAAAGAAAGGGTTAAGACCCTAAGGGTTCGAGCATTGGAAATGACGATTCGAACGAACCTCACAGCACGCATTCGGGATGCACAACAAGAAGCTCTTAAAGAAGAGAACCGTAAAGCTGAATACCTCCGGGGTGCATTGAATTACATGGTGCCAAATGAAGAGGGAGCCTTATACTTCAAGAAGCGTATCTGGGTTCCACTCTGTGGTGGCATACGTGAGGTCATCCTTAATGAAGCCCACAAATCGAGATATTCGATCCATCCAGGATCGGACAAGATGTACCAAGACTTGAAAGAGTACTATTGGTGGCCGAGACTCAAAAGCGACGTTGCTGTCTATGTGGGAAAATGCCTAACCTGTGCTAAGG
Source organism: Helianthus tuberosus (assembly GCA_030545235.1). Classification (NCBI taxonomy): domain Eukaryota; kingdom Viridiplantae; phylum Streptophyta; class Magnoliopsida; order Asterales; family Asteraceae; genus Helianthus; species Helianthus tuberosus. Next base: position 5,306,168 of record CM060432.1, read on the forward strand.
TTAAGGCGGAATATCAGAAACCGTCCGGCCTACTACAACAACCAGAGATTCCCGTATGGAAGTGGGAACAAATCTCGATGGACTTCATAACGAAATTACCCAGGACCCCGAGAGGGCACGATATGATATGGGTAATAGTTGATCGATTGACGAAGTCTGCGCATTTCCTACCAATCCGAGAGAAGGATAGCACTGGAAAGCTGGCAGAGATATACTTAAGAGAAATTGTGGCACGTCATGGAGTGCCAATCTCAATCATTTCAGACAGAGATGGACGTTTTGTCTCAAGAATCTGGCAATCATTTCAGGAAGCCTTTGGATCTCAGTTAGATCTGAGCACGGCATTCCATCCGCAAACAGACGGCCAGAGCGAACGGACTATACAAACGTTAGAAGATATGCTTCGCGCATGCGTCATGGACCTAGGCGGCACCTGGGATACTCATCTACCTCTAGTTGAGTTTTCCTACAATAACAGTTATCATACGAGCATAAAAGCCGCGCCGTTCGAAGCTCTGTATGGCCGCAAATGCCGATTGCCCTTATGTTGGGCAGATGCCGGAGATAAACGTATGGTTGGTCCTGAACTTGTACAAGAGACAACCGACAAGATTGCGCAGATCCGAGAGCGCATTAGGGCGGCTCGAGAGCAACAAAAGAGCTACGCGGATCCAAATAGAAAATCGGTAGATTTCAAGGTGGGAGACAAAGTGTTGTTAAAAGTCTCACCATGGAAGGGCGTAGTCAGATTTGGAAAGCGTGGAAAGCTGAATCCACGATATATCGGACCATTCAGAATACTGAAGAGAATTGGTACCGTGGCATACAAGTTGGAGTTACCGGAAGAACTTAACGGAGTACATGATACGTTTCATGTATCCAACCTGAAGAAGAGTCCAACGCAAGAAAACGTGATCATCCCGATGGATGAAGTGCATATTGATGAAGCCCTCCGATTTACAGAGCAACCCGTTGAGGTTACTGACTGGAAAGTCAACAAGACCAGGAGGAGCAGTGTGAAACTTGTCAAAGTACGTTGGAGCTCTAAACAGGGACCCGAGTACACATGGGAACGTGAAGACCAGTTCAAGAAAAAGTATCCCCACCTATTCAAGAAGACTCCAGCGAGAGTTAGTTCAGTCTGAATTTCGGGACGAAATTCTTTTAACGGGGGGAGACTGTGACAACTGGCACAAACCGGTAATTTCCGTACACTATAATTATTGCTTAATGACTGCAATTATGAGTCTAGTTGTCAGCAATGTCTGAACACATGATTAAACAAGTGAATTCATGCACGTTGTATACTACAAAATATTGCTTTATGCATAAACGAGAGCGTTGCGTCAGAATAATAGTAAACTCACCGGTAAGACACAATGTGTCAACAGAACTGCAGAAAGTAGTTAGACATCAGAATTGAGGCCTAGGTGTAGGTCCGACGACAAAAATACATTAAAACCCTAGAGTATGTGTAAGGGTTTAAATTATGGACATTTCGAAAGCAAAAATATGCACTAAAAAGCACCCGAAACGCACTTTAAGTGCAGAATTTATAAAAATTCAGCAATAATTCAGCATTTAAGCATATAAATATTATGCAGAAATGTCGTTTTATTATCCAGAATATTTCCCTAAGTGTTGGGAACCGATAGTGTTACAAAAAGACACTTATTAGACACTAAAAGGTGTAATTTAGCACTTTAACGAATCGGTATGTAACCGAACAACCGGACTATACCCGGGATATGAAAATATTATTATTTTCACTATCTATATTTTTCTGAGCCAGTTAGGGTCCCTGATTACCCTAACACCCGTAGTAACATACTACACACAAGTAACTAAGTTAATTTCTTAGTTTAACCTAACTAAACACCAACTAATGCTTGTAACCGAACTAGATACCCCCCCCCCATTGGAATCGGCCCCAACCAAGGGGGACACCAAGTACTAAGGTTGATTATTATATTTGTGTTATGTTGGATATCAAGACTACACTAAACCCATTGGATAATCACCAAATAATTGCCTATAAGTTCAAGAGATTACATAACATAATTATCACTTCACAAATCACAACACACTCTTCTCTCTTGCTCTCCCTTCATCTCGGCCGAACCCCACTCCCTCACTCATCATACTTTCGGTTCTTGCTCTTGCAATTCCATCATCACTCAAGTGTTAAAGATTACGTATTAGGAGCCTCGGAGCAAGCGGAACACGAAGGACCTCTACCGTTAGCTTTTACCCACGCGATTTTCATCAAGAATCTTCCCTAGCCTTGAGCTAGAGGTATAACACTTAAAACTTGTTCTTGAACATATCTAAGGTGGTTAAAAGGAATTTTGTCGGTTAAATATCGATAACATACGTTTTGAAGCATTAAAGTCTAGTAAAAACACTAAAATGGTGGTTAATAACTTGTAACTTGTGTAAAAGTTGTAGTACTTGGAATTTGTGATTATCTAGACCCGATCTATGATTGTGGTAGCTCGGATCACCATTTAACCCGGTTTGGTAAGATCATGGATCTTAACATAAAGCTATTTTAGAAGTAACAAGGGTTAAAAGGTGAAACACTACCACACATAAACCATGAACTTGTGTAAAAATGCTTTAACTTGTACAAAAGTATTTAAAACTAGTAGATCTATGTATCTACAAGTGGTATTTTCAAAAGACCAAGCATCAAAAGAAATCACATGTTCTAAACCGGATCTTACACAAACAAAAGTGGTTTTTGTAAACAAACAAGTGTGTGGATACTTGTGTAACAAAAGTTTTAACGAAGAAATAGTTTTCGTAAAAACCGACTAGAAGTTGTAAAACTTCATATTCTTTAAAAATAAAGTTTTTAAGAAATTAAACTTATTTTTAAAGATAACAAGACTTACTAAATGTGCTAGTAAGTTACTACACAATCTTGGTAAATATCCAAGTTCATGAAGTGGGGAAAGGTAGTGATTATTGAGGAAAAATTGTTGTTGCTGATTATTGATGATTGATGATGATTTAAAAGAAAATAAACACACGTTTTGAAAACGTGGGAAACCTCCATTTTTAGGGGAAACTCTGTCAAAATTTTTATAAATTTTGACACTTAGAAAAATATAAGTTTTTGAGAAACTTATTCCCTAAAAATGTGTTTAAGAGTATTACTAAGGTTTCCCTAATTTTTGGTGATAAGAAATGAGGATTTCTTCAAGAATAAAAATGGATAATAAGTATATATTTTTGAGAGAAAAATATATGTTATTTTATCACCAAATTTTGTGCTAAGTGTATATAGTATGTGTTATACGTGCTAGTGTATTAAGACTTAAAAATACACTAAATACTCATGAGGAGTAGAAATATAGAAATACACATACAAAACACAAGATACATGATTCGGGTGCAAAGTGCAAAACACAAAAGACTTATATTTATTTTTGGAGAAAATAATATAAGTAAGATACGTAGTTAAAAATATAGAATATTTTTAACACAAGAAAATATACACAAAAGAGAGTGACTGTACTTGTGCGACGCAAGTCTAGTGACTAACGATAAGAAAACGCGTATAGGTTACGACGTTAAGTAAGCAAATCCGGTGGAGTTTACGACGCTAGGAACGCAAAGTTGTGAGTTCATGCTCCCCCTTTTCTCTTTAACTGTTTTCAGTTTTTATAACTTCGGGGGTGAAATACATGTACAAAAGTACAATATTTATAAATGGTATGATATAAATACAAGAAGTACACTTGGTGAGAACGAGAACCAAGTGCGACGAAATATATGAATATGAGAAGCGCATTTGGTGAGACGAGAACCAAGTATAAGGCGCTATGAGAAATGATAACAAGAAACGCGCTTGGTGAGAACGAGAACCAAGTAGGAGGCGTTATGAGAAATAGTGTCACGAATAGGGTACAGAAGCACCATTAATCAACAATATACCTAGACCGCAGAACAAAAGGTTAGATCTAACAGGTGCCTGGCAGCCTCACACTCGGTCGGGGCGAGAATCGAGTAGTGTTTTTGTGTCTCAGAATATACCAATTAAATGCCTTAGGTTTGGTGACTTCCTATGACGTGCCACAGGTTAATGGCTTTGCAACCCATTAACAATCTGATAATTACAGAAATACTGTATTTACATAAAATTCATACCATACTAAAATTGATATATAACTTGAAGTACGTGGGGTACTCAAGAGGATTGATATATAACTTGAAGTACGTGGGGTACTCAAGCGGATTGATATATAACATGAAGTACGTGGAGTACTCGAGAAAAACTTGATTTATTCACAACTATGTTTTTATACAAAGTATACAAACGTGAAATACAAAACTGCATGAATTCACACCAACTTTATGTTGACGTTTTTCCAAAACTCACATGTATTTCAGGTAACTAGGATGGATGTGCGCGTGGTCTTACTCATGCTCGTGGATGTCGCTTTGTTTATCTTTAAATAAAGTCGTGACTTTTAAGACAATGTGTTATCTAGTGTTGTAAACACTTGACATATGTTTTCAGTAATGTAATATTTGAAGATATTTTTGAGCATGTAGTATGTTTACTCTTCGTATGCAATGAGAACCTTTCATGATCACACCTCGTGCTTCCGCCGCAGAAAGGGGTGTGACATTTATATCTCATATACTATAGATTTGGTGAGTTTAAATTTTGTGTAATCTCCTGACACATGCATCACACATAGATATGGACAAACAACATTTTGGTGGTCATATAATATGTAAATAACATACATCCGTGTGTGTATTTGAATCTTTGTATAAAATTTCTAAGACGTCGTGTATGCACACACACACATAAGGGGTGTTTGGTGTTGCGTTTTCAAAATAGATTATGCGTTTATAAAATAGATTTTACGTTTTGGAGGCAGATAATCACTTTTTCATCCAAACACTTTTTTTAGATTATTTATGTTTTACAAACTCAATAATCAAATAATCACTTCAAAACATAATCCCAAACATCCTCATATATATATACACAAACAGAGTCTGGTAAGTGTCCGTCTCAAATAAATATGGCCATACACGTATATAAGAACAATGAAGAGGTTGCAAGTCTTGATTATAAGAATAATGAAGTGAAAGCAACGGTTTGGTGAGGTCGCTTTCTTGAATTAGGAAGAAGATCAGAGATTGTTGACTACTCTACCCAATCAGATTCCAACAATTCTCTTTTCTTTAAATCCTTTTTTTTTTCTATTTTGTTTTCATTATATGGTACAAGCTGTCTTATGCATTCTAGACACCACTGTTTAAGAGAGAAAGAAGAAATCACAAAGCAAATAGAGGATTCATACTTGCAACAAAATAATTTTTGTGTCTTTTACTTTTAAATATTTATATATTTCTTGTATTTCTAGATTTAAACATAAACTTGTTTGTTTCTATGTGTTTTTATTAAAAACCACAGGGACCAACCAGGCATTTAACTCTCTTATTTACTAAACATGGTTTAATAGACAAACAAATAAGACAAATTGTAGAGGATGAGGTTGACGGATTTAGGAGGCAAAAGTAGGGTTAGTTATTTGCAGTAGGTCAAATGTACATGGGTAAAAATGGATATAAAGTGGTGACCCATAATGGTGAAAGTTAGTTGTCTAGTTTAGATTCATTCTTTTAACTAAAAGTATCTCCATATACAGATACATAACTCACACATACATACCTACACACATACCTCATAACGGGTACACCAATGTTTTCAGACCGGACCAGAAATCGAACTAGTCTCCTTACTGGTTCAATGGTTCGACCGCTCGAACCGGACGTAAGAACCGGAAGGTGTGGTAAATATTATAAAATTTAATAGATATAAATCTAAAAGATATATTAAAAACCGGTCCAACCCTTCGTAAAACCGGTTCGACCGACCGGTTTCCCAGTCCAACCGCCAGGTCGCCGATTAAATGTATTTCCGGTCCGATACCATGACGCGGACCGGCTCAACCTCCGGTTCCCGGTCCAACCCGCCTGTCCGGTCCGGGTCTGAGAAGAACAATGGGCTACACATATTCATATCTCATATACTATAGATTTGGTGAATTTAAATTTTGTGTAATCTCCTGACACATGCAACACACTTAGATATGGACACACAACATTTTAGTGGTCATATAATATGTAAATAACATGTATCCGTGTGTGTTTATTTGAATCTTTGTATAAAATTTCTAAGACGTCGTGAATACACACACATATATATACACAAACAGAGTCCGGTAAGTGTCCGTCTCAAATAAATATGGCCATACACGTATATAAGAATAATGAAGAGGTTGCAAGTCTTGATTATAAGAATAATGAAGTGAAAGTAATGGTTTGGTGAGGTCGCTTTCTTGAATCAGGAAGAAGATCAGAGATTGTTGACTACTTTACCCAATCAAATTCCAACAATTTTCTTTTCTTTTAATCTTTTTTTTCTCTATTTTGTTTTCATTATATGGTACAAACTGTTTTATGCATTCTAGACACCACTGTTTTAGAGAGAGAAGAAATCACAAAGCAAATAAAGGATTCATACTTGCAACAAAATATTTTTTTGTGCCTTAGACTTTTAAATATTTATATATTTCTTGTATGTCTAGATTTAAACATAAACTTGTTTGTTTCTATGTGTTTTTATGAAAAACTAGGAATTTAACTCTTTTATTTACTAAACATGGTTTAATAAACAAACATATAAGACAATTGTAGAGGATGAGGTTGACAATTTTAGGAGGCAAAAGTAGAGTTAGTTATTTGGAGTTGGTCAAATTTACATGGGTAAAGATGAATATAAAGTGGTGACCCATAACAGTGAAAGTTACTTGTCTAGTTTAGATTCATTCATTTCACTAATAGTATCTCCTTATACAAATACATAACTCACGCATACATACATACATACATACATACATACATACATACATACATACATGCATGCATGCATGCATGCATGCATACATACATACATACTTGATAATGGGTACACCAATGTTTTCAGAACCGGAACGGACGTCGAACTATTCTCCTTACCGGTTCGATGGTTTGACCGGTCGAACCGGACGTAAGAACCGGAAGGTATCATAAATATTATAAAATTTAATAGATTTAAATGATAAAAATATATTAAAAACCGGTCAAGCCCTTCTAAAAACTGGTTCGACCGACCGGTTTTGTCACACCCCCAAAATACCACATGCGGAAACCCCGCGGGAAGTGTGACGTACTAGGATCCAACCACCAATCACATTGAACTATAACAAGAATTAAAATAAAAGTTTCCACTTATTACTTAAAGTATTTCCAACACATAACATAAATCCAATACGTTCAGCGGAAGCATAAAGTAAATTGTTATTCAATTGTTTCAAAACGAATGTACGAAACCAATAAACATGTCATGTGTATCCAAGAGACTCGACCCATGATCACTCCAGCACTCCCAGATAGCAAGTTCCATGTCCATTAATCTAACGACCTGCAAGCATGCAGACAAGTGTATCAGCATAACGCTGGCGAGTTCAAAGTTTGTTAAAACGTTTAGTTACCAAATATAAGTTTAAAACATGTTGATAATAACTCGATACCGCAAGATGGCTCCAGATTGTTTGCCCTTCCCCAATGCTCTATCAGACATTGGTCGAGTGGTTAAGGTAATTAGTTCACGCATGTCCTCCCCAGTACGGTATGAGGGTGCCAAACCTAATAGCGCTATCAACTAATAACCCCGTTGCCTCCCCGGTAACTAATTCGGTAGTAGATGGGACTTAAGTGATAGAAAATGAGTTTATTATCCAACATCATAGTTTAACATTCCAGTTTAACCCATTTACCCAATATTCCTCCCCGGAACAGATGTCCCTCCCCGGGACGCATGCTTGAAAAAGAGCAGTGAACTCACCTTAGATTTGCTCGGTATAGTATGTTACGTTACTCACAGTTAGTCAAACAGACCCTAACAAGATTACCCATGATAATCAGATTCGTATTCCTTTAAATCACGTATGTCATGGATTGCATACACAGTACAAGTAATCATATAACACATAGCACTCAAATCACATAAGTTCGCATCACAGATTCATGATTGTACACCAACACTTTACAGTTTACTACATCAGACAACTAGCTGTACGACCCAAATAATATGACAGGCCCATTCTGCGTGAGGCGCTTAGACTGTACGACTGGTCCAAGGTGTGCGATCGGGACACATGTGTGCGACCAAGGCTTTAGTGTGCGATTGAGCCTAATGATGCTCCGGCCCAACTGGATGCGGCCCAGCTATGGTGTGCGACTGGGAGGAAGTGTGCGATTGCACACACACTTGTGTGATCCTTATTCTGGTGTGCGAGAAGCCCAGATCCGCAGCCCAAGACCATTCAGGCCCAATGCACTTGTGTGACTCCACTACAGTTGTACGAATGGTCTTGATTCACGGAATCAGTTACATCTCCAGGTGTATTTGGTCAATTAATCAATTAGTTACCAATCCTTTACCTAATCAATCACCAATCACTCACATAATTCCAATTATTAGCAGAATTTAATCATGTGATTAGCACAACCATTAGGGCAGTTTCTTAACCTTATGCGACCCAATTCATGAACCCACATCGTAAGCGTTTCTATAGATTCATACAAGTCCTGATCATTATTCAAGAATACATCTTAACATGCATTAATTCGCATGTTTCTATTCGGATTAGATCAACACAAATCTTGTACACATATCATTAAGCAATCATGCAAACTATCAAAAACACACCACCCGTTGAACCCTAATTACGTACATGATCCTCATCCATCTATCGATCTACACCGATTTTATGTATTATCACCAAGAACACAACAAGAAATAAACTCATGCTATCATCAAAACAACGAGCAAATTAACAAGGGTGATTAATAAACTAATCGAGAAATATAGTGCCTAGATCGAGAGTAGAAGTGCTTCGGATGAGGGGATGGCTGTCGTCGATCACAAAGGGAAGGAAAAAGGGTATTAGGGTTTGGTGTAACCTTTTTTGTTTTTGGAAATTATGAGAATCACACACACAAGTTATGTGTGTGTATGCGATCTGGAGGAGGGCCGAGCCCATGTTTGAGTTTCGTTTGGGCCAAGGACGGGTTGAGCAAAAGTGTGCGGCCCATGGTTTTTATGCAACGAGATTATACATACGCACACCATTTTATATAACACATAACACATAAACTCGCAATCATTCGTTAATAAACAAACATATTCATTATTCATATAGCGTACCCACCAGTTACATCAAAAGCACCACACACTTGAAAAGGAAATAGTACGAAGAAAGGCTCTCGAAATTACGGTTGTCACATCATCCCCAACTTGAAAGAAATTTCGACCCGAAATTTGATGAGTAGTGACAAAGAAATGGAATGGTAGTTCAAGATGATTACGGATTTCCCTAGGGTGTCACATCATCCCCAACTTGAAAGGGAATTTCGTCCCGAAGTTCACCAGTCGCATCAAGATTTGATTTAACAGTTTGAACAGTTGAGGATACTTGATCTTCATCTGATCCTCGCGTTCCCACGTGAACTCCGGTCCATGTTTTGAGTTCCAACGAACTCTCACGATTGGGATTCGATTGTGCTTACGAACCTTAACTTCCCGATCCATGATTTCAATAGGTTATTCAACGAACTGAAACTTGTCATCAATCTTTAGTTCTTGCAACGACACAACAAGTGTTTCATCGGACAAACAGTTTTTCAAGTTCGAGATATGAAAGACGTCATGAACGTTACCCAACTCATCAAGTAACTCAAGCCGATAGGCAATCTTGTCGATTCTTTCCAAGATTTTGAACAGGCCAACATAGCGTGAATTCAGTTTTCCACGCTTCCCAAAGCGCACCAGACCCTTCCAGGGTGAGACTTTCAACATAACGCTGCCGCCTACGACGGACTCCAAGGGTTTCCTACGCTTGTCAGCGTAGCTTTTCTGTCGGTCACGCGCTGCCGCCATATGATTCCTGATCTGGACAATCTTTTCAGAGGTTTCAAGCACAAGTTCTGGACCTGGGATCTGGCTGTCACCCACCTCAGCCCAACAAAGAGGAGATCGGCATTTCCGTCCGTACAAGGCCTCGAACGGAGCTGCCTGAATACTGCAATGGTAACTGTTGTTGTAGGAGAACTCTACCTAGGGCAAGTGTTTTTCCCAACCTTTACCAAAGTCGACCACACATGCTGGCAGCATGTCTTCAAGTGTTTGGATGGTTCGTTCACTTTGACCATCCGTCTGGGGGTGATAAGCAGTGCTCATGTAAAGACGTGAGCCAAATGATTTGTGCATCGCTTGCCACAAATCAGATATGAAACGCGGATCGTGATCAGAGATGATAGAGGTTGGCACATCGTGCCAGGAAACCACCTCTTTAAGATAAATACTAGCAAGTTGTGAGAACTTATCAGTTTCCTTGATCGCGAGAAAGTGCGCCGATTTCGTGAGACAGTCAACGATTACCCAGATGGTATCATTTCCGTTTGGAGTTCTTGGCAAACTAGCTGCTATATTGTTTCTTTTGCTTTCATCCATTTATTTTAGCTGCTATATTCGAAAATTTGTTGTGGGTTTTTATATGGATTTATTTTGATGATGTACTTTTGCCTACAGTAACATAGTCTCACATCAAGAAGTTACATTTTAATGGACATTATGATTGTTCTTATAGGGTTTTGTAGGAATATGATAATCACTTCCTTGATCTCTTATTCACAATACTGATGAATATATATACAAGAACCTGTACTCTAATCATGGAGAAATAATCTCAACTATAATTACATATTTATCCTTTACAAATATAATAGGGAATAATATATATGCTAATACTACCCCGCAGTCGAAGCGGGAAGATACCGAATGCAGAGACTGGAGCGGAAGTCTTCAAAGAAAAGCTGTGGCAAACCTTTCGTAAAGATGTCGGCAATCTGATGTCGAGTTGGGATGTAAAGGATGCGAACATGACCTCGTTGTACATGTTCACGAACAAAGTAGATGTCTAATTCAATATGTTTTGTTCATTGATGTTGAACCGGGTTGCCGGACAGGTATAAGGCATTGACATTGTCACAGTAAACCAAAGTGGCACGAGACAAGGGCCGCCGTAGCTCAAGTAGAAGGTTGCGAAGCCAACAAATTTCGAACACTACATTGCAACCCCACGATATTTGGCTTCAGCACTAGAGCGCGAGACCGTTGGTTGACGTTTGGCAGACCAAGAGAGAAGGTTGTCACCTAAGTTGACGCAATAGCCTGAAGTGGAACGACGGGTGTCTAGGTACCCCGCCTAGTCCGCGTCCGTGTAACCCAAAAGAGACAAGTTGGAGGGCTTGCTTATCGTAAGACCAAGAGAGGTCGTGCCCTTGACATAACGGAGTATGCGCTTCAAGGCATCCCAATGGGCTGTCCGCTTAAATCTAAAACAATATATTAAAAACCGGGCCAACCCTTCTTAAAACCGGTTTGACTGACCTGTTTCCCGGTCCAACCTTCGGGTCACCGATTAAATGTATTTTCGTTCCGATACCATGACCCGAACCTACTCAACCTTTGGTTCTCGGTCCGACCCGCCTGTCCGGTCCGGGTCTAAGAACAATGGGCTACACATATTCATATCTAATATACTATAGATTTGGTGAATTAAAATTTTGTGTAATCTCCTGACACATGCAACACACATAGATATGGACACACAACATTTTAGTGGTCATATAATATGTAAATAACATGTATCCGTGTGTGTATTTGAATCTTTGTATAAAATTTCTAAGACATCGTGTGTATACACACACATATATATACACAAACAGAGTCGGGTGAGTGTCCGTCTCAAATAAATATGGCCATACACGTATATAAGAATAATTAAGAGGTTGCAAGTCTTGATTATAAGAAAAACAAAGTGAAAGCAATGGTTTGGTGAGGTCGCTTTCTTGAATAAGGAAGAATATCAAAGATTGTTGACTACTCTACCCAATCAGATTCCAACAAATTTTTTTCTTTAAATCCTTTTTTTTTTCTCTATTTTGTTATCATTATATGGTACAACTTGTTTTATGCAATTTGTACACCATTGTTTTAAAGAGAAAGAAGAAATCACAAAGCAAATAGAGGATTCATACTTGCAACAAAATAATTTTGTGTCTTTGACTTTTAAATATTTATAGATTTCTTGTATTTCAAGATTTAAACATAAACTTATTTGTTTCAAAGTGTTTTTATCAAAAAAAACACAGGGACCAACCAGACATTTAACTCTCTTATTTACTAAACATGGTTTAATAAACAAACAAATAAGACAAATTGTAGAGGATTAGGTTGACGGTTTTAGGAGGCAAAAGTAGGGTTAGTTTTTTGAAGTTGGTCAAATGTACATGGGTAAAAATGGATATAAAGTGGTGACCCATAATGATGAAAGTTAGTTGTCTAGTTTAGGTTCATTCTTTTGACTAAAAGTATCTTCTGATACATAACTCACGCATATATACATACTCACATACATGATAATGGCTACACCAATGTTTTCAGAACCGGACCAGAAGTCGAACTAGTATCCTTACCGGTTCAATGGTTCGACCGCTCGAACCGGACGTAAGAACCGGAAGGTGTGGTAAATATTATAAAATTTAATAGCGATAAATCTAAAAGACATATTATAAACCGGTCCAACCCTTCTTAAAACCGGTTCGACCGACCGGTTCCCCAATCTAACCGCTAGGTCTCCGACTATATGTATTTTCGGTCCGATACCATGACCCGACTCAACCTACGGTTCCCGGTCCGACCCGCCTGTCCGGTTCGGGTCTGAGAACAATGGGCTACACATATTTATATCTCATATACTATAGATTTGGTGAGTTTAAATTTTGTGTAATCTCCTGACACATGCAACACACATAGATATGGACAAACAACATTTTGGTGGTCATATAATATGTAAATAACATATATCCGTGTGTGTATTTGAATCTTTGTATAAAATTTCTAAGACGTCGTGTATACACTCACACACATAAGGGGTGTTTGGTGTTGCATTTTCAAAATAGATTATGCGTTTATAAAATAGATTTTACGTTTTGGAGGCAGATAATCACTTTTTCATCCAAACACTTTTTTTAGATTATTTATGTTTTACAAACGCAATAATCAAATAATCACTTCAAAACATAATCCCAAAGATCCTAATACATATATATATATATACACACACACACACAAACAGAGTCCGGTAAGTGTCCGTCTCAAATAAATATGGCCATACACGTATATAAGAACAATGAAGAGGTTGCAAGTCTTGATTATAAGAATAATGAAGTGAAAGCAACGGTTTGGTGAGGTCGCTTTCTTGAATCAGGAAGAAGATCAGAGATTGTTAACTACTCTACCCAATCAGATTCCAACAATTCCCTTTCCTTTAAATCCTTTTTTTTTCTATTTTGTTTTCATTATATGGTATAAGTTGTCTTATGCATTCTAGACACCACTGTTTAAGAGAGAAAGAAGAAATCACAAAGCAAATAGAGGATTCATACTTGCAACAAAATAATTTTTTGTGTCTCTGACTTTTAAATATTTATATATTTCTTGTATTTCTAGATTTAAACATAAACTTGTTTGTTTCTATGTGTTTTTATTAAAAACCACTGGGACCAACCAGGCATTTAACTCTCTTATTTACTAAACATGGTTTAATAGACAAACAAATAAGACAAATTGTAGAGGATGAAGTTCACGGATTTAGGAGGCAAAAGTAGGGTTAGTTATTTGAAGTAGGTCAAATGTACATGGGTAAAAATGGATATAAAGTGGTGACCCATAATGGTGAAAGTTAGTTCTCTAGTTTAGATTCATTCTTTTAACTAAAAGTATCTCCGTATACAGATACATAACTCACGCATACATACCTACACACATACCTGATAACGGGTACACCAATGTTTTCAGACTGGGCCAGAAGTCGAACTAGTCTCCTTACTGGTTCAATGGTTCGACCGCTCGAACCGGACGTAAGAACCGGAAGGTGTGGTAAATATTATAAAATTTAATAGATATAAATCTAAAAGATATATTAAAAACCGGTCCAACCCTTCGTAAAACCGGTTCGACCGACCGGTTTCCCAGTCCAACCCCCAGGTCGCTGATTAAATGTATTTCCGGTCCGATACCATGACGCGGACCGGCTCAACCTCCGGTTCCCGGTCCAACCCGCCTGTCCGGTCCGGGTCTGAGAAGAACAATGGGCTACACATATTCATATCTCATATACTATAGATTTGGTGAATTTAAATTTTGTGTAATCTCCTGACACATGCAACACATATAGATATGGACACACAACATTTTGGTGGTCATATAATATGTAAATAACATATATCCGTGTGTGCATTTGTATCTTTGTATAAAATTTCTAAGATGTCGTGTATACACACACACATAAGGGGTGTTTGGTGTTGCGTTTTCAAAACAGATTATGCGTTTATAAAATAGATTTTACGTTTTGGAGGCAGATAATCACTTTTTCATCCAAACACTTTTTTTAGGTTATTTATGTTTTACAAACGCAATAATCAAATAATCACTTCAAAACATAATCCCAAACATCCTCATATATATATATATATATATATATATATATATATAGGGTTGGGCTAGACAAAAAACCCTATTTTTCTTAGAAAACTCTGGAAACTCAAAGCTCCCGACATTTTTTTTTTTGAAAAAAATAACACATGTAATATACATGTTTTTAAGACTTTTGGGCCAAAAAAATCAAAAAAGCGCCGAGTACTTTTAAAAAAAAAAATAAACAAGTTCCAAAAACTTCGTTAACTAACATGTGTTAGACAACAAATGCTGAAAGTTGCTGAAATTTGTTTTTTTTTTTAAAAAAAAACCCTTCGGCGCTTTTTTGATTTTTTTGGCCCAAAACTCTTAAAAACATGTATATTACATGTGTTATTTTTTTCAAAAAAAAAATGTCGGGAGCTTTGAGTTTCCCGGGTTTTCTACCTAAAGAGGGTTTTCTACCTAGCCTTATCCTATATATATATATATATATAAATACACAAATAGAGTCCGGTAAGTGTCCGTCTCAAATAAATATGCCCATACACGTATATAAGAACAATGAAGAGGTTACAAGTCTTGATTATAAGAATAATGAAGTGAAAGCAACGGTTTGGTGAGGTCGTTTTCTTGAATCAGGAAGAAGATCAGAGATTGTTGACTACTCTACCCAATCAGATTCCAACAATTCTCTTTTCATTAAATCCTTTTTTTCTATTTTGTTTTCATTATATGGTATAAGCTGTCTTATGCATTCTAGACACCACTGTTTAAGAGAGAAAGAAGAAATCACAAAGCAAATAGAGGATTCATACTTGCAACAAAATAATTTTTTGTGTCTTTGACTTTTAAATATTTATATATTTATTGTATTTTTAGATTTAAACATAAACTTGTTTGTTTCTATGTGTTTTTATTAAAAACCACAGGGACCAACCAGGCATTTAACTCTCTTATTTACTAAACATGGTTTAATAGACAAACAAATAAGACAAATTGTAGAGGATGAGGTTCACGGATTTAGGAGGCAAAAGTAGGGTTAGTTATTTGCAGTAGGTCAAATGTACATGGGTAAAAATGGATATAAAGTGGTGACCCATAATGGTGAAAGTTAGTTGTCTAGTTTAGATTCATTCTTTTAACTAAAAGTATCTTCGTATACAGATACATAAGTCACGCATACATACCTACACACATACCTGATAATCAGACCGGACCAGAAGTCGAACTAGTCTCCTTACCGGTTCAATGGTTCGACCGCTCGAACCGGACGTAAGAACCGGAAGGTGTGGAAAATACTATAAAATTTAATAGATATAAATCTAAAAGATATATTAAAAACCGGTCCAACCCTTCGTAAAACCGGTTCGACCGACCGGTTTCCCAGTCCAACCGCCAGGTCGCCGATTAAATGTATTTCCGGTCCGATACCATGACGCGACTGGCTCAACCTCCGGTTCCCGGTCCAACCTGCCTATCCGGTCCGGGTCTGAGAAGAACAATGGGCTACACATATTCATATCTCATATACTATAGATTTGGTGAATTTAAATTTTCTGTAATCTCCTGTCACATGCAACACACTTAGATATGGACACACAACATTTTAGTGGTCATATAATATGTAAATAACATGTATCCGTGTGTGTTCATTTGAATCTTTGTATAAAATTTCTAAGACGTCGTGTATACACACACATATATATACACAAACAGAGTCGGGTAAGTGCCCGTCTCAAATAAAATAAATATGGCCATACACGTATATAAGAATAATGAAAAGGTTGCAAGTCTTGATTATAAGAATAATGAAGTGAAAGCAATGGTTTGGTGAGGTCGCTTTCTTGAATTAGGAAGAAGATCTGAGATTGTTGACTACTTTACCCAATCAGATTCCAACAATTTTCTTCTCTTTTAATCTTTTTTTTCTCTATTTTGTTTTCATTATATGGTACAAGCTGTTTTATGCATTCTAGACACCACTGTTTTAGAGAGAGATGAAATCACAAAGTAAATAAAGGATTCATACTTGCAACAAAATATTTTTTTGTGCCTTAGACTTTTAAATATTTATATATTTCTTGTATGTCTAGATTTAAACATAAACTTGTTTGTTTCTATGTGTTTTTATGAAAAACTAGGAATTTAACTCTTTTATTTACTAAACATGGTTTAATAAACAAACAAATAAGACAATTGTAGAGGATGAGGTTGACAGATTTAGGAGGCAAAAGTAGAGTTAGTTATTTGCAGTTGGTCAAATGTACATGGGTATTTTGGTCATTTTAAAGATTATAAAATAGGTTAAATAATAATCTAAGGTTCTGGTCTAAAATGATCAGTAAAAACATTTAATTTAATAAGTTATATCAGTAAGATATTATACATATGTGAAATTTATCATTTATGACCAAACTATGCACCGAATGGGCATTTTGGTCATTTCACATAAGGTTTAAGGGTCAAATTTGGAAATGTGATTTCAAAACTTTTACTTACTATTAAAGTATAAAATTTTTACTCATAAAATTAGTAGGTAATAAGTCTTAGGTGCCAAATATGGTTTTAAACCATACTATGCGCCTAAATATCATAAAAGTCGGTATTTGACAATATTCGGGTTAATTAAGGAAATCTGAGATTTTGATCAGCCTTTACTGTTTAAAATAACTTATTTAATATATAAAATCAGTAGAAAAAAGGTTTGGTATGTAAAGGATGTGTAAAACTCATTTTATTAGCAAAAAGGGCATAACCGTCAATTACCGAATCAATGCAAGAACCCTATGTTATGATCAGCTTAAAATTTAATAAAAATTTCCAAAAATCCCAAAATATTATATTACATCAGTGGGTAGAAAGTTTGGTGTCAAAATTTGGGTTTAAATAGGTTTTATGCCAAAAATGCCGTTTAATTAATAAAAAGGCTTCAATTTACGATATCGAGCATAACTCCTAATTTAGACCTCAAACTGATGTCAAATTTTTAGGACATGTTTATAAATCAGTAATAAAGGTTTTTGTCTTCTCACATTTTTAAAAATCTCGTTTTTATATCAAAAGGGCATAATGGTCAACTTTTAAGCAATTAACGGAAACATGCAATGAACTAGGATTTCTAAGGAACCAAGTTGTATAACCTCAGAGGGTTATACTAACCTATAACCTGGTCCTAAAGGAACCCTAAGGCATATCTAAACTAAGCTAAATCGGGTCAGAACTGAAAGTCAAAGCAAAAGTCTACTTTTGCGACTTTTAGTTCCGAACTGAGCCTAAACTCAGAATTGTCGGGTTGAACATGCCTAGACATGTTCTTATATCATTTACCAAGTTATTTTAATGTTAAAACATGTTCCATAACCTCTGCATTTCTAGTTATGAATTTATTTGCAAAAATAGCTTCTGTTGACTTTTTAATATTAAGTTTGACCCCACAATTGACCAAGTTAGAGTGAGAATCAATAGGTGCCCTTTTAAGGGTTTATTACCTACATAATTACCAACTCATAGCAACTTTTAATTCGAATAATGGTTGGACCATTAGTGATTAATCACTAAGTCAAAGCTTAATTACGATGGCTTTGACTTTTGGTCATTAGACTAATAAAACTTGAACTTAAGAGGCTAAGAACACTTACTAGGGTACTTAGCATGAGTATGGAGCTTTAGAAAACTTCCTTGAGTTCCAGGAGGCTCCCAAGAGTGAGTTGTGAATAAGTTTCAAATGTGCAAGTGCCAAATGAAGAACAAGAGCCTTATATAGGATTTCTAGAGCTCCAAGATTGATCCACATGCCCCTACAATTGATCCCTGATGATTCCAGGTGTCCCCTATGCATGAAAATATGTTAGCTCAGTCCCTGGAATCGACAATGGCATGCAAAGGCGGTGGAACTGACTAAACCTGCACCTGTCCACATTTTTGGTCGCTGGTGATGCTCACGCGGGCCGCGTAGACTCTTTAGGAGTCTTACGCGGGCCGTTTGGCTCCTGTTTGACCTGGAACCAACTTTCAGATATTGCAATTTTGGCCCTTGGTCCTTTTTAAGTTTATTTAACTTTCAATTATTGCACTTATGACCCCCATAGTTAACTTTTAAGGACCTAGGGTCTTTATTTAACTCCATTAAGCTCCCGGTTAGTTGCACGATCACCCTAAAAGCCTTGAATTTCAACGTTGACGCATTTGACCCTTATTTCTTGGAATTAACACTTTGATTATTTATGTGCGTCGAAACTTCACGAAATTAATATCCAACATTCTTGAGAGCAAAATATATAATTATTACAATGTTTTAGGTTCGTTAAAAGGTCACTCAGAGGTTACTTTTAACATGTTGACACTTTTAACCCCTATGCTTCGCAAGATCCTTATTTTGAGCACAAACGACTTTCTAAGTTCGACAAACTATTCTTTAAAGAATACGAGCGTCTTGTGAGGTCAATCAGAGGCACATGAATGGCATGTTGACACTTTGGATCCCTTTTACTTACATATTTACATTGTTTGACAATTTTAGTCCCTCGGATTCAATTCCTTACACGTTTAAAGTCCATGACACGTGTTTTTATTATATTGGTCGTGATTTTTCGAGGTGTTACAGGCATGAGGTTTGGAATTGGTGAATTTTGGTGGATTCAGGTGGGGAGGGTAAGTGAGAATTGAGAAGATGACGGATGCTCAGTTACAACGGTTACAGAAGCCGGAGAGTACGACGGATGCGTGTTCCGAATACGAGAGGGTCTATATATATAATATGTCTACAGAAATCTGGAAAAAAAAACAAAAGATTAGTGTCGGTCGCATCGCACCGTACAAAGTTCAAGCACTGCAATACAAAAGAAACTTGGGTACACATATCAAACTGGAGAAGACTTTTATGTGAAGTTTGGAACTATTGATGGATTCCAAGGTTATGAAGAACACATGATAATCATATCAACCTTGCTGGTGTCAGGAGTGATTCGATTGGTTTTCTCGGTACGCGTCAAATAGCAAATGTGGCTCTAACCCGAGCAAGGTAACCTACATAAACATTTCAGATTTTGTATGGTCAGTTCTTTATAACAATGTTATCACATGGATTTTAAAGAAAAAAAATAAATGAAAAAGTATAAAAGAAACTGAAATCCGATTCAAGTCTAATTAGTTTCTCATTAGATAGCCCGTCCCATCAGTTTCTAAAAAAAGTGGTTTAGTTAATTTTTTTCATTTGTTAAGGCATTGTGATTGTCTATGGATATTGGGAAATGGAGAACCTTTGAAGTCTAGCAACGAAGTTTGGGAGCATTTAGCGACTGTTAATACGAGGCCGACCAGGACGAGTGTTTAGCTCGATTGATCACAAATACATTAGAAAAGCACTAAGATGGGTACGAATTTTCCATTTATTATCTTTTAAGAAATAAAATATTTCGGCTTGGTTCAAAATAACATTGAAGCTAAGTTGAGGGATACCAAAGTTGAATCTGTTTTCGTTTTTTTTTTTTTTTTTTGTTGGAATTCAGAAGTTCTAAAGAGTCAAGGTCAACGAGAATGGGTGTTTATCAAACAAATTGCGGCAATGAGTTTAAGAAAAATGGTAGGATCTTCTTCATCTTCCTCGAGGTTCAACGAACACGATAGGATATAATGATTGTTCTTGTGAAGGATATTATTATTTGTATGATAATATTACTGAGACTTGTAACAATTATGTTAAACTGAGCCCATTAGCTGGTACGATATATATGTCGACTAATTGTTTTAACAAGTGAAATTAACTTAAGCCGGGTAATACTAGCAGGGTGAACTGGATAACAAGTCAAGCTTGGTCCGTGTTAAAATGAGCCATTTAAAAAAATGTTATTTAATTTTGTTGGGGTCCATGTTAAAACACGATATTTTCTGTCTTTTTCGTTTCTTTTGAACCAGCTCTTATATCTTTTTACATTGTTTATTGTTATTAGAGTAAAATGCACGGATAGTCCCTGTGGTTTTGTAAAATAACACCTATAGTTCCCAACTTTTGGAAATTACACCGGTGCTCCTTGTGGTTTGACGAGTTGTTACTCGGATAGTCCCTGGAGTGGATGTCCGTTAGTTTTCTCCGTTAAATCTATGTAAAATGACAAAATTACCCCTTGCTTTTATTAAAATATAAGAAAAAACTAATTAGTCATTTAAAATATCATTTGGGTGATTCACCGTGGCCAGACGTTAGCTACCCGGTATCCATTCTTTACAAAATCGCATTTTCCGGCGAAATCCCAACAATCTCAGATGGGTTATCCGATCTAGCAAAGGACTTTGTTAGTAAATATTTGATTCGTGATTCAAAACAGAGGTGGACCACTACATAGCTTCTGAAACACCCATACATTCAAACTGAACAATTCAATTACAATTCAAAGATTATTGTTTTTGAGAAGATGAGAACATATTCACCCACAAGAAAAGTGAATAGTGAGTCAGTGATCTCTGGTTGGCGTCTCTGGACGCGGTGGAGTTTCTGGATTCCGCCTGCCACCGCCCCCACCACCACCACCTGTCTCCGGTGTCTCTGGTCGGCGTCTCTGGACACAGTGGAGTTTCTGGATTCCGCCATGTCTCTTCAATCATCTCTTTCTTTTGGTTTTTGAAGTTTGATTTTTGAGATTTTATAGTTTGTCTGGGTTCCTTTCTTTGACCTTAGGGTTTACAAATTTGGGGTTTTTCCCTTGAGGCTTACTCACGGAGATGGTTTGTCTGGGTTCATATCTTTGACCTTATAGTTTGTCTGAGTTCATTTGTTTGACTACGACGGAGATGGTGATTGGCGGATTTGAAGCATGTGGTGGTGGTGGTGCTGGTGGTGTGGGGTAGGTGGTGGCAGGTGGTGGTGCTGGTGGCGGCAGGTGGTGGTGGTTTTCCTAAGAGAGAGAGAGAGAGTAGAGAAGTGTGTGAGTGTGTGTTTTAGAGAGAGCTGTGTGTGTTTATATATATATATATATGTGTGTGTGTGTGTGAATTTTTTCTTATATTTTAATAATAGTAAGGGGTAAATAAGTAATTTCAGATGGACTTAACGGAGAAAACTAACGGACATCCACTCCAGGGACTATTCGAGTAACAACTCATCAAACCACAGGGAGCACCGATGTAATTTCCAAAAGTTGGGGACTATAGATGTTATTTTATAAAACCACAGGGACTATCCGTGCATTTTACTCTTGTTATTAACTTGGTGGATTTTGGTTATTGGTGCTACAGTTGAAGGGTTGACTATAGTTCAGTCTCCACGGATTTTTATACGTCAACATAGCAGCAGCCTATAGAGCTTCAGCACAACATTAATATAAGTTGTAAGGCATCTTCTTTATTCTC
This sequence comes from Helianthus tuberosus, assembly GCA_030545235.1. Classification (NCBI taxonomy): domain Eukaryota; kingdom Viridiplantae; phylum Streptophyta; class Magnoliopsida; order Asterales; family Asteraceae; genus Helianthus; species Helianthus tuberosus. The sequence goes on from CM060432.1 coordinate 5,328,129, forward strand.
TTAACATGAATATCTATTGTTAATCTTATTGCGAATTTTGAATGATATTTAAGAAATAAGATTGGGCAAAACAAAATTTGTGATCATGTAAACACAAATATAGCTTATTTCAGTCATCACTTTGTCTTTTTATATTCTGAAAATTTAACACCATGATACTCTTTGCTATATCTTTAAACTCACTAATTCATATTACCATTGTTGCTTTTACAATTTCATTTTCTTTCTTTTAGGTTAAGAAAGCAGCACTTGAAGAGCTAGAAGAGAAACGGGAAGAAGAGGTACATTGATATTTGTGTTTTTTCTCGCAATGTTGGAATCCTTGTCATTAAGCATAGAAAGAAACTTTCGTAGATGATGTTGTATTAACAAATAAGAAAAGTTTATACTACACCACTATAAAGGCGTAGAAAATTATGTTCCTTGTGATTTATTTGAATTCTTGTAGGTCCGAAAGATGTTACGAAGAAGCTCCCAAAGTAGAATTATGATGGTTCTTGTGGGTTTGAGTCATATGGTTCTAACCAGGATGGGTTTAGGTGAAACGGACTGTTTTAAGGGATAGATGGGTTTTAGATTTGGAAGATACTGGGTGTGTGATAGTAATTGGAAATTTGAAATAAGTACCAACTAATACTTGATTGCCCTTTTAAGGTATACACCATATTTTAATGGCCGGTTTTTAGAAATTTTCACGAATGCAAACCACTGGGGCTCTTGCTCATGAGTCATGAATTAGTGCATGCCAGTATGCCACATGCAATTTTATTTAGTGGAACCAAATCTTTCTTGTTGACGATCTATTTTTAGAAATCGGCTAGCTTCCTAACAATTAGATTATTATAAAAATTCATTGCTTTTGCACGTTGAAGTAACTGGACTCTCCCATATTCTGATACGCCCATGTTGCTGCATTCTTTATAGTGCATTATTGTTTAGTGGATGCTATGTTAATCAAATAATAGATGCTGTTATGTTGTACTTTGGTCTTCACTATTGACGTTTTGGCAGTACAAATTTTGTAGGTGGAGTATTATTTCAGTGATATAAATTTGGCAATTACTTTCATCAACAAATATCCTGACTGATATGGTAGGATATATTTTTTTTAATGTAAAAGTATTTTTTATTTTCAGTTTTTCTGCTATGGTAGCTTTTGACTTATATTACTATTGTTTTTTCCAGTGCCAATATCTATGTTTGTAGCTTTCAAGAAGATCAAAGCTCTTGTTAGCAGTAATGCACAGCTTACTAGCATACTTCGGAATTCCGGAAAGCTGGTGGAAACATTTTTATAACGCCAATTTTTGTTTTTTAAACGGACCAACACTTCTAGACAAAGGTTTTAAATTAAAGGAGACTGAGCTTTATTGTTTTTTATAACAACTAGGTTTATCACTATGGCCGCGTTGCGGCGAACTTCTTTTGTCATTTAGTCTGTGTTTACATATGTTTTGAAATCACTACGAGTGTGTTACGCACAGAACCGCTGACAAGAATAAAAAGAAAATGTAGAAAAAAAAACAGTATAAGATAACCTAAAGAAAATCAACAAAAAAGTTTTATGGTAATGATGTTGTTCATATGAAACACGTGGTCAGAGATGAGCAAATGGTATTGGGTACCGGTACCGAATTTCCCGAACCGAAAGATTTTAAGTCAATTCGGTAGCAACCTTTTGCTTTCCTGGTACCGGTTTGCTACCAGTTTTTACCTTCATATTCCTGTACCGTAACCGGTATTTTCGATACCAGTACCAATTTAGTATCGGTTGACACCGAGCTCATCTCTAGCCCTTAAACTAAAAAAAGAAAACACTAAAAGTTGAAGAAAATCAATAAAAAAAGTTGCACGATACCGTTGGTGTTTGTACGGTACCCGTGATCAGGGATGAGCAAATGGTATAACCAAAAGAAAATAAAAAAAAAGTTTTATGGTAATGATGTTGTTCATATGAAACCTGTGGTCAGAGATGAGTAAATGGTATTGGGTACCGATACCAAATTTCCCGAACCGAAAGTTTTTAAGTCAATTCGGTAGCAACTTTTGGCGTTCCTAGTACCGGTTTGCTACCAGTTTTTACCTTCATATAACTGTACCGTAACCGGTATTTTCGGTACCAGTACCAATTTAGTATCGGTTGGCACCGAGCTCATCCCTAGACCTTAAACTAAAAAAAAAAACACTAAAGTTGAAGAAAATCAATAAAAAAAAGTTGTACGATACCGTTGGTATTTGTACGGTACCCGTGATCAGGGATGAGCAAATGGTATTGGTTAGAAGTACCGAATTTCCCGAACTAAAAAGTTTCAATATCAATTCGGTACCTACATTTGATGTTTTCTGTACCAAGTTGGTGCCGGTTTTTACCTTCATGTACCGAGACAGAATAGGACCGTACCGGTATTTTTGATAAAAGATGGATAAATGGGAAAAAAAACTTGTCACATGGCAAGCTTTAAATGGAGAAGGTACTATTCATTTTAAATGAAAAAAAAAAAAGACTTGTCACGTGGCAAGCTTTGAATAGTGAAGGAACTATTCACAAGCTTGATTTTTAATATATAGGATAATTTCCGCTTCTTACGTTTAATGTAATCTAAAGACCCAACATTTTGTTGTGACAGAATGTATATAGAACGTAGCATCATATCATTTAGGTGTCCTCCATAGCCGTTAAAAACTTACATCGCCACAAAGTACAGGTGTCATTTTAAGGTTTGAATTATGTTCTCGTCCCGTATTGTCACCCCGCCGCAACGCGCGGGTTCCCCATTAGTCTATATCTATATCTATCTATATACTATATAATACATCTCCTTAGGACTAAGATGTAATTTTACTCTCTAATTTTAAGACGTCATATGAAACGTCATTGCATTTTTCGTGAGTTTCATCACAAGCTTCCAAATATGCCCCCCTTCACTTAGGTTTCAATGATTTTTTACATTTCCGTTGCCTTCCCTCAACCCTAATCAATCAAAACGCCGCCGATGAACAATCGTCAGTTATGTCCTTTCAATTGAGGCGTGATTGAAACCAATTGAAGACGCGAATTGAATCCGCCCCTTCACTTCCAGATCCCACCCCCCTTTAAACTCAACATATTGTCATTCAGGATGTGACACCTGCGACTTCAGTTGCTTATTATCAGGTTCGAACATCTCCTCTTTTATTATCCGTTTCATAAATTTGGTAGATGGTATTTGATGAGCTTGTAGAAGATTCGAGAATTTGGTATTTGATGAGTTTCTGACTAATTGATTATTGGTATGTGTTTGGAGTATTGTTTAGTTGTTTTAGTAATTAGCTGTAGTGATTTAGGGTTCATATGATACAGTGTTTGGATTTTGGTTTTAGTGATGAACTAAGATTTTTAGATTTACGGTGATCATAGGAGATAGTGTTTGTAGAAGATAACGGTTTACATGGAGACCCAAGGATAAAGGCCATGTCAGATGCCATTAGAGTCTTTCCTCACTTTCCCGTTTTTACTATGTTTTTATTTTTCGCTGAGTACTCATGGTAAATAAGTATCTCCCTCCTCCAGCCCATTTCATTATTTTACAAAAATTGTGATTTATATAAAGAGCTAGATACCGTATTAGATAAAATTATGTCAAGTTATGGTTCTGGGTTTGATCGGTTTTTCATCACTAGCCAGATGATAAAAATGGTGGTTCAATGGATGCGACCACCAATGTGTCCCGTGATATATTAAAGAGAGATATAGCAACCCAAATGAGCCCTGAAAGTCGTCCTTGTTCGTCTCCAAGTAAAAGTACCGCTAGCCCTATCCTAGCCATAGATACGCAATATGTTTGTTCTTCTAAATTACTAAATCAGATATCAGAGATGTACGTGTGAATGATCAGGTTAATGTTTTGTGGGGCAGTCTTTTGGCTCTTCTTCCGCACTAGCTATTGCAGCGCACAATCCTATCTTATTTTAGTTTTGGCCAAATCAGGTGACTTGTATCATTATACGCTTGTCTTTCAAGAAAACTTTATTTAGGTTTCCACTATCCTTTAATCGCATCTTTTTTGCAGCTATATCTTTCGATGGCTCCCAGTTACGCCTACCTGTGTTAGAACTTAGAAGCCATGTCAAAAGAACTTGATGTTAGCCTGGGTTATATTCTCTTATTTTTGATTACAGGTGCTTTTCAGTTATGAATAATGTAAAGATAAAACTTGTTTCTTTTCAAAATGAGTGAATTTTCTGTTGCATACATATAGGCATGGATTCAACAGTTGCAGCAGAAATCTCAAAGGTTCTTTTAGCTTTGCCCTCTGACCTTCTTGTAAGTTCCAGATGATGAATACTCAGTTGCATCACCTATTTTGTTGTTACTCAGGATTGTTGGTTGATTGGATAGAGTTTTAGGATGTTTATTTACTTTCTTAACTTGAACTTTAAACTAAAAAATTTCATCCAGTTAATCATGGTCAGATAATAATTACAACAGATTGCAACTAGCATCATCAGGGGAGGTAGCATGACTCTTTGGGAGCTTTAGGTTGACCATCAAAACCTTTTGTCCATAATTTATTGTTTCAGTAGTAATTTATTTTATTAAATAATATTTATGGGAGTTTTTATGCATTTTGAAATACACACTGGAGCGACTTTTGACATGTATCAGTAAGTTAATCTTTTTTTTTAATTTTGGCTAATATATATTGAAGTTTATTATTTACTAACCTTTCTTGTTTTTACTTAATATTTCAGCAAGAGTTGAGATGAAGTTAAGGGCTGGGTTGGTGGCCAGATAGGTGTAACAAGATAACAGAGATATTTCGGCAGAGCCAAACTTCCGGTGACCTAGACTAGGGTCCCGGTGAGGTTCTGATCTAATAAACAACAATTTGCGGGTTGGAGTTCTTCAGGATGAGGCAACTAGGACCACTGGATGTAGCACTTTAGGATGAGGCAACTAGGACTACTGGATGCAGCACTTCAGGTCGGCTGAGAGGATTGGAAATGTGCAGATCCATGAGGAACAGGGGAAGAACACCCAAAATGTCTGATGCCGGTCTACAAGATGTAGCACTTCAGGCTTACTGGCGCATCACTGATGGATGACGCAACCAGGACTCCTGTGGTATGAATTTTTTTATTAACACCTATTTGTCGATTGTAAAACAAGAAGTGTGTTTAATTGAGAAATATAAACTGGTTAGATATTGATTATATAGATCGAGATTATGTTCATCAGCGCCTTGTGTTCATTCCCACATTGACAATTCTGTTAGTAGTGCAAAATCTCCAACGTTTTTAAGGATAATTTTTTTTTAAAGTTGGGAAAAGGAAGCATGTGGTCAAGTTAATGAGTCAAAACTCGAAAGTGACCCACAATGTTTCAAATGCTCAAACGCTTTTATTCTAAAAAATAATTACTATACATATGAAATTCAAAAAAGTACAATTGTTCAAGGTTGGTCCAACTTGACTCGGTCTGTTTGGACTAGCGTACCCAAGGAATGCTATTGCAATGCATAAGCAAAAAGTTAAGGTTTGGAGAGTTTTATTAAGAATTGTCAGTTTCATATAAGACCTGCATCTAGATCATGTTATTTATACTAATTAGATGACCATGAACTCATATATTTTAGTAATCAAATTTGAGTATTTGATGTACGTACTAAATTACTAATAACTTATAGTAAATTTTAAAAGGGATAAAAGATGTTTCGGGTCAACCCAAAATGACCAAACCTGTTTCAGCCCTTACCATAAAATTGCCTATATTGACCAGTAACCAAACCCGGCCTCATACTTGAATTGTGATGATTGTACCTTTTGTTTATTATTCCGACGTTCACTGAAGCAGATAGTAAAGGTGATGGTAGGATCGACCAAGAAGAATGGAGAGAATATGTAGACAAAAACCCGTAGTTATTGAAGAACATGACTCTTCCTCATTTAATGTAAGCTCTAAAACTTCCCCTGATGCAGGCTTCCTTTGAGTTATATACATGACCCTAGATAATCATGCATGTTATTATGTTATATTATTGCTTTTTTCCACATAAAAAGAGATGTGTCACAATGAAATCATACATTCTGATCATTTTACTCACTAACGGGTCGACTCCAATGATTATTATTTTTAATGGTGCATTTTCAGGGACATAACTTTTGAGGTTTCTAAGCTTTGTGATGAACAGCCAGGTAGAGGAGACATACACGACAGGCTAAAACAGTCTTTTTCGTACGCGATCGTGTAAAAAATGTATCCAAGTGTGAAAGAGCCTTCCTTCCTTTTATAGGAGCAGTTAAGATAAAATTTGGTTCTGTTTCATTATTTTTGATGCTTCCTGTGCCTATTTCTACTTTGGTACTTGGGAGTTAAATGTTAGCCACTACCTGATGGACAGAAACATGAATAAAAATGTTGATTTTGGAAGCCTCTATAGATATAATATTATATGTGTTTATTATTTTTTTATTTGGAGCATAACTGGAATTTTGAGTTAAAAATTACTTTAGTGTGTTAGTTTTATAAGGGGATTTCTAATCAGCTTTCAATTTAGTGTTCCCCAACTCCTTGCCGGTGTTGTTTGTATGCTCTGGTGTTTTGGTAATAATATATTTTTTCTTGTCCTTACTGATCCTATCAATAGCCATATAAATGCAATGATATGTTTTGTTGCCCGTTTATCACTTAATGCTTTATTTTTTTTTCTTTCCCCATATGTTTAGGCTTCGCCACCATTAGACTACACAGTCACTCCCACCCTTGTTGTGTTGGATGATGTTCGGTCGCTTCTGGTTCTCGAACGGGGCTCATCTTTAAAGTTCCGGGTCGCAGACCAAAACAGGAAAGTTTAATATGTTTTGTCAAAGAACTAACTCAGTGTTGAATTTGATTTAAATAATTATATGAATAATAATATGATTTTTTAATAAAGTGATTTTAGGAACTTCCATAGTATTTAAAATGTACTTTGTTATTATGTGTTGGTATCTTGTATCATGCTACTTGTTAATTATATTCTCCCCAGTCATATAGCTTCTATTTCATTTGTGGCTGTAAGTTCGAGTAGAGCAATAACTGAGCGGGTCTAACTGTCAAAAGGGACCTAAAGTTTATTTAAATAATTGTCAAAGGGGACCTAAAGTTTATTTAAATAACTGCAACCTTAAATTTATATTATACTATACAATATATCACAAGAAAATTTATATTGTACGTACGGGTAATCTTGATGTGTATCTTTGTTCCGTCACGCGTCGTTGGCTCCGCCGCAACGCGCGGGTTTCCCACTAGTATTATATAAAGCATCTCCCATGTACACAATGGTAATTTCGTCAAGTTAAAATGCAAACTTTTTGCTAAGCATCTCCCATGTACACAATGGTAATTTCGTCAAGTTAAAATGCAAACTTTTTGCTATTTTCTACCAATCCTACCCATCTTCCTAAGGCTGCTCGGTATGGGGGTCATCCCCGCTCCGGCTTGCTTCGGCGACGGACCAAACACCGTGCCGCCACCCCCGTCGCCGTCCAGTCATCGTCCTCCCCGTCGGAGTTGTGCCGTTTGCGACGGACCAAAACATGTGGGCCACCCCCGTCGCCGTCCAGAACACCACGCCGCCCCCCCCCCCCCCCCCGGTCTTGCTCCGGCGACGTCTTCTTCACCGTCCTCCATACCGAGCAGCCTAAGACACCGGCCTCCCACTTTTCCTCATGAAAACCCTATCACATGCCCTTGTGTCTTCGGTCTTCAATTGCAAATGAAACGTCTTGCCTTCCGGCGGTTTCCATCGCCCCCTCTACTCTATAAATTACCTATAATATCAGAGACTAAGAGAGAGTTGGAGTGATAGAGATGGAGAAACAGAGAATATGAGGGATCCAATTGGTGGTTCCGACGACCACCATAACAACATCAGCGACAGAGTAGTTTTTCATCACCAAGCTTGAGTTCAAACCGTAATTTTTCTCGAACGAATACAGTATGTTTTTTAATACCTTGTAGTAAGTGTGTGATCATGGTATTTGAATTTACAATGCAATGCAATTGAAAATGTTGATTTATTAGAACAGTTTTAGGGTTTTTTTAATGACGCGGCGTCGTGTGTAGGGATTTGGAGATCCCTGATTTTTTTATTGATCTGTTGACCAACAGGGTTTTAGTTTAGAGTGTGTTGGTGCCTCCAAGAAGTAGTTTTATTTCGTCTGCTTCATCTGTTTCTGTTGCTGAAGTGAAGAAAGGGAAAGAAGGGCCTGACCGTTATGAGTCTGATAATATTCAGGTGAATATCTTATTATTTGCATTTGATGTTTTGACCTAATGTTTTAATTTGCAATTGATTTGGGGCTTTTTTATTATTTTCATCAACATTTGTTTATTACTGCAGTTTTAAGAATCATAATAAGATAGTTAGTTGCTTAAAACTTTAAATGTATTTAGTTGTTATTTCGAAGGGAGGTACGGGAAACTTGATGTAACAAGTTACACTATCATGTTTAACTGGTATTGTAGCGGGAATGATGTTCGAAAAGCGGTAATGGTGTTTGAAGAAATGTTGAAGAGGAAAATGGCGGTCAATGGAGCGTTATACGAGCGACTTATAAGATTGTTATGTGATTGTGGTCGTGCAAATGAAGCGTTTCAGTACTTGAATGACATGATTGAAAATGGGCATTTGGTTTTCTGCAAGAGATGGCGAACGATCTTCCAATCGGTTTTGAGTGGATGTTGAGTCGTTGCAGAAATAATCAATAACCAAAACTGTAAATTAGCCGAAATTCTGGATCTGTCCTTTATAAAGTTGAATGATGAATTAACCAATAACCGAAACCGTAAAATATTATTATTTATTCAGGTAAAGGAAACAGTGATAGAGTTTTGGATAACCTTTTTCATCTTAGATGAGCAGCCAGCATGAATTTTCAAGTAAATATATCCTCATGTGCATCTAAATATGTAATTATAGCTCACATCTTGATTATAGTTTGATGTTCTTGATTTGTTCTAGCGCGTTGCATATGGTATACAAACTGTTGTTGAAAGTGGTCTAGATGTATTCGTAGTAAGTTTTTTTACGCATTACTTTATTTCAGTGTACGTAAATTGTTTTTAATATTAATGTCTTCGTTGAGTATTTTGTGACTTCAGGTGGTTGTAGAGACCGAGAGACGAAGACTGGATCTGCCCAAGCTGTGGAAATGTCAATTTCTTGTTTTGAACAACTTGCAATATGCGCCACTACACGCAACCTAGATCATAGTTATGCAAGTTACTAAGTCCTACAATTTGTTAACTGTTTATACCATAAACTAAAATGATTATAGCAAGCTTTAAATAGGAACCGGGTAGAAAACACGCTTATGTTAAATAATAAATCAAACAAACCGATAATAAAACAAGCAAAGAAACATCATAACGTGTATGCGTGAGAGATATACTAACTCCTGTTTGGCAGTTTCCGAATACTTATTGAGGGTACAATTTGTTGTACCTTTTTATTATTTTGCTAATTTGTTGTGTACAATGTAGCAGTTTAAAGAAATCTTTGTGGGTTTTTCTTCATTTAATTTAACATATTTTTTACTTAAAAACAAGACCCTGATTTTGGCATATGTTTCAATTCTGCAATATCGTATGCATTAGCTATGTAGTTAATATCAGTGATATATCAATTTTCAAGCCCGTGTATTATTACTAAGCTAGCAAGCATGGCAAAAGGTACGGGTCGGTTGGTTAAGATGCGGGTCAAAATGGGAATTGAGCGGAATGAGTTTGGGTCAAACTCACTTTGTAATTTGAGTTGACCTGTTTGAACAATCCATATGCTATTATTACCCAAATCAAAAAGGCTTCTTAAAAGTTATTTCAGTTACAGGCTTTTAACACATGGGTGTTCTATATAATCATCAAGAACCTTTCAGATCTCTTCCTTATTTTCTTTGGCAATCACCTTGAACCTGTCTTCTCCTAACTACTGTGTGACTATAGAGGTGGATACAGAGAGAGAAAGAGAGGATTGAAGTAATAAATTGATCTTGGGTCCATTCGGCTATATATATAATAGAGTAAACTGCCATTTTGGTCCCTGTGGTTTGGGCATTTTTGCCATTTTAGTCCAAATCTCAAACTTTTTAAATCTGGGTCCCTGTGGTTTCATCTTTATTGCCATTTTAGTCAAAAATTCAAAATCCCCCTTTTTTTGACTGTTCCAAAAAGTTTGAGATTTGGACTAAAATGGCAATAAAAGTGAAACCACGGGGACCAAAATGGCAGTTTACTCTTAATTTTGGACTAAAATGGCAATAAAAGTGAAACCACAGGGACCCAGATTTAAAAAGTTTGAGATTTGGACTAAAATGACAAAAGTGCCTAAACCACAGGGACCAAAATGGCAGTTTACTCTATATAATATGATAACCATGAAAAGGTTGAAAAACACTGCGACAAGTATTTTGATTTTATATATTTATTCAACATGTTTAAAAGCTGTATGATCAGTATTATCATTCTGTTCACACTTGAAACATTATTTATTAATATTTACAATTGTGAAGCATTGAAAATAGCAGCTTACTGTTAAATATAGGATAAGTAAATATAATTGTGCATAATTTCAACATTTCATACACGTAAATGTATATAGATGAATTTGCTATATCTTCAATTTTTCAAGCAAAAGGTTTCAAGCAAAGTGAGCCCGGGTCAAACCCATGTATAATTAGAAGTTGTCATAAGTTGTTTCAAGAGGCTTGCTTTGGATAAATTTCAATTTTCAAGCCCGTGTATTATTACTAAAGAATTAGGTGAACATTTTACTGATGCAGAGATCAATGAAATGGTGGAGGAAGCCGACCGTGATCGTGAGTTCGTTTATTCTTGATTTTTTTGTAGTTATATATATATATATATATATATATATATATATATATATATATATATAATCTTATGTGAGGTTTTTAAATATTTCGATATGTCTTAATCTTTTATTTATGCAAATGATATGTCATATTTATATCTTGTTTATTTGTATTGTTTAGGTGATGGAGAAGTTAGTGCAGATGAGTTCATGAGGATGATGAAGAGAACTTCATATGGCTATTAGGCTGTTATTGTGACTCTTTGATATGTAAAATCTATTAATATATTGTTAGTAAATGACAGAGTGTTGTTTTTGTACCAGCTTTTAAAAAACTTTGTTATGGCTTTGAAATATGTTCCCCCCTTTCTTTCGCCATTTGAATGAGACCGTCGTACTTGCTCTGTTATGGACCCGGGCGATTGGTAATTGGTTTCGTTTTCGTGATTTGTGTTTGGATTCATGCTATCATAACCACCCAGAAGAACAAGAACAATATTTCTCACCACGTGGCAACGACATTGAGCAAACAATATGCTCCACCCAGTTGAGGGCCAACATTGCCAGCCCAGCTATTGCTGACATGTACAACCCACGTGGCGGCCGCATCAGCACTCTCAATAGTCACAAGCTCCCAGTCCTTGAGTCGTTCCAACTTAGCGCTGAGAGAGGAGTCCTGTACAAGGTAACGCTTTGTTTCAAATGAATTTCAATATGTCATATATCTATATTAATTAACTAACCAAACTTATATTTGCAGAATGTTGTGCTTGCACCACACTACAACTTGAACGCCCATAGCATAATGTACATCACAAGCGGTAGCAGCCGTCTCCAGATTGTGCGAAACAACGGGTCACATGTGTTTGATGACTGGGTGCAAGAGGGTCAGCTGATTGTGGTTCCACAGGACTTTGCAGTGATCAAGAAAGGGGAAGAAGGATGCAAATGGGTGGCGCTCAAGACCAATGTCAACGCGATGACAACGCAGTTGGCTGGACGATTCTCGTACATTCGTGCGCTCCCAGAGGAAGTGTTGATGAACTCGTACAGCATCTCACGAGAAGATGCTAAGATCCTCAAGTATAGCCGGAAGGAAGGTGTGGTTTTGAGCCCATGGTCTGGGTCTATCTCACCCATAAAAAAGCCCGAGAATGTTGTCTATCATTCAAGTAAAAAATAAGCAAATTGTCACTCCCGTGGCAATGCGCGGGTTCCCCACTAGTTATAAAATAAGTGCATGTATGGTTGGTATTTTTGTCATCGTATAATACATATAAAAGAATTGAAATAATAAATAGAGTTAAATGTCATTTTAGTCCCTATGGTTCGAGTCATTTTGACAGTTTAGTCTAAAAGTTTCATTTTTCGTTTGTGGGTCCAAAAACGTTTCATCGTTGCCATTTTAGTCCACTGGGTCAACTTTATTTATTTTTCTGCCAATAAGAAGGGTAATTCGGTCATTTTATATGTAATTCTGTTAACTAGAAGGACAATTCGGTCATATAAAATGATCGAATTACCCTTCTCATTAACGGAAAAAATGGATGAAGTTAACCAATTGACTAAAATGACAACGGTAAAATCTTTACGAACACACAGAAAAAAAAAAATGAAATATTTTGACTAAAATAATAAAATGGTTCGAACCAGGTAAACTAAAATTACATTTAACTCACTCTAATAAATATATTCAAGCTACTTTCCTTGTGTGCAAGACATCTATAAATAGTGTGCAAAGTGAGGTGTCTATTCACAGCTTTCAAAAAACCCTAGCCCTAACTCACTCAATGGCGTCTGGCATTAGGTATGGCCTAGCAGCTGTACAAGGAAGATGGGGGTTCCTTATTTGTGGGATTTTGCTACAAATCTCCTCGGATTTCTCAAATGCCTTCCTTCTACTCTCCCCTTCCATTGAAAAAAAGAACCATTTCGATAAATATCAAGCAAATGGTCTGCAAGTTATCGCAGATTCCTTCTCAAACTTCAGCATTTTTGTTGCTGTTTGGTTTGCGATAGTGCTGGAGGCTAGACACTATGCCAAGAACAGCTTCATTGCGCGATTCGGTACACATTTGTCGATTGTTTTAGCAGCTGTGTTGATTACTGTATGCTATTTTCTGATTTGGATGAATCTAGAAGATAAAATCAAGGAGAACGTGTATCTCCATTCTCTACACTTTAAAACTGTCACACGCCTTATCTCTGGTGAACTCAACTAACATCATCGTTGCTTGTTGAAATTTCCCAAACCAAAAAGGAGCCATAGTATGCTTGTTACAGGTAATTAATTAATTATATTCTTTCATTTATTATATTCAAATAAAATACTTTTCTTAGACCACTCTCATTCGTAACCTAATATGAGTTTGGCTGGCAGTTGAAAAATATATATTGGTTTTGTTTTAATAAATAAAACAAAATAGAAAAAGAAGATGGCGACCTGGTCGCTTGAACGACCGAAGTCACGACTCAACCATCCCAAATTTTGTTCACCTTTCCTTACCACTTGTCCTACTTTGATTGGTACACCAAATTAATGTTATTTTTCAATTTTTATATTAACAACTTTTTCCCCTATCAAATAATTACTCAAATAATTTTTTCGATTTAAACTTAAAAATAAAACTAAATATACTGTATTTCTTAGTTTTTTTTTTGAGCATACCGGTATAAATTTTATTAAAAACAGAGTTCGTTCAAAAAAAATTATTTAGTATATAATGTAAGTAGTTTAAATACAATTTATTCTTATTCTTAAATTAGATAAATTTTACTTTTTTTGAAAAAAAAAATGAAGATCTTTATATTATTAGATTTTAATACAATACATTATAATCATATCTATATATTTTAAACTAAAACTTAGGTTGGGTTAGGTTGTGAATATGTGTCAGAAATTGAGTAAGGTTGAGTTGTGTAGGTGGAAGGGAGAGATATTGTTTTTTAATGAAATGTTGGGTTGAGTTGGGTCATTGCTGGGGATAGTCTTATGGACTTAAACTTTTTGGTAGGCATACTACCTATTGAATGGCTACGTGTTTTAAGAACTGAACAAATTCTTCTTCAATGAACACACCGGGGCATTTTTGTGGATCATCATAGCTACTCCTGGGTTGCTGCGTTGCTTTGGGTTATCTTTCTTACCTTTAGACTTGGCGTTCCGGAAGAAGATGAAGTTGACAAACATTTTACCAAATCGTTTTTTGTGCGTGTGCTTAGCTGCCTGCATAATTTTTATCTTATCGGTGATCGGCAACACGTTCGACTTCTCAAAGTCACAGATTTGGTTGCCGATCTTTAGCGATGTTGTTATCTTTTTGGCAATTGTATCTCGGTTATGTACCAAATATGGAAGACAGCTGCTGAAGATGACCCAGCTGCCATGGCTGCCGCCTTTTTTATTGAAAAAAAACTACACTTGATTAACTAACTACTTAATAACCAGAGAAACCATTGTCTTCAAGCATGCGAAGGGTTGTAGATAGCCACTTGGGTGAGCCACCTAAAAGCCACTGAGCCAACAACCCCAACAACACAAAGGATCAAATATGTGAGACATCCATCTTCATGATTGTTCATCCACAGCACAAAATTAAGAATAAAAGCAAACACCGCAGTGACGATTTCTATAAGGGACAACACAAAACTAATATATTTTATATTATAAACTTCCATCGCCACAGTGGGAAGCAATGCCGAAAAACCTCCATAGGAAGCCGCCACAAAAGGCGCACCTACGACAAGAGTCCCTTCATGCACAAAGCCTGGCCAACAACCATAGTCATTCAGCTCAAAAGAAGAAACCATGGTCTACCCAAACTGAACCTTCTCTGAACCACATCACTAGACCATCCAACAACTAAACACATCATGAAACCACAAGTAGCGGATAAGGACAGTAGATTCTTTACTTCCCGGTCAGAAAGGTTACCGTCTTTACCAAATTCAAAACAGCTTCTCCATAAGATATTCCTTTGAAGCCATTGGGAAGACGCATGCAAAAGCAAAAGCCCAAAACCGAATTGTAGCCAACTGCGCAGATGCAGCAGCCGATGATGTCGCTGCTGTGGCTATTGGTTAAAATGAAGGTTTTATTGGTTCTTTTGGAGCTTTATTGGCGCAGTTGGCCACAATTTAGTTCTGAGCTATTGCATGCGTCTTCCCAATGGCTTCAAAGGAATATCTTATGGAGAAGCTGTTTGAATTTGGTAAAGACGGTAACCTTTCTGACCTAGAAGTAAAGAATCTACTGTCCTTATCCGCTACTTGTGGTTTCATGATGTGTTTAGTTGTTGGATGGTCTAGTGATGCGGTGCAGAGAAGGTTCTTTGGGTAGACCATGGTTTCTTCTTTTAAGCAAAATGACTATGGTAGTTGGCTAGGCTTTGTGCATGAAGGGACTCTTTGTCGTAGGTGCGCCTTTTGTGGCGGCTTCCTATGGAGGTTTTTCGGCATTGCTTCCCACTGTGGCGGGGGAAGTTTATAATATAAAATATATTAGTTTTGTGTTGTCCCCTATAGAAATCGTCACTGCGGTGTTTGCTTTTGTTCTTAATTTTGTGTCGTGGATGAACAATCATGAAGATGGATGTCTCACATATTTGATCCTTTGTGTTGTTGCGGTTGTTGGCTCAGTGATTTTTTGGGTGGCTCACCCAAGTGGCTATCTACAACCCTTCGCATGCTTGAAGACAATGGTTTCTCTGGTTATTAAGTAGTTAGTTAATTAAGTGTAGTTTTTTTCCAATAAAAAAGGCGGCAACCACGGCAGCTAGGTCATCTTCAGCAGCTGTCTTCCATATTTGGTACATAATCGGGATGCAATTGCCAAAAAGATAACAACATCGCTAAAGATCGGCAGCCAAATCTGTGACTTTGAGAAGTCGAACGTGTTGTCGATCACCGATAAGATAAAAATTAAGCAGGCGGCTAAGCACACATAAAAAACGATATGGTAAAACGTTTGTCAACTTCATCATCTTCCGGAACGCCAAGTCTAAAGGTAAGAAAGATAACCCAAAGCAACGCAGTAACCATAGGAGTAGCTATGATGATCCATAAAAATGCCCTGGTGTGGCCATCGAAGAAGTATTTGTTCAGTTCTTGAAACACATAGCCATTCAATAGGTAGTATGCCTACCAAAAAGTTTAAGTTCATAAGATTATCCCCATTAATGACCCAACCCATCATTTCATTAAAAAAACAATATCTCTCTTTTCCACCTACACAACTCAACCTTACTCAATTTTTGACACACATTCACAACCTAACCCAACCTAAGTTTTAGTTAAAGAAAATATAGATATGATTATAATGTATTGTATTAAAATATAAAAATGTTCATTTTTATTTCAAAAAGTAAAACTTATCTAATTTAAGAATAAGAATAAATTGTATTTAAACCACTTATATTATATACTAAATAATTTTTTTTAATGAACTCTGTTTTTAATAAAATTTATACTGGTATGCTCAAAAAAAACTAAGAAATACAGTATATTTAGTTCCATTTTTAAGTTTAAATCAGAAAAGTTATTTGAGTAATTTATTTGATAGAGGAGGAAGTTGTTAAGATAAAAATTGAAAAAGAACATTAATTAATTGTACCAATCAAAGTAGGAGAAGTGGCAAGAAAAAGTGAGCAAAATTTTGGATGGTTGGGTCGTGACTTAGGTCGTTCAAGCGCAGGTCGCCATCGTCTTTTTCTGTTTTGTTTTATTTATTAAAATGAAACCAATATATATGTTCCAAGTGGCAACCCAACTCATATAAGGTTACCAATGGAGTGGTCTAAGGAAACTATTTTATTTGAAAATAATAGATCGAAGAATATAATTAATTAATTACTTGTCACACGCAATAAGTAATGGTTTGGGTAGGGAATTGTCTTGATAGTTTAGTTAACTAGTGGGTTTTGTAAGATGTTATTGTAATGAGAGTCTTTAAATTGGATGTTAGTTCTCTAGTTTATTAATTAAATCTACTTATTGTTTAATTACTATGAACCCAGAAAGCATTTTTTAATAAATTAAAATTGCTTAATCAAGATTGTCAATGTCATCAAAATTACATAATCACTATGTAGGACCTTGAAATTTAGAATCTTTGGGTTCATAAAAATAACACGGGAATTGGCCTGTAATAATGCCAACCAGAGATCATTGGCCATTGAAAGTCTCATCTTTAAATATTACCCCCATGAGTCTCACCTTTCACCTATTTTTCTTACACCGGTCTCTCGTTAAAAAAACTTAACGGAGTTATGTTTTTTTTCCAAATTACAAACAGTTTTTTACGGCTTTGATCCGAACGACGATACGAGTACATTGATGTAAAACTTACCTCGAAACAGTGCTCCAAAAAACGGCGCTTCAATTCGGGTGTTTAAATTTCCAATTAACAAAAATCAAGTCATTTGGAGCACCATTTCGAGTTAAGTTTTACATTAATGGACTTGTATCGTCGTTCTGATCAAAAGCCTTAAGAAATCTGTTTGTAATTTGGAAAAAAGTTTAAGTTCGTTAAGTTTTTTTTTAACGGGGGACCGGTGTAGGAAAATAGGTGAAAGGTGGGATTGGTGGGGGGAATATTCAAAGATGAGACTGTCAATGGCCAATCACCTCTAGTTGGAAGTATTACAGGCGAATTCCTTAAAATAATATAATAGTATTAATAATAAAAGTAATATTAAAGATTTTATATAATACTTTATTTCATGTTGAAAGTTTTACGTAAGAATTCATTTCTTTCAGGTTGTATGGAAATAAACAACATGAATTATATTAACTATTACCTATATAAACAAAGTTAATGAATAGTGTTTTAATGCTACATGGTATCGTTGTTTCATCGTTAATCATGAGTACCGTACGATTGTACGAACAATAACGCTATCGCACAACTTTTTGTTGGTTTTCTTTAACTTTTAATGATTTATTTATTTTAGTTTCAGGGGTAGGGATGAGTACGGTGCCAACCGATACCGAATTCGAATCGGTACTTGTACCAAAAATGCTGGTTACGGTACCGGTTTATGAAGGTAAAACCGGTGGCGAACCGGTACCATGAACGCCAAAAGTCGGTACCGAATTGTTACTTAATATATTTCGGGAAATTCGGTACCGATACCCAATACCATTGGCTCATATCTGACCATGAGTTTCATACGAACATCATTACCATATAACTTTTTTGGTTGATTTTCTTCAGGTTCTCTTTTAGTGTTTTTTTTTTACATTTTTTTAATTTTTGTCAGTGGTTCCATGCGCAAGGCTCTCGCAGTGATTTCAAAATACATATAAACACAGACTAAATCACAAAAGAAGTACGCCGCAACGCGGCGACCATAATAAACCTAGTTAATATGAATAAATGAGATTAAAAGGGGCCCGTTTTTTTGTGACATTCAAGATATTAGCGTATCATATCCTAAACCGATAGATCCACACGGATTTAAGCAAAAATATTAACAAATCTTTCTCATTTTTTTCTTGAAAGCCTCTTAGGCCCTCTACTCTTCGTTTGAATTCCAGTCGCTGAGGATAGCCACTAAGTAACCACCATGCTTCTTTTGTTGTTTGTCGGTTTCTTTGTCACCATAGAACCGGACCTTAGCGAGCTTAGCTGTTCATCTTACTGATTTGTTTCGGTGTCGCCATCGAGGTATTGCAACCATGGTTCATACATATAAAGTTATGACAATACATGCAATACACAAATATGCATCTGATTGATTGAGTGGTTTAAGAAAAGGGAGCGAATATGTCATTCTGGTTATGAATTTTGGGTTAATAGTAGGAAGAAGATGAAGTTTTTATAATTCTCCTTTTATATTTATACTAATCTCGATCTTCTCAACGTCTCACAACATCCTTAAATGAGGTATCTTTCAAAATATCTTCGTAAATCTATACATACACATTATAATAAACCAAAACAGGCTATGGCCACTTGGCAGCCATTTACACCACTTATTGTCACGTGTAGTTCTCTTACGCCTATTTTCGTTGATTTATGCGCCAAACAAATTCTCTTAAACATGGCCTCTTATTCATTCTCTTTCTTAATTGTCACATTCCAAACCTTAGATCTCTGTCGCTTATGTTGGATATCAAGCCTTCAAAATTATGAACAAAACACTACACTTATTGAGATTTGTATGTAAACTGAGAAAATAAATTAGTTGCAGAGATTAATATTCGATGCAAAGGAAAAAGGCACAAGTTTATTTAATAAACTAATGGTGATAAATAGCCTACAACTCAACATGCGAAAATAATAAAGATAAAACTAAGTCATCCTAAAGAATCGTAGACTTCAACCAACTTCCCAATATTCACATGCTTGGTCAATCTCCACGTTTTCTATTTTATTGGAACACTAAATAAAACAAACAAAAATACTAATTAATAAAAACCTCTAAATAACCAGCTGACCAGATTGAACCGTAACCCATGAACCGTACCCGTCCAATCGTTATGTCAAGATTATCCAACAATCACCCCTATAATCTTGACATCGACTCGTTTCTTCAAAGTAGGGTCGGTTCTTCCTCTTCTATCAAATTTGCTTCTTTCTCTTCATCCTTCCATTTAGTGCACTCGTAACCAAAATGCCCAAATGCTCCACAATTGAAACATCGAAACCTGCTTTTATTACCACCTCGACTCGTACCTCTTCCTCGACCTCTTTCACCTCTGCCATAGCTTCTTCCATGACCTCTTCCTCGTCCGCTACTCTCACCATATTTTTGTTCGGCCATCAAGAGTTGCCTTTGCTCTTCTACCTTTTCATCATGGTTTTTTCTTCTTTCTTCATACTCATTAAGCCTTCCAACCGCTTCATCAAAGAGCATTGAGTCCAAATCGAAGCATTGCTCAATTGAAGTTACAATTTGAAGATAGGACTTTGGCATTGCATCAAGTAGCCTTCTCACCATTTCTTCTTCTTCAACTTTGTGCCTGTGACTCCTCAACTTTGAAACCAGTACGCTCACCTTAGTAGCACCATCATCAACAAGCTCTCCTTCCTTCACCCGCAAACCTTCAAGATCTATTCTCAATCTTGCAATTTGAGCCGCCCTCACTCGATCTACACCCAGGTGTCGTGTTTTTAACCCACCCACACTTTTTTCGGGTCCGTGTGACTCGACATTTGCAACACCATCTCCTCCGGTATAGCTTGAAATAGGAATGCGAGTGCTTGTTTTGATTTCTTCGAGTCTGGGTCTTCACCTAATGCCATCGGTTCGATCGTCTCCAAAAGACCATGTGCATCCAAGATGGACTTAACCTTGATTGCCCATACCGGATAGTTAGTTGCAGTCAAAGTCGGAACTTGGTAAGACATGGAACCCGCTTCTTTTGCTTGTACCATCGCCATTCTTCACTTTCTTTTTTTTTTCGATGTTTGAATCGACTAACCTTTCTTTCTTTCTTTGTTGATTTCTTCTTTCCCGGTCTCTTTCTAACTGGTTTTTCCTCTTGAGTTGCACCTGACTTTCTTCTTTCTCATTCTCACGGCACCTCTCTTTCTTCTTTCTAACGCAGGTTGCAACTATCTTTCTTCTTTCTTTGCTGACCTAAATCAGCTTCCTTCTTTCTTGCATGCGAGAATCTTACATAAACTCGCTTATCTTTCTGCTTTCATCTTCCAAGGATCGAGCCTCTGATACCAAATGTTGGATATCAATCCTTCAAAATTATGAACAAAACACTACACTTATTGAGATTTGTATGTAAACTCAGAAAAGAAAATAGTTGCAGAGAATAATATTCGATGCAAAGCAAAAAGGCACACTTTTATTCAATAAACTAATGGCTATAAATAGCCTACAACTCAACCTAGGAAACATGTGAAAATAATAAAGATAAAAGTCATCCTAAAGAATCGTAGACTTCAACTAACTTCCCAACGTTCACATACTTGGTCAATCTCCACGTTTTCTATTTTATTGGAACACTAAATAAAACATACAAAGATACTAATTAATAAAAACCTCTAAATAACTAGCTGACCAGATTGAACCGTAACCCATGAACTGTACCCGTCGAACCGTTATGTCAAGATTATCCAACACCTTACCCGTTCTGCTTTCTACTTCTCAAAATAACCATAGATTTCATCCACCATCTCAGATTTGCATTTAGGATACCGCATAGAGAGAAAGGGGACCAGAATGGAGAGAAGGTGATGGAGGGTTTCAACAACGGGTGTTCCAGTTAGGTTTTAGACGATCCACAAGGGGGTGCTTAGATGATAGAGATGAGGGTTTAAAGCTGAACAGGCGGTGGTGGTTGGAGCTATAGCCACAATTCCGGTCAGCTAGGGTTTCCTCCACAATAAGCGGTGGTGGTTGATGATAAGAGAGATGATGGTGGTGGTGGTTCTGGCTATGACTAATATGACCAGTGGTGCAATGTTACAGGTTTGGATGTTTGGTAATTTGTTATGTATTCGTCAGATATGGTTTTAGCTGTTTTTTGTGGTTAAATATTGTTTCTTTTGCTTTCATCCATTTATTTTAGCTGCTATATTCGAAAATTTGTTGTGGATTTTTGTATGGATTTATTTGGATGATGTACTTTTGCCTACAGTAACATAGTCTCACATCAAGAAGTTACATTTTAATGGATATTATGATTGTTCTTATAGGGTTTTGTAGGAATATGATAATCACTTCCTTGATCTCTTATTCACAATACTCATGAATATATATAAAAGAACCTGTACTCTAATCATGGAGAAATAATGTCGACTATAATTACATATTTATCCTTTACAAATATAACAGGGAATAATATATATGCTAATAAATATATATGCTAATACTCCCCCGCAGTCGAAGCGGGAAGAGACCGAATGCAGAGACTGGAGCGGAAGTCTTCAAAGAGAAGCTGTGGCAAACCTTTCGTAAAGATGTTGGCAATCTGATGTCGAGTTGGGATGTGAAGGATGCGAACATGACCTCGTTGTACATGTTCACGAACAAAGTGGATGTCTAATTCAATATGTTTTGTTCGTTGATGTTGAAGCGGGTTACCGGACAGGTATATGGCGTTAACATTGTCACAGTAAACCAAAGTGGCACGAGACAAGGGCCGCCGTAGCTCAAGTAGAAGGTTACGAGGCCAACAAATTTCGGACACTACATTTTCAACCCCATGATATTTGGCTTCAGCACTAGAGCGCGAGACCGTTGGTTGACGTTTGGAAGACCAAGAGAGAAGGTTGTCACCTAAGTTGACGCAATAGCCTGAAGTGGAACGACGGGTGTCTAGGCACCCCGCCCAGTCCGCGTCCGTGTAAGCCAAAATAGACAGGTTGGAGGATTTCTTATCGTAAGACCAAGAGAGGTCGTGCCCTTGACATAACGGAGTATGCGCTTCAAGGCATCCCAATGGGTGGTCCGCTTAATCTAAAACAATATATTAAAAACCGGTCCAACCCTTCTTAAAACCGGTTTGACTGACCGGTTTCCCGGTCCAACCTTCGGGTCGCCGATTAAATGTATTTCCGTTCCGATACCATGACCCGAACCTACTCAACCTTTGGTTCCCGGTCTGACCCGCTTGTTCGGTCCTGGTCTAAGAACAATGGGCTACACATATTCATATCTCATATACTATAGATTTGCTGAATTTAAATTTTGTGTAATCTCCTGCCATATGCAACACACATAGATACGAACACACAACATTTTAGTGGTCATATAATATGTAAATAACATGTATCCGTGTGTGTATTTGAATCTTTGTATAAAATTTCTAAGACATCGTGTATACACACACATATATATACACAAACAGAGTCGGGTAAGTGTCCGTCTCAAATAAATATGGCCATACACGTATATATGAATAATGAAGAGGTTGCAAGTGTTGATTATAAGAAAAATAAAGTGAAAGCAATGGTTTGGTGAGGTCGCTTTCTTGAATAAGGAAGAAGATCAGAGATTGTTGACTACTCTACCCAATCAGATTCCAACAATTTTCTTTTCTTTAAATACTTTTTTTTTCCTCTATTTTGTTATCATTATATGGTACAAGTTGTTTTATGCAATTTCTACACCATTGTTTTAAAGAGAAAGAAGAAATCACAAAGCAAATAGAGGATTCATACTTGCAACAAAATAATTTTGTGTCTTTGACTTTTAAATATTTATATATTTCTTGTATTTCTAGATTTAAACATAAACTTGTTTGTTTCAAAGTGTTTTTATCAAAAAACACAGGGACCAACTAGGCATTTAACTCTCTTATTTACTAAACATGGTTTAATAAACAAACAAATAAGACTAATTGTAGGGGATTAGATTAACGGTTTTAGGAGGCAAAAGTAGGGTTAGTTATTTGCAGTTGGTCAAATGTACATGGGTAAAAATTGGATATAAAGTGGTGACCCATAATGATGAAAGTTAGTTGTCTAGTTTAGGTTCATTCTTTTGACTAAAAGTATCTTCTGATACATAACTCACGCATATATACATACACACATACATGATAATGGCTACACCAATGTTTTCAGAAACAGACCAAAAGTTGAACTAGTCTCCTTACCGGTTCAATGGTTCGACCGCTCGAACCGGACGTAAGAACCAGAAGGTGTGGTAAATATTATAAATTTAATAGCGATATATCTAAAAGACATATTATAAACCGGTCCAACCCTTCTTAAAACCGGTTCAGCCGACCGGTTTCCCAGTCCATTCGCCAGGTCTCCGACTAAATGTATTTCCGGTCCGATACCATGACCCGGCTCAACCTCCGGTTCCCGATCCGACCCGCCTGTCCGGTCCGGGTCTGAGAACAATGGGCTACACATATTTATATCTCATATACTATAGATTTGGTGAGTTTAAATTTTGTGTAATCTCTGACACATGCAACACACATAGATATGGACACACGACATTTTGGTGGTCATTTAATATGTAAATAACATATATCCGTGTGTGTATTTGAATCTAGGTATAAAATTTCTAAGACGTCGTGTATACACACACACACACACACACATAAGGGG
Organism: Helianthus tuberosus; assembly: GCA_030545235.1. NCBI lineage: Eukaryota > Viridiplantae > Streptophyta > Magnoliopsida > Asterales > Asteraceae > Helianthus > Helianthus tuberosus. The sequence goes on from CM060432.1 coordinate 5,351,991, forward strand.
TGTTTGGTGTTGCGTTTTCAAAATAGATTATGCGTTTACAAAATAGATTTTGTGTTTTGGAGGTAGATAATCACTTTTTCATCCAAACACTTTTTTTAGATTATTTATGTTTTACAAACGCAATAATCAAATAATCACTTCAAAACGTAATCCCAAACACCCTCATATATATATATATATATATATATATACACAAACAGAGTCGGGTAAGTGTCTGTCTCAAATAAATATGGCCATACACGTATATAAGAACAATGAAGAGGTTGCAAGTCTTGATTATAAGAATAATGAAGTGAAAGCAACGGTTTGGTGAGGTCGCTTTCTTGAATCAGGAAGAAGATCAGAGATTGTTGACTACTCTACCCAATCAGATTCCAACAATTCTCTTTTCTTTAAATCCTTTTTTTCTCTATTTTGTTTTCATTATATGGTACAAGCTGTCTTATGCATTCTAGACACCACTTTTTAGAGAGAAAGAAGAAATCACAAAGCAAATAGAGGATTCATACTTGCAAGAAAATATCTTTTTCGTGTCTTTGACTTTTAAATATTTATATATTTCTTGTATTTCTAGATTTAAACATAAACTTGTTTGTTTCTATGTGTTTTTATTAAAAACCACAGGGACCAACAAGGCATTTAACTCTCTTATTTACTAAACATGGTTTAATAGACAAACAAATAAGACAAATTGTAGAGGATGAGGTTGACGGATTTAGGAGGCAAAAGTAGGGTTAGTTATTTGCAGTAGGTCAAATGTACATCGGTAAAAATGGATATAAAATGGTGACCCATAATGGTGAAAGTTAGTTGTCTAGTTTAGATTCATTCTTTTAACTAAAAGTATCTTCGTATACATATACATAACTCACGCATACATACCTACACACATACCTGATAACGGGTACACCAATGTTTTCAGAACCGGACCAGAAGTCAAACTAGTCTCCTTACCGGTTCAATGGTTCGACCGCTCGAACCGGACATAAGAACCGGAAGGTGTGGTAAATATTATAAAATTTAATAGATATAAATCTAAAAGATATATTAAAAACCGGTCCAACCCTTCTTAAAACCGGTTCGACCGACCGGTTTCCCAGTCCAACCGCCAGGTCGCCGATTAAATGTATTTCCGGTCCGATACCATGACGCGGACCGGCTCAACCTCCGGTTCCCGGTCCAACACGCTTGTCCGGTCCGGGTCTGAGAAGAACAATGGGCTACACATATTCATATCTCATATACTATAGATTTGGTGAATTTAAATTTTTTGTAATCTCCTGACACATGCAACACACTTAGATATGGACACACAACATTTTAGTGGTCATATAATATGTAAATAACATGTATTCGTGTGTGTTTATTTGAATCTTTGTTTAAAATTTCTAAGACGTCGTGTATACACACATATATATACACAAACAGAGTCGGGTAAGTGTCCGTCTCAAATAAATATGGCCATACACGTATATAAGAATAATGAAGAGGTTGCAAGTCTTGATTATAAGAATAATGAAGTGAAAGCAGTGGTTTGGTGAGGTCGCTTTCTTGAATCAGGAAGAAGATCAACGATTGTTGACTACTTTACCCAATCAGATTCCAACAATTTTCTTTTCTTTTAATCCTTTTTTCCCTATTTTGTTTTCATTATATGGTACAAGCTGTTTTATGCATTCTAGACACCACTGTTTTAGAGAGAAAGAAGAAATCACAAAGCAAATAGAGGATTCATACTTGCAACAAAATATTTTTTTGTGCCTTAGACTTTTAAATATTTATATATTTCTTGTATGTCTAGATTTAAAAATAAACTTGTTTGTTTCTATGTGTTTTTATGAAAACCCAGGAATTTAACTCTTTTATTTACTAAACATGGTTTGATAAACAAACAAATAAGACAATTGTAGAGGATGAGGTTGACAGATTTAGGAGGCAAAAGTAGAGTTAGTTATTTGCAGTTGGTCAAATGTACATGGGTAAAGATGAATATAAAGTGGTGAGCCATAACAGTGAAAGTTACATGTCTAGTTTAGATTCATTCATTTCACTAATAGTGTCTCCTTATACAAATACATAACTCACGCATACATACATACATGATAATGGGTACACCAATGTTTTCAGAACCGGAACGGACGTCGAACTATTCTCCTTACCGGTTCGATGGTTTGACCGGTCGAACCGGACGTAAGAACCGGAAGGTATCATAAATATTATAAAATTTAATAGATTTAAATTATAAAAATATATTAAAAACCGATCCAGCCCTTCTAAAAACTAGTTCGACCAACCGATTTTGTCACACCCCCAAAATACCACATGCGAAAATCCCGCGGGAAGTGTGACGTACCAGGATCCAGCCACCAATCACATTGAACTATAACAAGAATTTAAATAAAAGTTTCCATTTATTACTTAAAGTATTTCCAATACATAACATAAATCCAATACGTTCAGCGGAAGCATAAAGTAAATTGTTATTCAATTGTTTCAAAACCAATGTACGAAACCAATAAACATGTCATGTGTATCCAAGAGACTCGACTCATGATCACTCCAGCACTCCCAGATAGCAAGTTCCATGTCCATGCATCTAACGACCTGCAAGCATGCAGACAAGTGTATCAGCATAACGCTGGCGAGTTCAAAGTTTGTTAAAACGTTTAGTTACGAAATATAAGTTTAAAACATGTTGATAATAACTCGATACCGCAAGATGGCTCCAGATTGTTTGCCCTTCCCCAATGCTCTATCAGACATTGGTCGAGTGGTTAAGGTAATTAGTTCACGCCCGTCCTCCCCGGTACGGTGTGAGGGTGCCAAACCTAATAGCGCTATCAACTAATAACCTCGTTGCCTCCCCGGCAACTAATTCGGTAGTAGATGGGACTTAAGTGATAGAAAATGATTTTATTATCCAACATCCTAGTTTAACATTCCAGTTAAACCCATTTACCCAATATTCCTCCCCGGAACATTTACCAGATGTCCCTCCCCGGGACGCATGCTTGAAAAAGAGCAGTGAACTCACCTTAGATTTGCTCGGTATAGTATGTTACGTTACTCACAGTTAGTCAATCAGACCCTAACAAGATTACCCATGATAATCAGATTTGTATTCCTTTAAATCACGTATGTCATGGATTGCATAAACAGTACAAGTCATCATATAACACATAGCACTCAAATCACATAAGTTCGCATCCCAGATTCATGATTATACACCAACACTTTACAGTTTACTACATCAGACAACTAGGTGTGCGGCCCAAATAATATGACAGGCCCATTCTGCGCGAGGCCCTTAGACTGTACGACTGGTCCAAGGTGTGCGATCGGGACACAGGTGAGGCTTTAGTGTGCGATTGAGCCCAATGATGCTCTGGCCCAACTGGATGCGGCCCAGCTATGGTGTGCGACTGGGAGGAAGTGTGCGATCGCACACACACTTGTGCGATCCTTATTCTGATGTGCGACCAGCCCAGATCCGCAGCCCAAGACCATTCAGGCCCAATGCACTTGTGCGACTGACCATTCAGGCCCAATGCACTTGTGCGACTCCACTATAGTTGTGCGATTGGTCTTGATTCACGGAATCAGTTACATCTCCAGGTGTATTTGGTCAATTAATCAATTAGTTACCAATCCTTTACCTAATCAATCACCAATCACTCACATAATTCCAATTATTCGCAGAATTTAATCATGTGATTAGCACAACCATTAGGGCATTTTCTTAACCTTATGCGACCCAATTCATGAACCCACATCGTAAGCGTTTCTATAGATTCATACAAGTCCTAATCATTGTTCAAGAATACATCTTAACATGCATTAATTCGCAGGTTTCTATTCGGATTAGATCAACACAAATCTTGTACACATATCATTAAGCAATCATGAAAACTATCAAAAACACACAACCCGTTGAACCCTAATTACGTACATGATCCTCAGCCATCTATCGATCCACACCGATTTTATGTATTATCACTTCATGTTAATTCAAATTACAATCCAGTTTGCAAAGAACTCTTAACCATTCCCATAACTCAATCATTCCAAGCACCAAGAACACAACAAGTATTAAACTCATGCTATCATCAAAACAACGAGCATATTAACAAGGGTGATTAATAAACTAACCGAGAAATAGAGTGCCTAGATTGAGAGTAGAAGTGCTTTGGATGAGGGGATGGCTGTCGTCGATCACTAAAGGAAGGAAAAAGGGTATTAGGGTTTGGTATAACCTTTTGTGTTTTTGGAAATTATGAGAATCACACACACAAGTTATGTGTGTGTATATGATGTGGAGGAGGGCCGAGCCCATGTTTGAGTTTCATTTGGGCCGAGTAAGGGTTGAGCAAAAGTGTGCGGCCCAAGGTTTTTATGCAACGAGATTATACATACGCACACCATTTTACATAACACATAACACATAAACTCGCAATCATTCGTTAATAAACAAACATATTCATTATTCATATAGCGTACCCACCAGTTACATCAAAGCACAACACACTTGAAAAGGAAATAGTACGAAGAAAGGCTCTCGAAATTACAGGTTGTCACATGTTTCCTAGTCCAACCGTCGGGTCGCCGGTTCAACCTCCGATTCAATGTATTTCAAGTACGATACCATGATCCGGACCGACTCAACCTCAGGTTCCCGGTCTGAGCGGTCGTTCGTTCCGGGTCAGAAAACACTGGGCTACACATATTCATATCTCATATACTATAGATTTGGTGAATTTGAATTTTGTGTAATCTCCTAACACATGCAACACACATAGTGTAACACCTCGAAAATTCACGTCCTATAATGTATTGACACGAGTCATAAGCTTTGAACGTGTGAAAGAATACTCTAGAAGGACTAAAGTTGACAAACATGGAAAATATGTGAATATAAGGGTTCAAAATGTCAACAATGGATAAATATACCCTACAATATCCCTACATGATGTTTATACCCTTAAACGAATGATTCATGGATCATACGAAGCTAATTGTGAAAGAAAGTGAGAGATTACAAACTACAGGGGTTAAATGTGTCAGCATGTTTAAAGTATACCTCTGAGTGACCTTTTAGCAAACCCGAAGCTTTGTAACGATCAATTATGCTCACTAGAATACATGATAAAAATTTCAACAAGTTTCGCTATCATATGAGAAAGTTATGACAATATTCGTATACGAGGGGTTAAAAGCGTCAACATTGAAATTTATGACTTTTCGGGTAACCATAAAGTTACCCAAGGACTTAACAAACTTTGGTTATGTCTTAAGGCCCTTAAAAGTCAAGTTAGAGGGCTCAAAGTGCAAGAAATCATGTTAAGATCAAGTGTAGAAGGATCAGGGACTAAAAGCGTCAAAAAGTGCATAAGTTTGCATTTTCGCGCATAACATACGTTCTGAATACATCCGGACATCCAAAAATTTATGTAAGCACTAAAATATTTTATTTTAGTGTTTGGCATAAGAAAAATCCATTCGTCGCGCAATTTGGATTGTTTTTCGCGCTTATGCGCATTCCGTCGTAATTAACCGAACATCGCGATTGTACGACCAAACGAACGTTGGTGACCGACTGGATAATATTTAAATCCCACAAATATTCTGTTATGATTAAAATCTTATTTAAATCAGGTACGTGTTGAAAAATAAATTAAAACGCCTAAAAACGTTATTTTTCAAAGTTTAAGCGCGTACCGTGTGTTTCTGCGCAACACAGTGCTTCTACTGCAAAACGCAGACAACGCAGCCAGTCCTGGCAACTGAAATTTATTTCAGTAATATCTTGGCGACTTTATTTTTATAGAGTAATAAAAATAATTTGGAACGCCATAACCCGGGATTTAAACGCTATATAAAATACCCGGTACCCAGTTAAATACCCGTTTTAGCCATATGCCAGGAATATGCTAAGGTATATGCTAAGGAATATGCCATGAATATGCTTGGAATATGCTAGGAATATGCTTGGAATATGCTAGGAATATGCTAGGAATATGCTTGGAATATGCTAGGAATATGCTTGGAATATGCTAGGAATATTCTATATGGAAGATCCTATAAATACCCATCCATCCCAACCTCAAAAACCCACAAATCTGATCTAAATTCTCTAAGTTGAAGCCATTGCTTCATACCTGAGTTACTTGGATCAAGATTAGCTTTCGGGGACCCTTTGTAAGTGTTCCTTCGTTCTTTTATTCGTTTTAGCGTTAAAGTCAAACTTTGTTTGACTTTCTGCATTGACCAGTTTATGGTCAATGCGAAGTTCGTTTGAACTTCATAACGTGAGCGTAATCACGATGGTTATAGTCCCTAGTGACTATACCTACTGATTACCATGTTATCTAGGCTCAGTGACGAGTCGTAGTTTCGGCCAAAATGCGTATTCTTGCGTATTTTGTAACCAAACTACTCTTAGGTATCAAAACCGTTTGTTTTGATACCAAACCTGTTTTCTAAACTTAGTTAAGCATGTTTTAACATGCTTAGCTCGTCACTTTTAGTTTAGTGCTTATATAGGGTCGTAAGGTAAGCGATCTAAACAATCGCTTATACTTTCGAACCCGACCCGTTTGGTCGATCATTAGGATCCGACCAAACACATTAGGTGACCATAGTATATAGGGGATAACCTTCCGAGGTTATACCTTATGGTCACGACGTTTAGTTAGTTGTATGACAGGTAGTATATATGCCTTAGGTAAATGACCAAAATACCCCTTCGGGGCTTATATTGAGATTAAACTCGTTTTGGGCATATTGGAAGGTATCCTACTGATATCACAACATATTTAAGGCATATTAACTTAGGAAACCTGTATATGACTCTTATGGTTACTCGTTACGCGCTTGTCGCGTTCGGATCGGCTTATGTGACTAGTTTGCATAAATTAGCCGAAACGGGTCAAACCATATCTTTTTGGTCTCAAAATCCAGAATGTGTTTAAGTTACCCATATTAAACAAGCATACAAGCTTGTCAGGTCAAAAACCACATTCTAAACCGGTCTTCGCCTTATCATGCGTTTGAACCGTATCTTCCTCTTTAAAACTAACCGGTCTAAGCATAGGCTTAATTAAAGACCCGTTAGAAATCTAATAGGTTATTAAAAACCTTCGTTCCAGATTAAGAGCCCCAGTAGAAGTACTTGTGCTTGCTGAATTGATATACGGCTGGGATTGAATTTATATTTAGCTCAGGTAAATACTCTTAACTTATTTTCCCTATACGGGCTTGGGATACGGTATTATAATAATACCGCTTGGTCGGGTATTGAATGTTTAATCGTATTCTGATTAAATTATTGAGGTAACCCGTTTTAATCTGTATTGTTTGAAATAAAAGCCTTTAGGGGTTAATGACCATGTCCCGGATATCCTTGACATCATTGTATTATAAAATGGCCACGCCTTAAGCACGGGGTGTAGGCATACACTGAAAGTTGCTTAAAGGGAAACGGTATCTCACTCTCTTGTGGGCTTATACTTGTGGCGCGTCTGTTAATCTTGACTCGGTTTCTACATCTGGCCCTGAACGTATAACGAACTTGTAAATCTGTATACAAGATTATTTATATAATTGTCCCAAGTTATAAAAGATTAATTTTTCCTTGTGCATTTTAATCAAAGTGTCAAAATATTTTGTGCCTGGTGCATCTAAATCAATTTTCTTAAACTCTTTTCAAATGAGTCGGTTGAGTGTATTTACCAGTGAAAACTCACGTATTTTCCAAAAAGGTTAAGTGACAGGTACTGAACGTAATTGGCTGGAAGCTCAGGACGTTAATCAGGAATCTTGCAAGTTCTAGGCATCTAAAGTCTGTTGAACAATGTTTAAGTTTTTTTAAGATCCGCCTGTGGATCCTTTACTTTCCGTTGTAATACTTGATATTACTTTATATTCGGATTGTAATATATTTATCTTTCGTTTCCGCTGTGCATTTATATATTGTGTTGTTTGACTATGATGATATCAACTACGTCACGATACTCCCTACCGGGCCCACCGGTAATACGTGGAAATATCGGGGTGTGACACATAGATATGGACACACACCATAGATCAGTTTACTCTCGGTAGTTTCTACGGATCCTTTCGTATGTTTTATAAAAATAAGACAGAAGTTTCTTTAAAATTACCCACCAAATTGTAATTATAATGCTATGAACCAAAAGTTCTTTACTCAAGCCGCTCAGAATAAGTATTAGTTAGTTACACTCATAATATTTTATATATAAGGTCAAACAAATTACACCAAGATAGCCGGTAAGCGGGCAACAAGCTGCGCCGCTACCCCCTTTTGAATAGCGAAACCTAACCTAGTAAAAACGAAACCCCGATCTCTAGGAGACGAAATGTTGCTGTGAACAACCCGTTGGACCCGTTCAAGAAATCTGATGGCTTCTGGGGCTAGCGAGCCAAAGGTATCAAAGGCAAAAGGGATAAAGGAATGTTGATTATCCTCGCAGGCTTTGGCATGTTTGTCCATTTTCTTTGCTGCCGCCCTTGCAATCGCCTGACCAGGGACAAAACCTGTATCCCGAAAGCCTACAAGGGGGGAAACCCCGGTAAGATGAACACAAGCGTGTTTACCTGCATCCCACCCGAAAACTAAAACGTCCGCGGGGCGCAATGTGGATCTTCCTTCCCTCGGATCTGTCAAAAAGTTTACTGGGGCTTCTTTCTTCACCGAGATCCCCGCCCGTTTGAGGATGTCCCCCAAGACATCTCGCACCCAGTCGTGCCTATACTTAAAACCTGGCAGTTCTTTACAGTGCAGAGCATGCTCCCCAAATTGGTCTAAGCAAGCTTTCCGGCAAATCGGGCATTGCTCATCATCAGGGAACATAGGAATCATGAGCCGATATTTTAAGATAGCACTCATAATCTTAATTAAATAAATATTTTATTTCTACCAACATATTTCCTGCTCTAACACATTTAAAAGATATGTAACATTTTACAATTTTTTTCTATCTCTACAACTGATAAATAGTAAAAGTTGTAATCAATTGTTATGTGTTGCACACCAATGACGTTTTCTCTTTATAAAACTGAGTTATATAAATAAGCTGCAAATTAATTTCTGTCTTAATTTATAAAATTTAAAACATCCTTCACCTTAACAGAAAAAATAAACTGAGTTAGTGATTTGAATGAAAATTTATAAAAATTATGTGACAAAACTATTATTTTTTTTTTCTAACTCCATGTATATTCTTTTTTATTATATATGTAACAAAAATAATTAAATAAAAGAAATTAAAAAGGGTTTGAGTAAATTGCCAAAATCGTCCCTGTCGTTTTACATTTGCCAGTTTTATCCAAACATCCTCAAATTAACAAAAAAAAAAAACTAAGTTAGTGGTTTAGATGAAAATGGCAAAAAGTTAGAAACGTTGGGGGCAATTTGGTACAAAAGTGTCATTTTGGACAAAATGGCAAACGTGCCCAAACATCAGGGACGATTTTGGCAATTAACTCTTTTTTTAAATTAAGACAAAAATTAATATCTAGTTTTTTTTATATAGATCAGTTTTATAAAGAGAAAACGATATATAAAATAAATATCAATGTTGTGCAGCACATAATGATCGATTACAACTTTTTGTATTTAATCAAATGTAGAGATAGAAAAAAAATTGTAAAACGTTACGTATTTTTAAATGTGTTGAGCACCTAAGAAATATGTTGGCAAAAATAAAATATTTATCTAATTAAGATTATGAGGGTAACTAACTAATATTTATTCTGAGTGGTTTGAGTAAATAAACTTTTGGTTCATGGCAATATACTTACTATTTGGCGGGTAATTTTAAGGTTTGGTAAGGATACGTTTTTTGATAGGGGCAGTGGCTTCTGTTTTTTGTTAGGAGCGAATTTAAAAGAGTAGAAGATAAATTACAAACTTGGTATATGATAAGATTTGTTTATTTGACCTTTTATAAAGTTTTATAAAACTTAGAGGTTGAAGTAGATTTTATTTTTATAAAACTTATATATATAAAAAATTGGAAATTAATTTTTGTCTTACTTTATAAAATTTCAAAGATCCTTCACCTTAATAGAAAAAATAACCGAGTTAGTGGTTGGATGAAAATTTATAAAAATTATGTGACAAAACTATTAATTTTTTTATAAGAACTGCATGTATATTTTGTTTTATATATATGTGACAAAATTAATTAAATAAAAGAAATTTAAAAAATTTAAGTAAATTTCCAAAATCGTCTCTAAGGTTTTATATTTGTCAGTTTCATCCAAATATTCTTCAACTTAACAGAAAAAGTAAACTAAGTTAGTGGTTTGGATGAAAATTGCAAAAAATGTCAAAGGTGAAGGGTTATTTGGCACAAAAAAAATTATTTTGGATGAAACTGGCAAAAAGACCTAAACCTGAGAGACGATAGTGGCAATTTACTCTATAATATGTAAATAACATGTATCCGTGTGTTTGTATTTGAATCTTTGTATAAAATTTCTAAGACACCGTATACACACACATATATACGCAAACACAGTCGGGTAAGTGTCCTTCTCAAATCAATATGGCCATACACGTATATAAGAATAATGAAAAGGTTGCAAGTCTTGATTATAAGAAGAAAATAAGAGATTGTTGACTACTTTATCCAATCAGATTCCAACAACTTTTTTTCTCTATTTTGTTTTCATTACACGGTACAAGTTGTTTTATGTATTCTGGACTCCACTGTTTTAGAGAGAAAAAAGAAATCGCAAAGCAGATAAAGGATTCATATTTGAGACATAATATTTTTTTGTCTTAGACTTTTAAATATTTATATATTTCTTGTATTTCTAGATTTAAACATAAACATGTTTGTTTCTATGTGTTTTTATGAAAGAAAAAAAAAACAAGTTAAAAGTCTATTAGTTTCGTATGTATCAAGTTTTTAACCAACAATAAACACTTGGGTGAATCCTACACACAAAACAACTTAAAAAAATATAAAACTAAGTTTAAGAGAGTAAGTAGGCTCACAAAACACAAGAAAGAAGGAGAAGGTAAAGTAAGCTATAAAGGCTTGGCAACACTTGATAACAATAGTTGAACCCCTTGTAGCATCTTGATTCTTGCTTGACTTCTTGAAGGAAGTTTGAAAATGTGAAAAAGGTGGGTTCAGCCATCAGAATTGGAAGGGAAAAGTTTGAGTGAGTTGTTTTGCAAAGTATAGGATGTTCTTATTTAGAGTTAAGTGCCTAGTTGGTCCTTGTGGTTTGTAGACATTGCAGACTTGGTCCCGTGGCTTCATAATTGCACACTTGATCCCGGTGGTTGTAATTTTTGCATTCGAGTGATCCTTATCGCTAACTTATGTTAAATATCTTAGTTAAGTATGTGTTAAATGGCTATATTTCCCTTGAACAAAAAAAACAAAAACACATGGCAAATTAAAAAAAACAATGGGGCCCACCCCTCATCTTCTGCCTCCTTTCACCACCCACCACCATCGCCTCCACATCCAACCCACCCACCACCATCATTGTCACCTTCAACCCACCACCCCCATCTCCACCATAAACCCACCACCACCGTCACCTTCAACCCACCACCTCCACCGTCACCTTCAACCCACACCTCCGGTTCCCAGACCGATCGGTTCGGTCCGGTCCGGGTCTGAAAACACTGGGCTACACATAATCATATCTCATATACTATAGATTTATTTCTATGTGTTTTTATGAAAAACCACAGGACCAACGAGGCATTTAACTCTCTTATTTACCAAACATGGTTTAATAAACAAACAAATAAGACCAATTAATGAGGATGAGGTTGACAGTTTTAGGAGGCAAAAGTAGGGTTAGTTATTTGCAGTTGGTCAAATGTACATGGGTAAAGATGGATATAAGCGGTGACCCATATTGGTGAAAGTTAGGCCCTGTTTGGTAGGCTCTTAATAGCCTCTTAATATCTTATGTCTGACCGAGTCAGATTTAGGGCTGTTTGTTTCATCCATCTTAATACCCCATACCTCTTACCCAGCCTCTTAATTATCTCTTACCCGGTCATACATTACAAGGAGTCTGACCAAATACCCTCTTCATTCTTCTCCTCCACAGCCAACATCATCTTTCTCCTCAATACACAGACATCATCCTTCTCCTCCACAGCCAACATCATCTTTCTCCTAACAGCCGCCATCATCTCATCCTCTCATCGACAACTCCGCCGCCCTCTATCCACGTCGCAATAGTCCTCCATCGCAGCGCCCTTACAGCCTCCGTTCTCCTCCGCCGCCCTCCACCACTCCGCCGCCCTCTATCTCCACCGGCTCCTCTATCCACCGGCCTCCTCCCTCCACTGGCCTCCTCCCTCCACCGATGCTTCTGGGTGTTTGATTTTAGAACAGTTGATTTTAAGGGTTTTAGCTTCTGGGTGTTTGATTTCACAACTATTTCTTTTAGGGTATTTATAATTTTCACTTTTTTGGGTGTTTTTTTCACACCAATTTGTGCAGGTTGTGGCTGTTTCAGTGTTTCTGGCATTGGGGTTTGCTTTCTATGTGTTCTTTGCACCTTTTGTGGGGAAGAAAATGTCATTTACACCGTCATTCAGAGGTGCAACCAAACATCAGTTTACTGGTTCAACACTTATTGGTTCAGAGCCTCTTACCCATTCAGACCTCTTATTCATTCAGCACTTTTTGATTCAGATGTTGCCAAACAGCCCCTTAGGTGTCCAGTTTGGATTCATTCATTTGACTAAAAGTATCTCCATATATAGATCCATAACTCACGCATACATACAAACATACATAATAATGGCTACACCAGTGTTTTTAGAACCGGACCGAACGTCGAACTAGTCACCTTACCGGTTCAATGGTTCGACCGGTCGAATCGGACGAAAGAACCGGAAGGTGTCGTAAATCTCATAAAATTTAACACGGTTAAATCTAAAAAGTATATTAAAAAACCAGTCCAACCCTTCTAAAAACCGTTTCGACCGACCGGTTTCCCAGTCCAACCGCCGGTTCAACCTCGAGTTCAATGGATTTCTGGTCTGATACCATGACCTGGACCGACTCAAACTCTGGTTCCTGAACCGACCGGACGGTCCGGTCCAGGTCTGAAAACACTACTTATAATCAAGGCTTACAACCACTCCATCTCTATCTCGATTTCAAATCTTCATCCTTCTTTTCAACTTTTCCAGCGACGTTTTTTGGCAACTTATATCAGGTGGTTTGTAAAATTCGCATACTTTCTATCTGTTATCTCCTTGTTTGATCACATTTTCTAGCAACCTCTTTTGCCGGAGTTTCCTCCCATGAAATGGAGTTTGATTTCTTTATGTTTCATCTTTCTATATCTTCTAGCATAAGGCTAATCGCTAGTGTCTTTAGAAATGGACCGGACATTGAACCGGATGTCTGTCTTAAGGGTTGTTTGTTTACCTCTTAATGAGGCTCTTAATGGTTTAGACCTCTTACTAGTTTAGCACTTAATGGTTTAGACTGTTTGTTTCGTGAGCAAATGTCTAAATGGTTCAAACATTTGCCTCTGAATGGTTAAGACCTCTAATCTGTATTGGTCAGACACTTGCCTCTGAATGGTTTAGCATTATACTTGCTCTTAATGGTTCAGATCTCTTAGTTGTTCAGCACTTAACCATTCAGAAGTTGCCAAACAGCCCCTTACTGGTCCATTGGTCGGGTTAGTCGAACAGGTTAGAACGGATTTAAGAACCGGGTGACGTAATAACATAGCTATATTAAAAAATATGTATAGAAAAATATAATGAAAATTCTAAATACTTATACAACTTGGTACATAACAACTTAACCATTTAATGAAATCAGACACAGACAAAAAATGATATAAAATTATGATAGATTTGAATGTGCACGAAACGGGTAACTTGTCTGCTTAATCATAAAACAATCTGATCAATATTGCCAACCTGTTTTAACAGTATTGTCTTTAAGTTCAACTTTAGATTGTGTTTATCTAAGGTTTATGCAGTAGTTCAATGTACCTGGAGGCAATTCTAGAATGTTAGATTTGAAAATTTTCTTTAAATTAGGGTAGTTAACCCACGATTCAGATTGATATATTTGACTTTCATTAGTTAGGGTTTCATGCGTACGATTGTATTTGTTAAAACGATATCAGGTTTTTGGAATTTATGGTTTGGCTAGCATCATATTAAGAGGTGTTTGGATGTCTGAAATGAAAGGAATTATTGCATATAGTTGTAGGTGATTGAATTTGATGGTAGTCAATCAATGTTAATCCGTCTAATGAAATTGCTGCCGGAGAGGACATATATGGTGGTTACGATCAACAACAAATGAAATGAAAAATGTATCAGCTGAAGTTGCTTTTTCAGTGGCTAAATTAACAGCAGCTGCGTATCAAAGTAGTTCAAGGAAAAGAACTGATGATTCTGGTAGAAAAGCTACTACATAATTCAGACCGATTGTTATCCGACTGACCCATCTTAAAGTCAGAGAATAGATGCTGCCTCTGAGCTTGTAAGAAGAATAGCAAAAAAGGCACCCGGGATTGGAGGATCATTTCCACTCGGTATGGTTTACCAGTTATTACAAATTTTGCTTTTAACATGGTATTCACTAGGAGATGACATTTTATCTTTTTTATAGAATAAATAACTTTTTGTCCCTGTGGTATTAGTTGAAATCACAAAGTTTGTTAAGAAAATGGTCACTACGGTATTTAAGACTTAACTGACTTTATCCCCTTAAGAATAGGTGTGTATAATTTCCCATGTGTAAAATTATATGAAATGGTTGAATGTTTAGACAATGAACATACCTTTTGCATTATATTGAATCTTTTATCATGTTTGACCTTTGATTGATTTTTCTATTCTTTCAAAGCTATTAGGAGTTCAACTTGCGAACAGGTAAACACGCATCTGGTTGGAGATGGTAGCAGGATTTGAAATACCATTAAGGAAATCATTTGCACTTCAACAGAGGTAAAATGAGATGAATGAGAATCTTGTACTTTATTTTATAGTTATACACTTGCGGTTAGACATAATATTTGAACCTTAATAATCTTTCCTACTGAAAATTCCATGTGTTATATATGACTGTCGACTTGGTGATGTTGAGGTCGTATATGCATCAACAGAGAAGGTTGAACATAAATCATTTTAAATAGAAAATGGCAGAGGTGGCAAATTGGGTGGGTCGGGGGCGGGTTGGGACGTTGGGTTGACCTACAAACAATTTCATCTTTCCTATTCGTGAACTTTTGCAAATAGTTAATGTTTCATGCACGAATATAGAAACCAGTTGTTAATCTTTTCTATGATCTGTGTTGTAAGTTGGCAAGTTTTGTTTCACGAGTGCCATACGTAGCCCCAATCAGAGTTGCACACTTGACAATTCTTTTAAGTTTTTAAATATGATTCTAAAAACTAGATTGCCATATGGAATTATGGATGATCTACATTTTGAATGGATATAATTTAATATGTTTCTATATTGCCATATGGTGTTCAAATAGCTTCATCTGGGTTTTGACATCATGTAAGACCATGTTTGACCAAGTTGATGCCACACTCCAAAAGAGAATGCTTGAACATAAATCATTTTCTGTTTGGGACCTCTGTTTGTTCCTTCATATCTTTCAGTCATTTGAAAATATATCTGTGTGCAATTAATTAATATCTGATACCCATTTCCCATTTCTGAGAAGGGTCAATTTGGGTTATTTCTATAGCTAAAGGGTCAATATGTAAAAGTTGAATGGTTGGCTGCAAAGAAACAAATTCAATGGTTGAGAAGTCCCCTGTTACATAAGAAGCTAACCAACTTTGGCTTATTTTCTGTTATATGTTACCAGTTTTTGTGCTACATAAAACCATCAAAAGATAACCAACTTACAAGAACTTTGATGTTGACCCAGTCTCGGGTCAAAATGGTTATGTGGAAACTGACATGTTGGCAACCTTTTTACCATGTCTGGTTTCTGACATGGCACTTGAAAACTATTGGAATAAATTCACTACCAGTTTGGATTCAGAATGAGAGAAAATAAATTGTTCTTGATTGAATTAGTAAGGAATTCGATACATGAATAATACATATATACGAAGGGTTCCATAAGGATAACCGCCTCAACCTAGGTTAGGAAATAATAATAATTATGTTACATAATTTACATATTTTATCTATACTAAACTGATATAACATAATCTAGCTTATAATCCTTGTTCGTCTAAAACCCTCCCGTAAGCTAGATCGCAGCGATATGCAGAAAATCCTTTAAACGCAGAAAATCCTTTGGTTGCAAAGCTTTAGTGAGGACATCGGCTATTTGATGTTTGGTTGAACAATATCGTACTTCTATATCATTATTCTTGATCAAGTCTCGAATGAAGTGATACTTGATCCTTATATGTTTACTCTTGCCATGATATACTGGATCCTTGGCCAAGCATATGGTTGATTTATTGTCGCAGTAGACTATCAAAGGACAGTCAGTCTTTTCTTCCAGTTCATCCAGAATTCCTTTGAGCCAAAGTTCTTGACATCCAGCCATAGACAATGCAATATATTCTGCTTCCGTTGATGATAAGGCTACCACCTTTTGTTTCTTTGACTACCAGACCACAACTCCAGATCCGAAGTGAAACACATACCCAGATGTACTCTTACTGTCGTCGATATTCCCTGCATAATCACTATCACTCAAACCAATTAGCGAACCTTTGCCTCCTTTAGAATAAACTAGCCCCTGATCCAGTGTTCCTTTTATGTATCTTAGGATTCTTTTCCCAGCTTCCCAATGGCTTCTCTTGGGTTGCTCCATAAATTGGCTTATTTTGTTAACCGCGAACATAATGTCTGGTCTAGTATTAGTTAAATACATAAGGCTGCCAACTAATCTCCTGTAGATGCTTGAGTCTATTTCGTCATCAGGATCTTGCTTGGATAGACGCAAACCATACTCCATTGGAGTTGAAATAGCTGTGCAATTCGCCAGGTTGAACTTGTCTAATAAACTTCTTACATATTGTTGTTGTGAAAGAATAATGTCTCCATTCTTAAATGAAACTTCCATTCCGAGAAAATAGTGCAGAATTCCCATATCAGTCATTTCAAATTCTGTTTTCATTGACTCCTTAAATTGATTTAGCACGGGTAAGGAATCACTGGCTATTATGAGGTCGTCTACGTACAAGCATATTATGATCTTCACATCCTTGGATATTTTGGTGAACAAGGTATGTTCATAGACACATTTCTTAAAACCATGTGATGTGAAATATCCTTCTATTCTACTATACCATGCCCTCGGGGCTTGTTTTAAACCATATAGAGCCTTTTTTTAGTTTACAAACTTTGTTTCTTCACCTTTTGTGACATACCCTTCTGGGTGTTCGATAAACACTTGTTCCTTTAGGTTGCCATTTAGAAAAGTTGTTTTTACGTCCATTTGATGTAGGTGCCATCCATGATGTGCAGCTAATGCTAATACAAGCCTGACTGTATCAAACCTTATTACGGGAGAGAAAACATCTTGAGAGTCGATACCGTATTTCTCTTTGTAACCCTTTACCACCAATCGTGCTTTATGTTTACTTATTTTGCCATGCTCGTCATATTTTGTTTTATATATCCACTTCACTCCGATTGGAGTTTGATTCTTTGGTGGATCCACCAATTCCCAGGTTCCATTCTTCAGTTTTGATTCCATCTCTTTATCCATGGCTTCCTTCCATTTGTTTTCTTTACATGCTTCTTTATATGTTGTTGGATCCGTATCAGCAAAGAGCACAAAATTTACTACATTATTGGTGTTACCTTGATCTTTATCATAAAGTTCATCAACTTGTGTGTAACAACTCTCATCAAAAGTCATATATATTTCATTCAATTATCCAATAGGAAACCCTAATTGAGAAACCCAAGTGATTCTGAACAAACCCTAAAATTTTCAGAAAAATTGGAATTAGGACTAGGGCCCCTAAAACTAAGGGGGGGTAAACCCTAGTTATATTTATCTACATAAAATGCTGTCAATTTCAAATTTTACGAAGTTATTGACTCAGCAGGCCTAAACCAGTGACTAGCCTACCCTAGTCTACTTTGGTTTCCCAGGCGACACGCGACAGGGACCTTGGTCTCCTTCGCGACACGTGGGGGGTGCAGATTTTGGGTATAAATACAAGGGCTTGGGACTTGAACTGTTTGCATGTTACGACGATAAAATTCATTACGTACAATCAATTAGACGCTGTTTACTACAAAAACACACACTGATCACAAGGTGCTGCCACAAAACAGGGTAATAACTCGATCGCTATTATGATTCATTGTCCGATCGATCAATGTACTCAATGGATGTTTAAGTGCTACCCACATTAGGGTGATGCTTTGTCATTAATCGTTAATTCGATGGATGTTTAAGCATAGCACTTTGTCATTCGTTGTGAGGGTTGATCTCGTGAGTTATCGTAAATGCTGTATTGATTACTAACCCAGTTTTGTGTGCATTATTATTTAAATTAGGTTAACAAGGCTAATCCGTAGAAGTAAACTCTATCCGTGTTAAATCTGCAATGTGAGTCATTCTCTTTTTATCAAATCTATTTTCAAAAGCATGTTTATTTCAAAGTTATAATCACAGGGATTAAGTCTTTGTAGTCACCAAATTACAGCCGGTATGTGGGGTATTGTATACATTACTTTTTCCCGCCACCATTGGACAACGAGTTAGCCAATGGGTGGTCTGACCACAGTCACAGAAATAAGTCGAGTGACAAATACTGTGGGTAGTTGGTTGATATAGAAACAATGTAATCACCCTTAATACTGTAAATTATAACAAACAGGTCTGTTTTAGTAACTAGAATGATTCACTTGGTATTTTCCGCTGACAAAACCTTTTTCAAACATGTTTCAGGTGATCTGCTGTGATTCAGGAAAAGTGCTGGGACGCACTTCAAGCTTAAGAAAGTGGCTCATATTAAAATAAAGAAATATGTTTTGTAAAATAAAGATTTCTCTGTGAAATCATATTATTGTAAATTACTGGGGTTTTATTCCAAATTGTGAAATAAAATAATTGGGAAAATTTTAGCTTGAAAAAGATCCTGATGATAAACTTCCGCTGTTAAACTCAATTAAATAAATACCACGGGATTTCTGTCCCGCGGCTCCTGAAACGGGTCAAACCGGGTTGGGGGCCGTGACAGAAAAAGGTGGTATCAGAGCCACTGAGTTAAGCTAATTAAGTATTTAGAAATACTTAATTTTTCCTGATTACTATGTGATTATGTGTTTTATTAACTGACTATTTGTTAGTTACAGTATGGGTAGGAAAAAGCTTTCCAGCATCTATCTTAAATTAGATAGGTCATCCAATGAAAAGGGAAGTTCAGCCCAAATTAAATCCTCAAATCCATCTGTGATTTCTGATGAAGGAATATTTGTGCGAAAAGCACAATATGAGGAACCACTTTCTCCTAGTAAAAGAAGTTTGATTATTAGGAAAAGTAAAGAGAAAATAAAGAAGGCCAGAGAGAAGAAAGTTAAACAGGAAACTCAAGAATTAATCAATAAATCACCATGGGAAGATAATTTAGACGAAAAATGGACAAATTTATATATGCTAGCTACAGTAGCAGTAAATGCAGATCTCTAAATAAATTGACTAGCAAACACTATTAACTACAAGTTAGAAAATCCATCCAGTAAATAAATAAATTCACAATAAAACATAGTGTGTTTTAAATTTCAGTTGTTTTGTAAGTTATATGGTATGCAATAATATGGGAAGATTATTTTTGGAAATTGTGATTAATTATTTTTACATATATGTTAAAACAGCATGAATGAATTATCTGGAGCTTTAGAGAATCTCAACCTTCACCCTGTACATATAGAGGTTTCTAAAGAATTTACTGGGTATTTTCCTGATGTGGAACAACCTGTAGAATTCAACGCTCCACCTTTGATAAAGCCAAAACCAAAGAAAAGAAGGAAATACGTATGGGGGAGTCGTTTACGTAGGAAAAAGCCAGCTCCGAAACTTCCTAAAATAAACAATCCCTTAGAAAAAGGAAAAGAAATTAAAACTGAGGAAAGTTCGAAACCGCAGGAATTGAAGATAGAAGTGGGGGAAGATTCTAGAGAAATGGGAATACAATTTGAAGAATATTCTAAGGAAATAGTAATGGAGGTTGGAAAAAGTTTTAGACAAACTAAAATGGAAATTGGAGAAAGTTCTAAAACAACTCAAGAAAGGACATTTCAGGAGGAAATAGATTTTATATTGGCAAGCTGTGATACTATTCAGCCTGTCAATACAAATGTCTTTACTCGTCCTATTGAAAACCAAATCCCTATAAATTTTGAACCAGCAATTCCAGAACCAATAATCCATACCCAACCTCTGGGAATGGATGAATGGTGGACAAATGACTGGCAATTTCAAAACATTGTCAACAGTCCTTATTCCTTTCTTCCGCAATTCGATCCCGAACCATTACCAAATCCACCCATGAGTAACGAAAATTTAGCAGAACTTCGCCATTTTGGAGAAGAGTTAATGGATGCGGGAAATAGAATCCGGGAGATAGGGGGACAAATTGCTTGGAAGTATGATGAAAGGGAGCTTCGTTTTTAGGAAAACAAATGACGAGAGATAGTGGGTTGGTAAAACTATGGTTGTGTAATATGAAATAGTAAAATCAGTACTTGTAAAATAAATAATAAAACGGTTGTATATAGAGGCAGGATATAATCCATAAAAATAAAATTTTAGATTTTGTTTGTATATTCGTTTACGTGATTATGGGTAAATAATTGTGACATTGGATTATTTCTTTTATACTAATTATTTATCTATAAATTAATTATCAGATGACAAACGTTGATAATGAACCAGTAAATGAAGTAAATCAACCTGAGCAAATTGAGGAAGAACAATTATTAAATAGACAAGATATAGAGGATATCGTCGCACAAGGAATAGCCAATGCTATTCCAGCAATCGTTGCTGCTGTTCAGAAACCCGTTAAAACTAAATCAATCATTCCTAGTAAACGTACACAAGGCGACAACTTTAGTAACAATATAAACGGAGGCGGAAATAATGTTAATAACAATAATGATCTGCAAACCCCAATTTTCAAGAAAATGAAGGTTGCAACACCTGGTTGCACTTACAAAGAATTCCTTGCTTGTAAACCAACTGAGTTTGCAGGTAATGAAGGGGCTATTGCAGCATTACGTTGGTTAGAGAAAACTGAGGCAGTAATTGCTATAAGCAAATGTGCTGAGGAAGATCAAGTAATGTATGCTTCGAATCTTTTTAAAGAAGGGACGTTAGAATGGTGGAACACAGTGTTACAAGCTAAAAGAAGAATTGTGGCCTATGCCATGAACTGGGAGGAATTTAAGAATCTTGTAGAAAGAAAATTATGTCCTGAGTATGAAAAAGATCAAATGGCAAATAAGTTCCTAAACCATCGAATGGTTAATGTGGACTATCGAGGATATACTTCGACATTCTTCGAATATGCTAGGGTGGTACCAACACTGGCTTCGCCAGAACCGGTACTCATTTCTCGCTACATTTGGGGATTAATTAGTGAAATCCGCAACATTGTTAAGGCTGCGAGACCTTGCACTATTGACGATGCAGTGGAACTAGCCAACACCTTAACTGATGAACTAGTGCGCACAAGAGATGAAAACAGGAAAAAAGAACTGGCTCAGAAAATTACCCAAGGATTTCGGGTGGGCAAGACTAGCAACTTCAAGAAAAGAGGAACAGGGCAATCTTCAACTTTACCTTTTTGCAAAGATTGCAAAAAGAAACATTATGGAAGATGTAACGTAATTTGCAATTTTTGCAAAGCCATAGGACATCGTGAAGAAGAATGCAGGAAGAAAACCAGAATCTGCTACAACTGTGGAGAAACAGGACATATTAAGCCAGAATGTCCTAAATTGGTCAAACCCACAGACAACAAAGCCAAGACGACTGACGGAGCTACTAAGAAGAATGTTAGAGCATTCCAGCTAACTACTCAAGAAGCAGAACTCATTCCAGATGTGATAGCTGGTACGTTCTTAGTTCACAACGTATACGCAAAAGTATTATTTGACTCTGGTGCAAACCAAAGTTTTATCAATACTTCATTATGTCAAGCTCTTAAGTTACCTTTAACCAGCATTAGGCAGATTTTTACAGTCGAAACCGCAGATGGGAATTCAGTTAAAATAGATCAGGTTTTGCAAAAAGTAGAAATAGAACTTTCAGGCCATAAATTTTCTGCAAATCTGTTACCTATGAAATTAGCTGAATTTGATGTTGTATTAGGAATGGATTGGTTAGTAGCCAACCATGCTCGAATTCTTTGTGATAAGAATTCTATAGAAATTCAGGCACCCACAGGAGAAGTAATTATGATTACAGGAGATAGTATATATGATTTCAGTAATCATTAATACTAAGGGTAAAGAACTTAAGGAAATTCCTGTAGTCTCAGAATACCCAGATGTATTCCCAGAAGAATTACCAGGTTTACCACCAGATAGGGAGGTAGAATTTAGGATTCATCTAATTCCTGGAACTACACCGATAGCTAAGGCACCTTATCGGTTAGCACCTACAGAAATGCTAGAACTGAAAAAGCAATTAGATGAATTACTAAGTAAAGGTTTCATACAACCTAGTTCATCCCCTTGGGGAGCACCAGTGTTGTTTGTAAAGAAGAAGGATGGTTCGATGAGAATGTGTATTGATTACAGAGAATTGAATAAGGTTACAATTAAGAATCGATACCCATTACCTAGGATTGATGATCTTTTCGATCAACTTCAAGGAGCTAGATATTTTTCTAAGATAGATTTACGCTCCGGATATCATCAATTGAAAGTACAAGAGGAAGACATACCTAAAACTGCTTTCAGGACTAGGTATGGTCGTTACGAGTTTACAGTCATGCCTTTCGGGTTAACGAATGCACCTGCAGCATTCATGGACATGATGAATAGAATCTGTAAACCGTATTTGAATAAATTTGTAATTGTTTTTATAGACGATATACTTATTTATTCCAAAAGTCAGACAGAACATTGTGAGCACTTGCATGTACTCTTAACTTTGTTAAGAAACGAAAAACTTTATGCCAAATTCTCGAAGTGTGAATTTTGGTTAAAAGAAGTGCAATTCTTAGGACACATGGTGAATCACGAAGGTATTCATGTAGATCCTGCAAAGATAGAAGCAATTACCAATTGGAAGGTTCCACAAACAGCCATGGAAATTAGAAGTTTTATAGGTCTAGCTGGATACTATAGACGATTTATTAAGGATTTTTCCAAGATAGCTGTACCATTAACTAAGCTAACTTGTAAAGCCATTAAGTTTGAATGGGGACCTAAACAAGAAGAAGCCTTTAGAATATTAAAGCATAAATTAACAAATGCTCCAATCCTAGCTTTACCAGAAGGAACTGAAGATTTTGAAGTTTATTGTGATGCTTCAAAACTAGGATTAGGATGTGTGTTAATGCAATGTAAGAAGGTAATTGCATATGCTTCAAGGCAATTGAAAAAGCACGAAGAAAATTATACGACTCATGATTTAGAATTAGGAGCCGTAATTTTTGCCCTTAAGATTTGGAAACATTATCTGTACGGAAGTAAATTTACTGTCTATACAGATCATAAAAGTTAAGATATATATTTGGGCAAAAAGAGTTAAACATGAGGCAAAGAAGATGGATGGAAATCTTAAGTGACTAGGACTGTGATATTCAGTATCACGAAGGAAGGGCAAATGTAGTTGCAGATGCCTTAAGTCGTAAGTATCATGAAAAACAACGACGAGTTCGTGCTCTCAGATTAAATCTACAATTAGATTTAATGGAACAAATAAAGAATGTTCAGAAAACAGCCATCAAGGAAGATGCTGAAGGAATGAAAGGAAGAATAAAAGAGTTAGAACAAGGAGCTGATGGAATTTGGAGATTCCATAAGAAAATGATTTGGATACCGAAGCAGGGAGAACTAAGAAATAAGATTCTAGAAGAAGCTCATAAATCTAGGTATACTATACATCCTGGAAACAATAAAATGTACCAAGATTTAAGAAATAATTTTTGGTGGATAGGTATGAAAAAGGATATAGCCAAATATGTTTCTAAGTGTCTTACTTGCTCACAAGTTAAGGCAGAACATCAGAAACCATCAGGTCTATTACAACAGTTAGAAATGCCAGTATGGAAATGGGAGCTCATAACTATGGATTTTATTACTAAGTTACCCAAAACCAGAAAAGGTAATGATGCGATTTGGGTAATTGTGGATCGATTAACCAAATCTGCTCACTTTCTACCTATGAAAGAAACCTTTAGCATGGAAAGATTGGCAAAATTGTATGTAGATGAAGTTGTATCCTTACATGGAGTTCCACTCTCCATTGTTTCGGATAGGGATAGTCGTTTTACTTCTCATTTCTGGACAAGTTTCCAGAAAGCAATGGGAACTCGACTAAACCTAAGTACGGCATATCATCCTCAAACAGACGGGCAAAGTGAAAGGACGATCCAAACTCTAGAAGACATGCTCCGAGCATGTGTGATAGATTTTGGTGGAAACTGGGATGATCACTTACCATTAATTGAATTCTCCTATAACAATAGTTATCATTCAAGTATTGAAACTGCTCCATTCGAGGCACTTTATGGAAGAAAGTGCAGAACTCCAGTATGTTGGGCAGAAATAGGAGAAAGTCAATTGTCAGGTCCTGAGATTGTGCAAGAGACAACTGACAAAATTACTCAAATCAAGGAAAGGTTAAAGACTGCTCGAGATCTCCAGAAGAGTTATGCAGACAATAGATGCAAACCATTAGAATTCCAAATTGGAGACAAAGTACTGTTGAAAGTTTCTCCTTGGAAAGGAGTAGTCCGATTTGGTAAGAAAGGAAAGCTAAGTCCCAGATACGTAGGACCATTTTCAGTGATCCAACGTATAGGACCAGTTGCTTATCGTTTACAACTACCAGAAGAATTAGCTGGGGTACATGATGTATTTCATGTATCCAATCTCAAGAAATGTTTAGCAGACGAATCTCTGGTAGTACCTCTTCAAGACATAGAGGTAAACGAAAAGCTAAAATTTGTTGAGAAACCTCTTCAGATAGAAGATAGAAAAGTGAAATTTCTCAAGCATAAGCGACTAGTTCTGGTTAAAGTCAAGTGGGATTCAAAGAGAGGAGCTGAATACACTTGGGAACTGGAATCATAAATGAAGCGAAAGTATCCACATTTATTTCAGTAAATCTCGAGGACGAGATTTTTATTAAGGTGGGGAGAATGTAACAACTCTCATCAAAAGTCATATATATTTCATTCAACTATCCAATAGGAAACCCTAATTGAGAAACCCAAGTGATTCTGAACAAACCCTAAAATTTTCAGAAAAATTGGAATTAGGATTAGGGCCCCTAAAACTAAGGGGGGGTAAACCCTAGTTATATTTATCTACATAAAATGCTGTCAATTTCAAATTTTACGAAGTTATTGACTCAGCAGGCCTATACCAGTGACTAGCCTACCCTAGTCTACTTTGGTTTCCCAAGCGACACGCGACAGGGACCTTGGTCTCCTTCGCGACACGCGGGGGGTGCAGATTTTGGGTATAAATACAAGGGCTTGGGACTTGAACTGTTTGCATGTTACGACGATAAAATTCGTTACGTACAATCAATTAGACGCTGTTTACTACAAAAACACACACTGATCACAAGGTGCTGCCACAAAACAGGGTAATAACTCGATCGCTATTACGATTCATTGTCCGATCGATCAATGTACTCAATGGATGTTTAAGTGCTGCCCACATTAGGGTGATGCTTTGTCATTAATCGTTAATTCGATGGATGTTTAAGCATAGCACTTTGTCATTCGTTGTGAGGGTTGATCTCGTGAGTTATCGTAAATGCTGTATTGATTACTAACCCAGTTTTGTGTGCATTATTATTTAAATTAGGTTAACAAGGCTAATCCGTAGAAGTAAACTCTATCCGTGTTAAATATGCAATGTGAGTCATTCTCTTTTTATCAAATCTATTTTCAAAAGCATGTTTATTTCAAAGTTATAATCACAGGGATTAAGTCTTTGTAGTCACCAAATTACAGCCGGTATGTGGGGTATTGTATACATTACTTTTTCCCGCCACCATTGGACAACGAGTTAGCCAATGGGTGGTCTGACCACAGTCACAGAAATAAGTCGAGTGACAAATACTGTGGGTAGTTGGTTGATATAGAAACAATGTAATCACCCTTAATACTGTAAATTATAACAAACAGGTATGTTTTAGTAACTAGAATGATTCACTTGGTATTTTCCGCTGACAAAACCTTTTTCAAACATGTTTCAGGTGATCTGCTGTGATTCAGGAAAAGTGCTGGGACGCACTTCAAGCTTAAGAAAGTGGCTCATATTAAAATAAAGAAATATGTTTTGTAAAATAAAGATTTCTCCGTGAAATCATATTATTGTAAATTACTGGGGTTTTATTCCAAATTGTGAAATAAAATAATTGGGAAAATTTTAGCTTGAAAAAGATCCTGATGATAAACTTCCGCTGTTAAACTCAATTAAATATATACCACGGGATTTCTGTCCCGAGGTTCCTGAAACGGGTCAAACCGGGTTGGGGGCCGTGACATTGTGCCTTTGTGAGTGGCTTCTATTTTTTATATACATCAGCAACTGTTCGAGTTCTTATGACTTCATTTTCCGAAGAAGACGATGAAGCTGCATCTTCATTATCATTTGTATTCACCTCGTCGTCATGGTTGCCAAATTGATTTTCATTCTGAGCACTCACCTCTGGAGTTTCCGGTTCGCTTTGATCTTCCACCACCACCCTTTGAACATCATCACCTGTATTATTAACTTCTATATATGGCATTTCTTGACTCCCTTTGTCTGTAACCCAATGTTGACTTTCATTGAATATAACATCTCTACTTATGATAATCTTGTTTGTCACTGGATTATACAATTTATAAGCTTTGCTATTCTCGCTGTAACCAACAAAAATGACTCGTTCAGTTTTGTCATCTAACTTGCTACGATGCTGTTTTGGAATGTGTGCATAAGCAATGCAGCCGAAAACTCTGAGATGCTCAACGTTAGGCTTCCTTCCACTCCAAGATTCTTGTGGTGTCACATTAGGTACACTTTTGGTAATTGCTCAGTTCAGTAAATAAGTAGCACATGCTACAGCTTCAGCCCAATATGTATTCGGTAGATCTTTCATTTTTAGCATGCTTCTACTTAATTCCATAAGGGTCCTATTTTTCCTCTCGGCCACACCGTTCTGTTGGGGTGTATAACTTGTGGTAAGTTGATGATGTATTCCATTCCCCTTGAGAAAGTCTTGAAATTCATGACCACAATACTCTCCACCTCTATCTGTTCGTATACCTTTTATCTTATGATCTACTTGATTTTCCACGAGTGTTTTAAACATTTTAAAATAACTTAAAGCATCGGATTTGAATTTTAGAAAATACACCCACGTTTTCCTAGAGAAATCGTCTATGAAGGTAATAAAGTACTTACAACCCCCTATAGATTGAGTCCTCATAGGGCCACATATGTTCGAATGAATAAGTTGTAGAGGTTTCTTAGCATGCCATATTTCCTGTTTAGCGAATGGTTTCCTAGCATGCTTACCGAAAATACATTCTTCACAAACATTGTGTGACTTAGTGATTTTTGGTAAACCTTTCACTACTTCATTCATACCCATATCATATAAAGTGTCAAAGTTTAAATGCCCATACCACCGATGCCAAAATGCCGAAGATTCTGATGTTGTCATGTTGTATACCCGAGGTGTTAAGTCATGGTTCATGTTCAGAGGGAACATCTTATTTCCGGTCATTTTTACAGTTCCAATGCAGATTCCAGACGGGTCTTTAATCATGCATTCCTGATCACTAAACCTCACATCATATCCCTTTTGAACTAATTGACCAATACTCAGTAAGTTATGTTTTAATCCTTCCACATAAAATACATTTGGAACTCGTCTTTCTACCCCTTTAACTTTAATGATTACATCTCCACAGCCAAGTACATCAAGCCGTTTATCATTTCCAGTTCTCCCTTCTCGCCGTTCCGATTCATTTAAACTTATTAATAGATTCTTATCACCCGTCATGTGGTTGCTGCATCCACTATCTAAATACCAAAGCTCCTTACCGACTCGCACCGTCCGAAATGCGTGAACTCTCGAGTCAGCTTCAGGAATTACTTGAGAAAGGCTTCATTCGCCCGAGTACCTCTCCTTGGGGCGCGCCAGTCCTTTTCGTTAAAAAGAAGGATGGGTCGTTCCGGATGTGCATCGACTATCGGGAACTGAATAAGTTAACTATAAAGAACCGCTATCCCCTGCCTCGCATTGATGATTTATTTGATCAGCTACAAGGCGCTACATGTTTCTCCAAGATCGATCTATGCTCAGGCTATCACCAGCTACACATTCAGGAGGAAGATATACCCAAAACCGCTTTTCGCACTCGATACGGCCACTATGAGTTCGTTGTTATGCCTTTTGGTTTAACCAACGCACCCGCGGTTTTCATGGATCTGATGAATCGCGTGTGTAAACCTTATCTCGACCGTTTCGTCATCGTGTTTATCGACGATGTCTTGATCTATTCCAAGTCGAAAGCCGAACACACGCAACATCTACGCTTGGTTCTCGAGCTACTCCAAGGGAATCGACTCTATGCCAAGTTCTCCAAGTGCGAATTCTGGCTGGAGGAGGTTCAATTCCTCGGTCACGTTGTCAATAGTCAAGGTATTCACGTCGATCCCAAGAAGATTGAAGCCGTTAAGAGTTGGATTACACCTAAGAATCCGTCTGAAGTTCGTTCTTTTCTCGGACTAACGGGCTATTATCGACAATTTATCGAAGGATTCTCAAAAATCACTGTGCCGCTTACCGCTCTCATGCAGAAAGACAAGCCTTTTGTTTTGGGAACCGAACAAGAGTCCGCTTTCCAAACCCTCAAGCGCATGCTTTGCAATGCTCCTGTTCTCTCTTTGCCCGACGGAAACGACGACTTTATTGTCTATTGTGATGCCTCGAACCTTGGTCTTGGTTGCGTTCTCATGCAACGGGACAAGGTCATTACCTACACATCTTGTCAGCTCAAAATCCATGAAAAGAACTATACGACCCATGATCTCGAGCTAGGCGCAGTTTTTTTTGCGTTAAAGATTTGGCGACACTAACTGTATGGTACATAGTGTACGATCTTCACCGATCATAGGAGCCTACAACATATCTTTGACCAGAAGGAACTTAATATGCTTCAACGCCGATGGGTAGAACTTCTCAACGATTATGACTGTGAGATTCGTTATCACCCTGGCAAAGCAAATGTCGTTGCCGACGCTCTCAGCAGACGGAGTTATTTTCTTAGCATTCGTGATACCCAAGCCCAATACGATCTCGAAACCCTCATCCGTGAAGCCCAGCATGCTTGTTTTAACGAGCGCACCTTGGATAAGGAAATAATCTACCACGATGGAGCTCAGCTTGTGAATAAGCCGAATGGGATATTCCACTACCTAGACCGAATTTGGATCCCTGAACGGACCAATTTGCGACAGAATCTGATGGACGAAGCCCACAAATCCTGATATTCCATTCATCCCGGTGCCGACAAAATGCACCAGGACCTTCGCTACAAGTACTGGTGGCCGGGAATGAAAAGAGATATCGCCCTCTACGTTGGAAGGTGCCTGACTTGCTCGAAGGTCAAGGCTGAACACCAAAGGCCCTCTGGCTTTGTCGAACAACCCCCGATCCCTATATGGAAGTGGGAGAGTATAGCTATGGACTTCGTAACAAAGCTCCCGCGCATGCCATTAGGTCACGACAGCATCTGGGTTGTTGTTGACCGTTTGACCAAATCAGCCCACTTTTTGCCAATACGGGAAGACTACAAGGTAGAATGATTAGCCCGAATCTACACCAATGAGATCATTTGTCGACATGGGACGCCTCGCGACATCATCTCTGACCATGACGCTCGATTTACCTCGCGACTGTGGGAAACATTTCAAGCTGCTCTCGGTACTACGCTTAACCTAAGTACCGCATTCCACCCTCAAACCGATGGTCAGACTGAAAGAACGATCCGTACTCTTGAAGACATGCTCCGTTCGTGTGTCATAGATTTCGGTGGTAATTGGGATGCATACATGCCGTTAGTTGAATTCTCATACAACAACAGTTATCATTCCAGCATTCAAATGGCACCATTCGAGGCTTTATACGGAACAAAATGTCGATCGCCTATTGTGTGGCACGAGATCGGTCACTCGCAACTAACCGGTCCCGAGCTATTGAAAGAAACGACCGACAAAGTCCTCCAAATAAGAGACAACTTGCTGAAAGCTCGGAGTCGTCAGAAAAGTTACGCCGATAGACGACGCAAGCCCCTTGAATTTGAAGTTGGCGACTACGTACTTCTAAAGGTATCACCTTGGAAGGGTGTGCTCAGATTCGGCAAGAAAGGGAAACTAGCGCCTCGATATGTTGGACCTTTTAAGATTCTGGAAAGGATCGAAAAAGTCGCCTACAGACTCGAACTACCGGAGGAACTTAGTAATGTCCACCCGACTTTCCATGTGTCAAACCTCCGAAAGTGCCTTGGTGAGCATGATTTAATTGTACCTCTCGATGACCTCCAAGTAAACGAAACACTACACTTCGTGGAAAAGCCTGTCGAAATCATGGACCGCCAAACCAAGCAACTCCGACGCTCGCGCATTCCTATTGTGAAAGTCCGATGGGAAGGCAAACGAGGCGCAGAGTTCACTTGGGAACTCGAAAGCGACATGAAGGCGAAATACCCACAGTTGTTTGTTACGGCTTCGGCCTAATTTCGGGACGAAGTTTCCTCAACTAGGGGAGGCTGTAACACCCCGTGTTTTGAAAGTCAAAGTCAAAGTCCAGATCAAAGTCAAAGGAAGAAAAGATTGCTAATTGCGATCTGTCTCTCCTTGCTCAATTCTTGTTTTGACTTCTTTGACTTATGATTAGCCTATTTTTATTTATCGTTTTAGTTGTATTATGTGGAGTAACTATTAATAATCGTATAGTAATCGCTATCTATCGCATGTTTAATCGCTTTATCGTTATCGCAATCGCACTCGCAACTCGAATTACGCATTTTTGGTTATTGTTATACGTGTGTGTGTGCCTTATGTGTTACTTGTGCATGTTTATTTATGTTATGTTGTGGTAATCAATCGAAACGCAATCGAAACTCAATCGCAATCGAATCGCAAACGCTAAACGAATATGAAATAAGGATGCTTGTATGTTGATATAGTAGTTGGGATTAAAAGTAATTTGACTAGGAAATTCTATCGCATCGCAACGCTCGCAATCGCAATCGAAACGACAAAACTCGTCGCACCGAACACTCGAACCAAGTGACCGATCGACCAGGTAACCAGCCGATCGATGGAGTTGCCGCTCGATCGAACAGCCAGTCGATCAGGCTGCCACCCGATCGATCAGCCCCTCCCCTCCCCTTTCCTCTTTGGGAAACCCTATAAATACCCCCTGTCACCATCATACTTTCCACTTTTGGAAACTCTCCTCCGACCAGCTCATCTTCCCCACTTTTCTTCAGATTTTTCGCGATTCTGGTAAGATCTCATCCTAAATCTTGTACTTCCTTAATCTACACGCACTCCTACACCTTTCTATCTTTTGAATCTTAACTTTTAACCGTGAAATCATCAAGATTCAAGGTATTCTAGGATGACGTCATCATGTGTTCTTGAGAACTTCATGTTTTGGCCTCAATCCACCAAGAACAACTTAGATCTAACCGATTTCCACATAAACAAACAAGGATCTTTTATAGATCTAAACATATTCACAATGAAAAGGATTGAAAGATGGTTTTCCAACTTTCTTTCAACTCTTCTACACTCAATGCCTTCAAAACCGATAGAATCGGAGCTTGTGCCGACTTACTACTCATTCTTGTGGTTGTGTTGGTTCAAAATCTGGATTCTATCCACGAGACTACCGATTTCGGGTTAAACATGGAACACCGTCTCGAACAGTTAACTGGTTGGATTTGGGTGATTCCTGTCCGATCAAGGGTACCAAGTATTGACAAGGTTCCTGTTGCTTAATACGTTATCAAAACGTGTCGATAAACGACAAACAATCCAAAACAACCAAGTGTAAGACGAACAGGTCGACCAGGACGGAGTGTCGTCGGACTGCTGTCCGATCGGGCAGTCATCCGAACGACCGGTCATCTGATCGACTTGCACCTTGGCCCCACAACTAATTTTTCAAATCAACCCTCAAGAGTTTTGGGAACACCGAACGGATTGCCGTCAGAGCGAGCTACCACTCGATCGACCGACCACCCGACTATGTGATGTTTTGAAACTCCAACACTTAAACAATTTTCAACATGTTCAATGCACAAGGGATGCCACCCGATCGAACAACCATCCCATCGAGTGACAACCTGCCGAGAACTTGTTCTCGCTGAAGTGCCCAACCTATCGGACTGTCGCCCGATCGAACGGTCGTTCGATCGATCGACCTGAAAGATAGAGATACTTCAATGTTTTCAAAATGCTACAACGAAAACTTCAAAAGTCAAGCCATCATACACAAACACATCCTTCCCAAAGGAAGTAACAATCCACTCGAACGGTCATCCGACCGGACGACCGTCCGAACGGACTGTCACTGAACGACCGGCTGTCCGATCGGACTATCATCCGATCGAACTATTGTTCTACCCACTTGCACTCCGCATCATTTTACGCGTCGCTTATCGTTATGCTATCAATCTGTTCAGGCTAACCCTACCCTCTAGCGCTCCCTTCAATCCATCAATCGCTGTGAGTATACTCGATCCCTTTTTGCTTTACGCACTTTTGGGTGTTACATACGTTACTTATACAAAATCACATCGAACACACTACACAATACTTTAAACGCTAACCGTTATCCCATGTTATACGTGACTTAATGAATGCTTGTTTGTTATGTTTACACATGGAATGTTGTCTACCTGCCTTAGCAACGATAGTACTATTAGTTTGGACTCAGCACCTGTTCACCATGGGGTTGTTAAGGACAATTACTTACATGACTCACAGTGGTGAGTATGTATCGCGAACTGCCTTGGGCAGTCAACCCGCAGTCATTGTTATCGATAGGTTCATGTCGATAACTAACATGCCTCATTTTACACTGTGTACGTGCTGGTTATGCGTAACGCTTTCGAACTCTATATGCTATTATCAAACTTGTATGCTCACCTTTACACTATGTGTATTGACTTTTACTTTAACGTATATGACAGGTGCTTAGGATGCTTATTTGCTTTCTTTGCTGTGAACTTGAGGCTAGGAAAGACCTAGGTCAACAATAAACAATTGTCTGTAATAAAAATCTGAGTTGTCGGAACAGAACAGTTTGACTAGATCTTTTCTGTAATAATTGTATTATCATTTATGACATGGTATGGGACGTGTTGCTTTAAATATTTGGTAAATGTAGTTGTTATGGAAACTTCTGAACAATCTGTTTCGCTCAGTGCCACTACCTGATGTTTTCGCCATCTGTTGGGGTGTGACACTCTACTAGACATTCTTGTGGGAGTTTAGTTAATGGTTGATTGAGAAGTTTGCAAAATGAAATATTAATAAAACTTTGGTTTGCACCAGAGTCAAATAATACTTTAGCAAAAACATCATTAACTAAAAACGTACCGGCAATCACGTCCGGAATCATCTTGGCTTCTTCTGCGGTCAGAACAAATGCTCTAGCATTGTTAGTAGTCTTGTTGTTCATGGTTGGAGCTAATTTCGGGTAGTTTGGCTTGATATGACCTTTTTCTCCACAGTTGAATCATACTCCATTACTAGGTTTCTTTCTACAATCTTCTTCCTTGTGTCCTGGCAATTTGCAGAAATTATAGTAGGTGGAGCATCTTCCTGAATGCTTCTTCTTGCAAGCCTTACAGTAAGGTGCAGAGGTAGAACCTACATTTTTCCCACGGTTGGAATTACCGTAGCGAAATTCCTGGGTAAGCCTTTGAGCTAGGTTCCTTCTCTGGTCCTCTTCTCGTGTATGTACTAATTCATCAGTTAAGGTGTTTGCTAGTTCTACAGCTTTCTCTATGGTTTGAGGTCTAGCTGCCTTGACTACATGCCTAATTTCACCGATTAATCCCCAGATGTAACGGGAAATTAATACTGGTTCTGGTGATGCAAGGGTTGGCACTATTCTAGCATATTCAAAGAAAGTAGTAGTATAACCCTTACTATCCACTCCAGTTATTCTAAGGTTTAAGATATTATTTGCTATCTGTTCTTTTTCATTGGGAGGGCAGCATTTCCTTCCTACCAAGTTTTTAAATTCCTCCCATTCCATATTGTAAACCCTGTCACTTCCCCTAGACTGGAGGATAGTGTTCCACCATTCTAAGGTGAGCTAGACAACTGACGATAAGCGTCTGAAAGTCCTTGGTCGCTCATACTATAAACTAACAAATAGTCAAATAACACACAACAATAAAATATGCACGTAATTTGGTAATTAATTTCCTAACAAAATGAATAAATTTTGGGTGTCAGCAGAACACTTATGTGGCTGAATCAGTGGCTTAGCTCTGATACCACCTTCTGTCGCAACCCTCGTCCCCTAGTTACCCGGGAACGGGCGATTGCAGCCAGTTTCAGTGGTATCGGTGTTTATCAATTTGGCAGTGGAAATTTCATCAGGACCGTAGTTAGGAAATATTTTATCAGAGTAAAATACCACACTTTAGAATATTAAACACGTGGGAAATTCCCAAGTTTTCAGTACACACATTTTCATAGGGATAAACCATATTTTATTTAAATAAAAACATCTCTTTATTTTAGGTAACTCTATAGCCACTTTTCCAAGCCTTCAGTGCTGTCCAGCTGGCTTCTATTTGGCTTTCACATTTTGCTACCTGAAACGCGTTTAAAAACATTTTGTTAGTGGGAAATACTGGTGAGTGAATCCCAGTTTAATCATGACAGGTAAAACTGTTTTACAGTATTGAGGGTGGTCGCGTAGTTACATTTGTTTCCATCTACTTTAATTACCACCCACGGTACTTTCAACATGACTTGTGGTCATGTTACTACTCACAGTGTAGTAACAAACTTTGTATACAAAACCCCAACATACCGACGATAATTGTAGAATACAAATACACAATCACTGTTTAATATAATGTAAAACATTTGAGGTTTTGTAAAAACAATTTGCAAAAAGGTTTACAAAAAGGAGATTACTCACATTGCTATCTTAGGGTTTTCCTTTGTGATTTCCTGGTGAATATCTATTAATTACACAATGCACACGTGTTAGTATAATAACCCAATATTTACATTAGTAATACCCTCCCCGAGACAGAATTCCAACAACTACGTCGGGCAGAACCTCGACAGCCGTTACGGATCCCTAGATCAATCAGGTCACGTATCTAATACGTAACCGGGGGTTATGGTACTTACAACGAGGCAGAACTTCGTTATTTAGGGGGGTATGATGCCCGGGTATAGTGTATACTATAGAGAATTTGAGAGAGAAAGAAAAGTTATGAGCGACTGAAAACGAAAGCTGATAGCCTCTATTTATAGGTCTGGTCGACCAGGTTCTTGCGGCCCGAGTAAACAGAAGGCAAGGCCTTCGCGGCCTGCGACGTAGGTTGAGTAGGGCCTAGGGTTGCTTGGTCATGAATATAGACTCGACAAGTGGCGACACATGGCACACTAGGGTTTCCGCCTGATCTCCTAGCTGTCGCGGCCCGCGTAGAAGACTACCATGGTCTTCGCGGCCCGCGAGCGACCCCAATTTCTTGTTTTTATTTTATTTTTAATTATATAAAGGTATTTAGGGCCAATTCTCGTATTCGGGGTGTATTTTAGGACGTATAGGGACATTCTACATATATTAGGGGTGTCGGAAATAATTTTAGGAGGGCTATTATACTTAGTGCGTGGCAGTTTGGTAATGAGATCATAGCAATGTTTTCCCATTTCCAAACTGGTATCTCTGGTTGCTCCAATAATCCAGAGGGATGTTGGTGTTCTGCCTTAACCTTGAGACAAGTAAGGCATTTGGACACGTATAAGGCAATGTCTTTCTTCATACCCGACCACCAATACTGGGTTCGAAGATCGCTATACATTTTATCTGCACCAGGTTGAATCGAATAACGATACTTGTGAACTTCATCCATTAACAAGGTGCGAAGATTGTCTTGACTTGGGACCCACAAAGTCCATGAAATAATATGACCCATTGTCTTTCAGTTCAAGCTCAGGCTTGAGATGATATGGTAATTCCTTACCCATCAAATTCTGTGTAACACAAGTATGTTGAACTTGAGAAATACGGATTTGAATATCAGATCGAACTTGAACACAGTGAAGCTTGACACGTTCCTTACGACTTAATGCGTCAGCCACGACATTCGCCTTACCAGGATGGTAGTAAATTTCGCAATCGTAGTCGTTTAGGAGTTCAACCCATCGTCGTTGCCTCATGTTTAGTTCTTTCTGATTGAAAATGTGCTGGAGACTTTTATGGTCAGTGAAAACAACACATTTTGTACCGTAAAGGTAGTGTCTCCAGATTTTGAGAGCAAAAACTACTGCACCTAACTCAAGATCATGAGTCGTGTAGTTCTTCTCATGTACCTTCAGCTATCTTGATGCGTAGGCTATGACTTTGTTTCTTTGCATAAGAACGCAGCCAAGGCCTAAGTTGGATGCATCACAATATACAACAAAATCGCCGTTGCCCTCAGGTAAAGATAAGATAGGTGCATTACAGAGTTTCTGTTTCAGGGTCTGAAAAGCTTCGTCATGTTTGGGTCCCCACTCAAAAGGTTTATTCATTTGAGTTAAAGCAGTGAGAGGAACCGCAATCCTTGAGAAATTTGCAATAAAACGGCGGTAATTGTCACACCCCGACCGCGTAAAACAACGAAACCGCGGCGGAAACGTCAGGGAGTGGAGCGACAGAATTATTGTTTCACAATCATGGATTCAAAAGTTTCATTTTATTGAATTATTAAATATTAACATTGTCTTTGAAACATAACAAACAAGTTAAACATAGTCTATCATCGTTATTAAGTCACTAAGGCCTCGTCCAGTCCTAAGTGAGCATGCATCCTATTTGCAATCAACATCATTCTACACCACCTGAAACATACGTGAAAAGAAAGTCAGCAAAGAAATGCCGGCGAGCACATAGGTTTTGTGAGAGTATCAGATTCATGGCTCGTATACATGTTGCAAAATCTCGTACTACTACATAAGTTGATATTTGAAAACCTTGTTTTGTAAAATGTTTGTAATGTAAAATGAATAACCAACTCAAAACAAATTGGTTATAGTTTATAAAACCTTGATGCCATGAATCTTAACCCAAAACATTTGTTTATGTAAACCAAATCGTAAATCGTTCTTGTAATAAAACTCGTATGGTTTATATCGTTTAGTAAACATCGTTGTGTGACATCGTTTAAAATCGTTCATCCAAGTGAACTAAATAACCCCACGGTATGTAATATGATAAAAGGATTTATATATAAGAAGTACCAGCGGCGTATCTACCATGCTTTTATCATGTTACACCCGTCCCGTTATCTAATCACATACCAAAAACCAATCGTTTAAATTGTTAAACTCGTTCATAATCGTTCAATCGTTCAAATCGTTCTCATTTTAATTGTGAAAACTAACTTTTGGTCATCTCGCTTATAACATTCAAACCTTCACAACTCGTCCATCGTTCAACTCGTATTAACACACCACCAAAGGGTAAGTTAACAATCATCAGGTTCAGTCGCTACCCACATAACCCCCACACATAACCATGGTGGCAGTCCGATAACAGGATTTGTCAGATCCTATGGTACCATAACCTAATACTGGTCGGCTTGATCAATGTTAATGAACGTCATTCCTTATGTAAATACGTCCAACAAGTTCGTTCACATTATCGAAATCGTTATTGTTTAATATAAACCATAGTATTCGTTTTTGAAATCATCGTTAAAAGCATCGAAATCGTTTAACACATATGAATCACCCCAAAACAATTGAAAATAGTAAAATAAGGGAACTATGTACTCACATTGAATTGCAACTATCCTCAATCTAATGCACTTAA
This sequence comes from Helianthus tuberosus, assembly GCA_030545235.1. Lineage (NCBI taxonomy): Eukaryota > Viridiplantae > Streptophyta > Magnoliopsida > Asterales > Asteraceae > Helianthus > Helianthus tuberosus. The sequence continues at coordinate 5,390,286 of CM060432.1, forward strand.
CAAAGCTCGGGCAAAATCAAGGAAATCAAGTGGTACCTAGTAATCGGATCGCTAGTTAATAAATCGACACCTAAATTGGAAGATTGGGTAGAATGAGGTCTCGTAAACCAAATGAGTATTGGATCTCATGTGATATGGTTTAACAAATCCTACAATCGGAACCTATCCTAAGTGCTTTCGACCCGTTACGACCCATTAAGGTAGCTCACGCTACTTTAAGGAGTCGTTCGCGCAAATGCGCGTTCGAAACGCCTAACTAGTGTGACATCTGTGCCTCCACGGCCATCACACAAATACCAAACCAATGAAATATTGTGTTTCATACTTGGGATTTGTTTAAATATGTGTATCATTTTCATATATCAATTCTCGTTCGATTTCGAGCTCTAAATCGCTTTCTGGAAAGTTATACGCGAACTGATGTGTAAACATAATCAGTTTAATGCAACAAACACTCTGGAACAGTGACATAGGCTTAACATACTTTAAATAACCTTTACATAACTTAGAAATGAGTTTTGGATGGTTTGGTGTGTCGAAATCAAGTTTATTCTCTTATAGGGACTAATTTCGACAAACTACGAAAGTATGCCGATTCGTACTGTAACAAACCTTTCGTAATATGATCATAAGTTAAACATGCCCTAAATATCCTTTACATAGCTTAGAAATAGGCTTTGAGGTGTTTGGTGCGCAAAAATAAACTTATTTGATCAACAGGGACTAAAAGCATCAAAAAGTGCATAAGTTTGCATTTTCGCGCATATCTTACGTTCTGAATATATCCGGACATCCAAAAATTTATGTAATCATTAAAATATTTTATTTTAGTTATTGGCATGATAAAATTCCATTCGTCGCGTAATTTGGATCGTTTTTGCGTTCGTTAAGATTTCCGTCGTAATTACCCGAATAACGCAACCGTACGACCAAATGAACCGACATCCAAGATGTTTTTGAGCATATTTTAAGTTCCCTATACTTTAAATTCATTTTAGAGCTTTGAAATGGGGTTAACGGGGCTTAAACGTGTCAAAAATGCATCAAAACCCAAGTTTTGGGCTTGCAGGGGCTAAAAGTGTAAATCTACCAAACTTCTTAGGAGGGGCGCGTAAGATGAAGGCTATTCTTACGCAGGGCGCGACAGACCATCAGACATAAACATTTCATCTAGTCCAATTTTGATGTTTTGATGGTTTTTAACCCCAAGTTTTGCACTTTATGGGCTAGATTTTGATGGTTTTACAAGTCCCCTTGTATTGCAATACCATGTGCCCACATGGAGGGCCAAGATCGAAGTACGGATTGCGAGGAACGATCCTAACGGTTGTGGGATTTCTATAAATACCCAACACTTTCATTCTCATTCCTCACAAATCTGATTCAATGGCTCTAAGTTGAGGTTTAACATTTCATACCTAAGCAAATTGGATCAAGATCTTCCTAGCTTGGACCCTTTGTAAGTTTCTTTCATGCTTTTATCGCTTTTCAAGCATGAAAGTCAAACAGTGTTTGACTTTCTGCTTTGACCAGTCTTTGGTCAACACGAAGTTCGTTTGAACTTCGCAAAGTGAGCGTAATCATGATGGTTATAGTCCCTTGTGACTATGCCTACTGATTACCACGTTGATTAGGTGTAGTGACGAGTCATAGTTTCAGTCAAAATGTGTATTCATGCGTATTTTGCAACCAAACTATTCTTGGGTATCAAAACCTTTTGTTTTGATATCAAACTTGTTTTCTAACTTCGTTAAACATGTTTAGAAGCCGAGCCTTCGAAAAGGTCAAAGAAGCGTAAAGCCGAGCCTTCGAAAAAGGTCAAAGAAACGTAAAGCTTCAAAGAATCCCGTAGCCATTGCACCAAATCAAGCAGAACCTAGCCAGGTGGCAGCACCACCAGCCAAGAAGGCGTACTTGGGAACTGCTCCTTTGTGTAATCAGTGCAACCTCCATCACCATGCCAGTGTCAAATGTTGAAGATGTTCTAACTGTGGACGATAGGGACATTTGGTTAATGTGTGCCGCTTTGCTATCCAAAACAAAGCTGTTGCAGATCCTACTGCTGCTCAAGCAGATCCAGCACAAGCTCGTTTTCCTCCTGGTACTTGCTACACCTATGGCGAGACGGGTTATCTCAGGAACAAATACCCAAAGATTGTCAATGCAAATCTGACCCACGGATGAGCATTTGGCTGATTAGAAGAAGCTGCTGCTTTGAATAATCTAAATCTTATGCTTATGGTTCTTGTATTTTTCTTTGAACTCTGAAACAATCGGTTTTGTTTATAAATAAATCGTTGTTCACAATTCTGATGTACAAATGTAGTTGCATGTGTGTATGGCATACCCCTACGATACCTACACCAAAGAACCATATTTGTAGTTCTCTCGTTCATGTGATCGCTCATGATTTCCTCGAAAATTCTAAGTGCTCGTTTCATTCTAAGAAACGAAGTACAGAAAATAAGTGACATTTTGAGTAATCACTTTAAATCCTTGGTTAGATAAGTAAGGATATTTTCTTCAATCTCGTACCCATATTATTACATTCTAGTTTTCATAACAACATACATAGTATAGGTTTTCAAAACAACCTTCATGATTTCAAAATATTTCATATAGTTTGAAAACGATTTTAACACAGTATATTTACTTAATGTATCAAGTGCATGATTTCAAAAGCATTATCCATATTTTCAAAATCCTTATACATAATTTCAAAATTTATCTCGCATGATTTTAAAACATTTTATAAATATACTTACCTAATACACCTACTTTATGATTTCAAAAGTATTATCTAGGATTTCAAAAACATTAAACATATTTCTAAAGAACCCCATGCATAGTTTTCGAAAAAGCATTTTGCTCGTATTACCCAACCTTCAAATTCTGCTTCATATGTCGCCTTGGCATATCTAGCACCTCAACTTCATGAGCATTCTACCTCGTGTATCGACTTAAGCATGTCTAGTGCAAGGTTTCGAAGCGTCTTCCGCTATTCAAATTCATATAGTATCTTCTTATCTTCACAATTAGATCCTTGTGGATGATTATCACTCAAATCGGAGCCCTTGATTGGATTCTTTGTACATTTTAATACATACATTAAGATCCAATAAGGACAAAGCCAAATTCCTATTAAGATCTTCCTATCTTCATAGTTAGATTCTTGAAATGTTTAAAGTACCAAATGAAATCCACGGATTGGATTCCTGGTGTGCTTTAATATCTGTGTCCAAAATGATAACAAATTAAAGGTCAAGTTAAACGATTATGTGATTATGTGTTTATGTGTTCTCTTTTATGTTTTTGTGTGATCCGAATTTTCGTTATCCAAATCCTCGTAGAATCTTCCATATCTTCATATGAGGGATTCATAGTAGGATATTCAAAAAGTACTACCTTAAATCCTTAATGGGCTTCTACGTGATAGTTAAGACCCTTGGATTATAAAGTACCATTCCATGATTCGAAAGAGACCCTTTGAGTGGTCTAGTTAAAAAGATTGATTCAGAATCTGGTCAAGAATGACCCGTGATGATATAGCTGAAAAGACTCCTTGGTGGTCTATTTTAAGAGATCATTTGTTGATTTAATTAAAAGGACCCTATGGTGGTCTAGTCACACTCATCACAGGTTCGTTCATTTGGTTTTCCTCTACACATTAAAAAATACACTGTGCGGACTATGCAAGGAATCACGTAATTATGGACGCGTACATAATTATGAAATTCAGTGCACAGGAACCCCAGTAAGATTTATCAAGTGTAAGAACCTATAGTGGCAACAATAACGAAACATGAACACTGTAATGGAGGTACGGTGGACGCACCAATGGCGCTTCATATACTTGTATATAAGTGTCCCTCTTACATTGCAAGCATGATGTTATTTAAAGTTACTAGAAGTTCAGAACCCTAACCAGTGTTGTTTTATCTTTTCGACTTCATGTTTCAAGCTCCCACAAGTTTCCTCTAAATAAATTCCGGGATGAAATTTCCTGAAGTAGGGGAGACTGTGACATCTGTGCCTCCACGGCCATCACACAAATACCAAACCAATTAAATATTGTGTTTCATACTTGGGATTTGTTTAAATATGTGTATCATTTGCACATATCAATTCTCGTTCGATTTCGAGCTCTAAATTGCTTTCTGGAAAGTTATACGCGAACTGATGCGTAAACGTAATCAGTTTAACACGAAAAACACTCCGGAACAGTGAAATAGGCTTAACATACCTTAAATAACCTTTACATAACTTAGAAATGAGTTTTGGAGGGTTTGATGTGTCGAAATCAAGTTTATTCGCTTACAGGGACTAATTTCGACAAACTATGAAAGTATGCCGATTCGTACTGTAGCGAACCTTCCGAAATATGATCATAAGTTAAACATGCAATAAATATCCTTTACATAGCTTAGAAATAGGCTTTGAGGTGTTTGTTGCGCAAAAATAAACTTATTTGATCAACAGGGACTAAAAGCGTCAAAAAGTGCATAAGTTTGCATTTTCGCGCATATCTTACGTTCTGAATATATCCGGACATCCCAAAATTTATGTAATCATTAAAATATTTTATTTTAGTGATTGGCATGATAAAATTCCATTCGTCGCGTAATTTGGATCGTTTTTGTGTCCGTTATGATTTTCGTCGTAATTACCCGAATAACGCAACCCTACGACCAAACGAACCGAGATCCAAGATGTTTTTGAGCATATTTTAAGTTCCCTATACTTTAACTTCATTTTAGAGCTTTGAAATGGGGTTAACGGGGCTTAAATGTGTCAAAAATGCATCAAAAACCAAGTTTTGGGCTTGCAGGGGCTAAAAGTGTAAATCTGCCAAACTTCTTAGGAGGGGCGTGTAAGATGAAGGCTATTCTTATGCGGGACGTGACAGACCATCAGACAGAAACATTGCATCTAGTCCAATTTTGATGTTTTGATGGTTTTTAACCCCAAATTTTGCACTCTATGGGCTAGATTTTGATGGTTTTACAAGTCCCCTTGTATTGCAATACCATGTGCCCACATGGAGGGCCAAGATCGAAGCATGGATTGCGAGGAACGATCCTAACGGTTGTGGGATTTCTATAAATACCCAACACTTTCATTCTCATTCCTTACAAATCTGATTCAATTGCTCTAAGTTGAGGTTTAACACTTCATACCTGAGCAAATTGGATCAAGATCTTCCTAGCTTGGACCCTTTGTAAGTTTCTTTCGTGCTTTTATCACTTTTCAAGCATGAAAGTCAAACAGTGTTTGACTTTCTGCTTTGACCAGTATTTGGTCAACACAAAGTTCGTTTGAACTTCGCAACGTGAGCGTAATCACGATGGTTATAGTCCCTTGTGACTATGCCTACTGATTACCACGTTGATTACGTGTAGTGACGAGTCATAGTTTCGGTCAAAATGCGTATTCATGCGTATTTTGCAACCAAACTATTCTAGGTTATCAAAATCTTTTGTTTTGATATCAAACTTGTTTTCTAACTTCGTTAAACATGTTTTAACATGTTTAACTCGTCACTTTTAGTTTAGTGCCTCTGTAGGGACGAAAGATAAGCGGTCTAAACAACCGCTTAGACTTTCGAACCCGACCCGTTTGGTCGATCATTAGGATCCGACCAAACACATTTTGTGACCATAGTTGTATAGAGAATAACCTTTCGAGGTTATACCTTATGGTCACTTCGTTTAAATAGTTGTATGATAGGTAGTTTATATGCCTTAGGAAAATGACCAAAATGCCCTTTTTACGCATAAATTCATTTTAAGCATATGTAACCTAAATTTTTATATCTAAACTGATTAGGTAACATTATTAGACATGTTAAGGCATATAATATTTGTCATAGGACTAGTTAGGTGGTCCGAACGCGTTTCACGCGAACGACGCGTTAAAGTAGCGTAAGCTACCTAAACGAGTCGTAATGGGTCGTAGGCACTTAGGTTAGGTTTCGATTTAGTATGTAGGCTTTGTTAAACCATGTCATATGAGTTCCAATACTCATTTGGTCTACGAAACCTCATCCTATCCGATCTTCCGATTTAGGTCCGGTTTATTTACATAGTTACTTATATTAGGTGCCGATTGATTTCCGTGATCCCTCTAGCTTTGCTTGGTTGTTATTCAAGACTTCTAAGCATTCTCAAGTGAGTACATAGTTCCCCTATTTTACTGTTTTCGATTGTTTTGGGGTGATTCATATGTGTTAAATGATTTCGATGTTTTTAACGATGGTTTCAAAAATGATTAAAATGGTATATATTAAATTAATAACGATTTCGATAATGTGAATAAACTTGTTCGGCATAGCTACATAACAAATAACATTCATTAGTTTTGGCCGAACCGACTAGTATTAGGTTATGGTACCATAGGATCTGACAAATCCCGTTATCAGACTGCACCCATGGTTATGTGTGGGGGTTATTGTGACAACTCTCACTAAAACCAGGTATCCGTACAACTAATTAATGTTAATAATGTGCTTAATGACTGTGCTTAATTACAACTGATGACGTAAACTGTTTTCTGATTTCTGTAACATACATACATACATATGCATCACATTTCATACTGTCACTCCATTTATTACACACAAACTTTAGTGACATACTTGATGCACAAAGCACAGTTAGCACACTGAACGGATAATTCAGAAACATACTGACAGTGCCTGTAAATAGACAGACAGTGTTTTTGAGGCCCAGTATGGGCCAGGGACAAGGTACTACACTAGTATGGAGTGTAGGGAAGTGACGACCATAAAACTGCATCACTAGGTGATAGTTAAAGTGCCAGGAAGTGCCTAAAACACACTTTAAGTGCAAAATTCTGCATTTTCAGCAATAATTCAGCATTTAACATGCTAGTAAGACGTCAAAAATATGGCAGAATGGTCCTGTATGCTTTTCTAAGTGCCGGGAATTAAAAGTGTTACAAAAATATATATAAAAGACACTTTACGGAATAATTAAACACTTTAACGGAACGGTATCCAACCGAACAACCGGACATTACCCGGGACACTAAATTTTTGCCAAATACATTGTTTTATTATTTTTGGCTAGTCATGATCCCCGTTCACCATAACACCCACTAATTTCTCTAGTAAATAACATATATAAACATATACTTGGAAACTAACGTATGATTACCAACTTAGTCACAAAATTTACATCCAACCCCCCCCCCTAACCGAATTCGGTCCCAAGAGGACCCATAAATAATCCTCACCATACTTCCTAGATATGTTTATATTTTATATTAGATCCTACTTGTTGAAGTAAACATAATATTTGAAAGGAATGATTATAAGTATGGAGGCTATCTTCTAAAGATTATTACATATCTTCATAAATATAAACTTGTGTTTCGAAATATAAACTTCGCCATAATTTTTGTAACAAAATTTCAAAGTATCGGAGGTAGGTTTTCGTAAATAAAAGCGGATGAGTATATATTTAGAATATATACTTTATACTAAAACGCTTGTGTAAATATTTGTATGATTTGGGAACTAGTTATATTATTAGAGAAAAGTAATGTAACTTAACAAAATATGGTCACTAGTATATTTGGAAAAATATGTTTTGGAATATGTTATTTTTGGATAAATAAGTTATTATATATTTTCTAGAGTGGGACTTAAAAATATATAATGTCAAGACTTTAAATCACAAGAAAATACATGTATAAAATACCCCCATCCTTGGGAAGGAAATACGCACATAAAATACTTGAGAAGTATGAATACGAAATAGTTGTCTAACTATTATTTCAAGACCTACAAATATAATGTAAGTTAAAATAATTATTATTATTTTAACAATAAGTTAACTTGGAATAATACCAAAGTAACGTAACTCAAACCCGTAAATACTAAGCTAAGGCAAGGCCTGTACGTCTAATAGACATTAGTACGTTGTAGGTCGTTGTATAGCTGACAAGGTTTGAGTACGAGCACAGGAGACGCACTACAGTGAGTTCATGTCTGCATTTTCTCTTAACTGTTTTCAGTTTTATAACTTCGGGGGTGAAATACATGTTACAAATTATACAGACATTTTTATACATGGTATGGTTAGCTTAAGGAGGGACTTTCATACACCGTTAGATCATGTGAGTGGGTAGGCTGCTACTAAAGGCCATTAATCCTCGTCGTAGGACCGAGGGACATGAGTGATAGATCTATTTGGGTGTAGCGAGCCCACACCCATGAGGCCGGGGCGGCCCATAGTGGTGACTGTGTCTTACAGCCGAGGCCCGGTACAAATTTGCTAGGTTTGAGTCTTCCTGCATCACTTCACACATATCAATGGCCTTGCAAACCATTGGTGATCTATTTTTTTTTCCTTATTGCTAGATACCAGGGACTTTCATACACCGTTTAAAAAGGATTATACATACATCGTTTACAAGGGTTTATACATACTCACATACACATGAACTCGCTCAACGTTTTGTTGATTTTTCAAACTACATGTATTTCAGGGAATTGATCGGATCTGGCAGGTGATGCACGTTTAGCTGCGTATTAAATAAAAGATGTCATCCAGGGGTGTAGGGTTTGGGAGGTGTAACCCTTGCCTGGACGGGTCACATGTCTCCAAACCTCTTTTATTTATGGTCTTTTGTTGAGTCCATTGTGAACTCATTTTTAAGCAAGTCGTGGTTGTAACTTAATTTGGGTAGTTGTTTCAAGACTATTATGTTATGGCATTTTCTAAACTATAATAATGGATGAACATCTTGTGTTTTTATCATATAGCATTGTTATGATTGTTGCTATGGTATTAAGAAGTCACACCAAATAAACCCACGCTTCCGCAAAAGCCAGGGTGTGACAGCTTGGTATCAGAGCCTCGATCATAGCGAACTAGGATTCTTTCTCGAGTCTAGACTATGATCACTAGGGCTCTCACGAAAATGTTTTCAAACATTTTTACATTGCATACACTAAAAGTCCAGATCTGGGGCACAAACATTTTACAAACAAAAGGCACAAATACACCTTTCAAAATTCATATTTCATCCTTAGAGGTTGGGGAGGTTTGGTCTTAGAGACCAGGGAGTTGGTCTTAGAGACCAGGGAGTAGTCTTAGAGACTGGGAGTTGGTCTTAGAGGCCGGGGAGTTAGTCTTAGAGACTAGGGAGTTCAGTCTTAGAGACTGGGTGGGATAGTCCGGGAAGACTAGGACGATTACTTGCTTACATTATTGTGACTTACATGCTTATTTGATTATAATTGTTGATATATGTGCATATGTGTGGTTGTGTTACAGACACCATGCCATCATCTTCTGATACCGGAGTGTCAGATACACTGGATCCTATGGCGATTGTATCGGACGACGAGATTCTATCGGAGAGCGAGGTTTATACGTTGGATACCACTAGTACGGACGATGACGACTTTCAGCCGTTTGCTTTGCCAGACGTCAGAGCCGATGCTCAGCACACTGATGGTATTCTAGTCGGGGATCTACCTCTTGCTGAGATCCCTGCTCCTGTTCCCCTTGCTGCAGTTCCTGTAGAGGATCTGCCACTTGTTGATGATGACGTTATACCGGTCATTGAGGGTCCCCCTGAGGACGACCATGAGGGTGGGGCCCCGATTGCTGGTGATGTCGCCATTCCTTTGGTTGAGGTTCCGGTTGTGGATGCTGTTGTTTTACCGCCTGTTGAGGCTCCCGCTGAGGAGATTTTATCTGATCAGCCCGGTACGGATTCTTTTGAGTCAGTATCATCTTCCACTTTGCAAGCCGTCGGATTGCGTCGATATCCTACTGACTCTGACTCCGATACAGCTATGTCAGCTGTACCTGGTTCACCCCACGAGTTTGAGTTTGATCCTGAGTTCGAGGACGAGTTTGATCTAGTTTTTCCTCCTGATTTTGATCCCGATCACGAGATCGAGTTTATTCCTGATGACCAGGCCTTGGAGGCACCAGCGGTTCCTATTGATCAGCTTCTTGATGTACCTGCCGACTTTGATATGGCCTTTGCCGACCCTGAGCCTGTCATGGCACCAGAGCCTGTTATTGCTCATGACCCTGTACCCGTGCACGACCCTGTTCTTGATGGTGCTCCAGTCTTTGCACCGCCTGTTGTGGATGCACCAGCCATTGCACCACCCATTGTTGATATTCCCGTTACTGCACCGATATTACCTGATTTGGCCCTGGTGTATGCTGACCATGCACCTTTTGCCACTCATATCGATCCTCGATACGCTAACACCCACAACAGGTGGATCGATGATGACGATTATCCCCCGTATGTTAGACCCGTCAGTCCCTCTCATGCACCCATCTCTGCACCGATTTATGTTGCCCCTCATTTTCCCCATGTGTCAGATATCCATCGCACCGACCTTCCTATCACTTTTCTCCAGGATATTCCTCCACCTCATCCTTGGGAGGGTTCGTCGAGACAACAGCCTGCTTTTGTACCGCCTGTATCATCCGCTGTTCCATTCATGTCTCAATTTCCCCAAACTACACCATATTTTGTACCTTCGGGCGAGCTGTTTCTGTGGTCTTCGCCCCATGTCATGCCTCTATCAGACCCATATCACCCTTTCCATGTCGGATATACCACGGAGGACATACTTATATCCCTGTAGTTGCAGTAGGATGCTTTGAGCAGACGTATTCAGGAGCTGGAGAGGACCCCACGTCCTCCCCCATGCCATTATCAGACTCCTTTTGCTATACCACCGGCTCCTCTTTCACTACCTCCAGACTCTGATGTCCGCTTTCTCACACCTGAGCAGCAGATTGCGTACCTGCTGCGCGTTGTTCACGCACTCGAGGAGGACTGGGTGCTTATGCACCGTTTGCTTTTCTCTTTTCCACCTCCTCCTCCGCCATCAGCGTAGCTATACTTTTGGTTTGATGCAGGTAGATTGTTTTGGTGAGAAAGTCGCAATTGGGCTGATCTTATTTTGATGTACGATGTACTGTGAAACATGTAAAACTATATTGTGGTCATAATTAAATGAAAGCTCAATGGCAACGTTCTCACTACATGCATTGTTTAATTATTTGTTTTATATTATAACATGGGATGTTATGTGTTATGAGGTTGATAGATGTTATTACATACGCATATTACTTACTTACTACAATTACTATGATCTGACCGAGATGATCTTCTTTTAGAAGATGCCTCCACGACGAGACCCACAATTGCCTACTACTGAGGCAGAACTGCAGGAACGTATTTCAAAGGCGATAGCGGATTATGAGGCCTCCCGCCCCGAGCCGAGCGGAGGTTCCTCAGGGAACAATCGCCCACCCAATGGTAATGCCTAAGTCGATTGAGACACATTACAGTACCTTGGATATTTCTTACACATCCACTAATACTTACGGTAAATGATATTGCATGTAGAGGCTGCACTTACAAACAATTCCTGGGTTGTAAGCCCTTGAACTACGACTGTTGGGATTGAACCCTACCAGAGGAACAGATAATGTAAAGCCAAAACCTGGTCACAACAGTGGATTCACAATAAGCAGTTGTTTACACTAAGTCTTCTCCCTTGAAAGTGATTACAACAGCTGATGGTCTCATATCCACTGCCCAAATACAACTGCTGCTCTGCATAACTACTGATGAAGCCTAGAAGACTGCTGAAAACTAAGCACTGCTGGAACAAACTGCTGATGACAAAGCACTGCCCAATCAAGGACTGATCAACCTTGAGGAAAGCACTGATGATTAGAGAAAGCAGTAGTTTAGTATATCATCTGTCTTATGAATTTTCAGTTGTTAGGTTTAGCAGTGTTTGTATAAGAACAGTAGATACAGGTTGTTAGGCTGTTAGACGTCGCTTTCATGGTGACGTCAGCTGAGATGCCTCAGCGGTTTGGTTTGTCTATAAATGGAGCAGTACTCTGTACTGTTACATTTGATTCGTTTTGAGAGAGTTCTTCTCCTCAATTCAATCCTTTCATCTTGTACAATCCAACCTTGGGGCATCTGGCTGAGGGGGAGCTTAGTATGTAAGCATATCTGTAATCGTTTGATTCTTATTGTAAATCTTTTGACTAAGTGAATTGCATATGCTTTCTCAAACCTATTTTCTCCTTGATTGTGTTTACAAAGTTTGTTATTCATTTCCGCTGCACTTAAACTCTGTTCATCTCTATTGATTATACAATTTACACAAACAAATGCTATCATGAGGGCCTCCGATCCTAACAATTGGTATCAGAGCCTGGACAGTCAAATTCGATCTAACAATCAATTTGACATAACAGTTCGGCTCAAAATTTATTGATGCTAAGGATGGTTGTATTCAGTTGAAAAACAGAGTAACGAGTAAATCATGATCAAAATGGTTATTCAAAAACTCTGTAAATCAACCAAGATGTCATATGACACACAAATCTCACACAACAAGTGATATCATGCATAAGTCACTCATAGTTTTCAGATCTGAAAACATATCTGTTAAACTGTGGGATTATTTCATATTTTCAAAATTGATTTCAATTGCTGTTATGAAAATTGTGATGTCACCTTATTAAAATGCTAAAGTATGAACCTCAGATTAACAAAAACCTATAATCATAAAACATTAGTGTTTTTGATAACATAAAAAGAGGGAAATTAAAACTTTAGTCATTCAGATCTTATGTGTTGAAAACAGGTTGAGATCCTCAAAAGGAACAAATCAACTCTGTCTAAATACATTAAGAAAAACAGGAGTCAACATAGTCCGTATCATATGTAGTGTGAGATTGGTTGAAAAACTTGTGTAAACATGACCAAGTCTCTCAAAACATTACTGCAAAATGATTTTGGACTGAAATTCACAAAAACTCGAAAGTGTGTTTATCTCAAAACTTTTGAAGTCAAAAGAAAAGAGTATGAATGTAAAACACTTAAGAGCCAAAGCTTGGGGTAATAATGGTCATTAAACAACTGTTTGTGTTCATTAATTCAGGAAAGTTCAGGTGAAAATAGTGTTCCCAGTGATTGAACTTACAAAAGGACTAGACAAATCTTCAAAATCATCACATGGTAACAAGATCTATAACAGGATCTTCAAAACTCACGTGTCCTTGTGTCCTCATGTTTGCAATCAACTGACAAAGAAAATGGTACCAAACAGTGGTCAAAATGTATTCAAAATGTTCTACCACTGCTGTCAAACCACTGACCATCTTCATAAACTTGAGAATGTTATGATTACGCTTTCTTTTGAAAATATACCAGATCCTTTTTGATGCTGTTCTCAGAAAATCCTTTAACCATTTTTTATAAAGGATTTTCTCGAATAACCAGGATATATTGTTCATTTTTTTAATAATATATTTTGAACTTTTGCTTGTTTTTGTTGGCAATAGTTTCAACTTCCTGACAGGATATAGTACCTTATTTTTGTTGGTATTATTGTCCTCATGAATGGGTCAAAAGGAAATGGTACATAGTTCAAGATCATGTCATACTCAGGTTTGTTTTTAAACATTAATCATAGGTTGGTTGCTAAACAGTGCTTAAACTACTGGGGCATCTCATGTTTTAACTTGGATATTTGAGTTGCCTTAGCAAAAAGTCTACATCATCTGGGGTACTAAACCACTGTCCTTCAAAATTGACATGTGGCAAAAACCTTGAATGAAAATTCTCAAAACAGTTGCTGAAATACTTGTCCTTCAAATCTGTACCATTTACCCTAATCACTGCCTTGTTCAAACATCTGATCACTAATTACTTTCCACTGCTGAAAGTCAACCACTGACCCTTCATTTTGCTTGGCAAGCACTGATACTCAAAATCAGTGTCTTTTCCACTGATATGCTATCCACTGATAGTAAAAATCATCCACTGTCCACATTATTACCGTTGTAACCACTGATGCTTGATTCATCAGTGGCTCTTAAAACAACTGTTCTCCACCCTTCATCCATTTCATCAGTGTTTTTACACGTGGTCAATTTTTAGCCTTCAGATCATAATAACCGCTGCCACATCAGCGATCACTTTTTCCCGAAATAAAACCCTGATCAAAACCCCAAACAGGGTTTTACACTGTCGAATTGAATTCCAAAGTTCTCTTCTCAAAGCAGTTTCCAACCTTTCTTCCCAAAATCACTCTCCGGTTCTTCTTCATCAAAATGACGAAGTCAAAATCAAAATCTACACCAAAATTACCATCATCTTCAAAAGAGGTCGCTCAAACGGCCGAAGAATCCATCGAGATACCATACAAATCTCCTCATAATTATCTGGGTTTGCTCACAAAACCTACCGATAATCATACCTTCGACTCCATCATTGATACACTTTCTGCATCAAAGTACAAAACTTTGTTGACAGCAGATGCTCCCATTTATCTACAAACCCAGAGAGAGTTCTGGAAAAAGGCGACGCTTGAAAAACAAGACGATAAAGTCATTGCCATCAACTCCTCGATACAGGGTAAAGTGATTCAAATCACTCCGCAAACAATCTCAGAAGTATTCAAACTCGATGATCATAATGGTAAAACTTCCTTTGACAAAAACGAGTTAAAAGCTGATTTTTTGAAAAGGGGATATGCAGAACAATCAAAGGTAGATACCTTACAAAAAGGTTATTTTCCATATGCACCCAGATTTTTATTCCACACACTTTTAAGTTGTGTTTCAAATAAAACAACAACGTTTAACAAAATACCATTGAAGATTCAATGCCTGGGCTACGCTATTTTAAACAATAAAGATTACAACTACTCCCAGGAGATCTTCAATGACATGGTAAAGAATGTTGATAGCAAATCATTTCTTCTTTTTCCAAGATTTCTAAGCTATTACTTTAAACAAAAATTTGAAAAAGAGGATGAAAATTTGCCCAAATAAGGTGTCCATTTTCAAATAAAAGGCTTAACAAAAGAAACATTTTCAAGAATGATGGCACCAATAAAAACAAAGGCAGGGGTGTCTGAGCCGATTTCAGCAGTTACCACTGCTCCTCAGACATCTGCTGCTGAGCCCACTGCTCCAGGTGATCATAGCAGCACTACCACTGCTTTGAAACCCACACCTGAAATTACCAAAAAGACCAAGAGAAAATCATACAAAAAGCCCACCAAACCCAAGAAAAGGGCAACTCTGGAAGATGAGATCCCAGAGCAACTGCCTGTGACAACACAAATGTCACCACAAACCACTGCTGCTACTTCCTCACAGCAGTTGGTAGAAAGATCTCAACCATTGCCTAAAACTCCTCCTGCATCCTCACAAAAGGATCAGGTTGTAACCACAGGGACTCCACAATATGAAGCTCTGGATTCAATCGGATCCATCTTCCTCAGTCCTGATCCCAAGGACATGTCTCTTTCAACTCCCATACCCTCACCAATAATATTACCACAATCAATAATACCCCTGTTGCATGCAGTTGATATTGCACAGACACAAACCAGTTCCTCTCTATCACCTATCACTGGGAGTATACCACCACAAGTGACTGGGTCTGATGCTTATACCTCTGCTATCCCAGCAACAGTTGAGGAGGTTACACTGCAGGAGTTCCAAGTAACTCTTGTCAGTAGTTCAAGTGGAGCAGCAACTACAACTGATGGATCAACAGATCTTCAGTTGGACAGTTGTTTCATCAGTCAGACTCCCTTGAAGGCAATTTCTTCCATAGCACCATCGGTAACCACCAGTGAGTTAATTCTAACCACTGGTACCATCAAAGGTTTATCAAGTGCTGAAGAAAGAAGTCCCCGGTACCAAGAACAAGGGGCATCAATGGGTGATTTTTGGGACTCTGTTCCTAAGTCACACATTGATACAACCACTGCTGGTGGGGATTCAGATGATCCTACTAACGTAGGTGATGATTCAAAATATCAGGAATTGACGGGTAGAGTTGAAAAACTTGAAGATTCAGTTGCTGAAATAAAGGATATGGTGCAAGAGATTTTAAAAGCTCAAAAAGCACAAGCCACTGCTGTTCCACCTCAAGCACCCGCTCCACCACAAGCAGTTGCTGCAAATGAGCTCTGGAATATCTTTCAACCTTTACTTGAACATCAAAAGCAGATGGCTGATCAGCAGCATGAAACACATGTAAAAATGCTGACAAATATGGTGGAGTCAAGATTCAAAGATACTCAAGCAGATATCAAGGCTATAAAGGCCAGCATTCAAAAGACTGCCCATGGTGAAAAAGTTCCCTCCACTATCCTTTTTATGGATAACCCCCTTGCAGATAATGCCAAAAAGGGGGAGAATGTCAAGAAGATGAAGAAAAAGGGAATTGAAGATGGTCTGTATGTTTAACCAGAGCAAGAAAAACAGCCATCCAAACCACCTCAAATCACAACATCTGAAACTTCCATCCAAACAGCTGATACAGTAGTGGTTACAAAAACTGCTGCCAGTAGCCAAACAGCTGCCATCTCTTCAACACACATCACTCCATCACACACCACCAAAACCACTGTCCTACAACCATTACCTCCTGTCATAAAACAGAAGACAACAGATGTTAAAACATCTGTTGTAATGACAACAGCAGTTGGAACACCAGTTGTTTCAACAGTTGTTAGTCAATCACAAACACAAATCACTGCCATTCAATCTCAAACCACTGAGCCACCCAAGACATCATCAGCCTCTCCTACAATAAAAAGGAGAAGGGTTGTCATATCTGATGATTCACCACCACCATCACCACCATCAAAAACTACCTCACCACCTCCATCCCCTGCTCAAAAGCAGAAGACATCTGCTGACATATCAGCAGTTGTAATGACAACAGCGGTTGAAACACCAGTTGTTTCAACCACTGTTAGTCAAACATTCACCACTGTTTCCACCAGTCTCACATCAAAACCAGCAAAGCTCTACACCAGAAAAAGAAAACTTACCCAGCCAGATGAGGACCAATATGATCCCACTGCTGCAAAATATCCCTAGGAACTCGAAGCCATAAAAAATGAGATGAGGCAGTTCTACACTGAAGATGATCCTTCAAACAGAAGATTTCCTTCACTCGTTGGCTTCATGATTCCAGAGGATATGGATGAGTATCTTCAGCTCAAAACAAGACAGGCTAAGATAATAGCAAAAGTTGAGTGTAAAGGTCAAAGTGATGAAGCCATTGCTGAAAGATTGGAACTTCTGCTCACAAAACTCAATCTAATAAAAGATTTTGCACAAGAGCTGAGCAAAGAAAAGGCAGTACAACGAAAAGAGATGAGAAGAAAACTTCTTGCATACATAATGCAAGAAAAATTTTATCCTGCTAAAGAAAATCAATTTGATGAATGGCCAATAATGCTTTTAAAGCATGAAGCTGATAGGATTGATAGAATCAAGAAAGATCCTAAAAAGAAGAAAAATGCTCCAAATTGGAGCAAATACAAAAAGTTCATCACTGACCTAACAGCTGAGTATAAAAGGAAGAAACAGGAGTTGGTGGATGCAAAAGTGGACACTGCAAATGCCATATCAAAATGGTCAAAGCAGCAAACTGATGAAGCCTATGAAAGGCTGAAGAAAAGGAAGATAACTGTTTCAGGCACTTCAAAGAAGCAAGAACAAATGATGAAGCTTGAACAGCAGATAGAAAACCTCAAAACGTTGTTCCGGTCTACTCTTGTGACAAACCAAGAAGAAGGAGAACAACTGACCAGTGAAGAGGTAAAGGAAAAAGAAGTTGAGTACTTCAAAGAAACCATCATGAAAATGGGTCTAAAAGAAGAGAACTCGGAAAAACTTCAAAACGGTTTTAGGAAGGTGTTAACTAAACCTGCATCACCATCTGCTTCAGAAGTTTCAGACATTGAGCCAGATCAACAAAAGAGACAGGAGCAGATAGAAAAAGAAACTGCAAAAGACATAGCTGCAGCAAACAATGTCATTGAAAATGGCCTTCAAAAGAATGTCTGAAAGTCTGCAAGTTTTCACAAGGCCAACATCTCCCAACTCATCATTGAATAAATCTCTCCCAAGAAACCCATTGGGTTTAAAAGTACTAAAGTGGATGTCTGATCAAAAGACCCACGTATTGACCCTGGTCAGATCCAATGGCGAAGTGAAGTACATATCAAGGAAAGAAGCACTAGGCCTTAGTGTTGAAGATTTGCAGGATCCCCTTGAACTTACACTGTGCCGGGATGAAGATGACACAAGTTCCAAAGAATTTGAAGAAAAATTTAAAAGAAAAGCAAGGGAACTTCTGATGAGTAATAAAGATCCAGAATAATGACAGGTTTTGGCATTATCTGTTCCAGGGGGAGATTGTTGGGATTGAACCCTACCAGAGGAACAGATAATGTAAAGCCAAAACCTGGTCACAACAGTGGATTCACAATAAGCAGTTGTTTACACTAAGTCTTCTCCCTTGAAAGTGATTACAACAGCTGATGGTCTCATATCCACTGCCCAGATACAACTGCTGCTCTGCATAACTACTGATGAAGCCTAGAAGACTGCTGAAAACTAAGCACTGCTGGAACAAACTGCTGATGACAAAGCACTGCCCAATCAAGGACTGATCAACCTTGAGGAAAGCACTGATGATTAGAGAAAGCAGTAGTGTAGTATATCATCTGTCTTATGAATTGTCAGTTGTTAGGTTTAGCAGTGTTTGTATAAGAACAGTAGATACAGGTTGTTAGGCTGTTAGACGTCGCTTTCATGGTGACGTCAGCTGAGATGCCTCAGCGGTTTGGTTTGTCTATAAATGGAGCAGTACTCTGTACTGTTACATTTGATTCGTTTTGAGAGAGTTCTTCTCCTTAATTCAATCCTTTCATCTTGTACAATCCAACCTTGGGGCATCTGGTTGAGGGGGAGCTTAGTATGTAAGCATATCTGTAATCATTTGATTCTTATTGTAAATCTTTTGACTAAGTGAATTGCATATGCTTTCTCAAAACTATTTTCTCCTTGATTGTGTTTACAAAGTTTGTTATTCATTTCCGCTGCACTTAAACTCTGTTCATCTCTATTGATTATACAATTTACACAAACAAACACTATCATGAGGGCCTCCGATCCTAACAACGACGGCACTGGAGGTGCTGTTGCTTTCGTCAGATGGACCGAAAAGACGGATTCCGTATTAAGGATGAGCAAGTGTGCTCCTGAAAATCAAGTTACTTACGTCTCAGGGCTCTTTCTTGACGGTGCTTTATCCTGATGGAACTTACAAGTCCAAACCCTAGGAGAAGAGGCGGCGTATGCACTAACATGGGCTGAGCTGAAGGAGCTCATAAGGAAGAAGTATTGTTCACGGGCAGAGATACAGAAGCTGGAGACGGAATTCTGGAACCTAAAAATGGATGGACCAAAAATTGCTGAATATGTCCAAAGGTTTCACGACTTGTCACGCGTTGTGTCGTATATGGTTGATCCTGAATTTAAACGCATCGAGCGTTTCAACTGGGGATTGGCACCCCAGATCATGAGCTTGGTAACAACGTCCAAGCCTCCGAAAATTACCAAAGCCATTGATCTCAACGTGGCACTTACTGAGGAAGCCATCCGGTTAGACAAGTTTTCCATTTCGGAACCGAAGAAGAAAGAATCTCATGTTGAATCGTCAGGGGAGAACAAGAGGAAGTTCTCCAACTTCAAGAAGAGTACCGACAGTGCCAACAAGAGGAAGGATGTGAACCGACCAACTGAAAGTAAGCGTGGTGCTGAAGCCAAAGGGAGAGGATACATGGGCACTTTGCCCAAATGCGAATTATGCCAACATCATCATGCTGGCCGGTGCAGACTTAGCAAATGTGAATCCTGTGGAAGGATGGGTCACTTAAAAGACACTTGTTGGGTTGGTACTGGACGTGGTGGCCAAAGGGGATCTGGTAACAACCGTGGAAGTAACGGGAATGGGAACCGCAACGGCGGAAATGGTAATCGCGGTAACTTCGGGAATCAAGCAGGAAATGGTAACCGCAATCAAAACAACAATCAAGGCGGTAATGAAGATGGTAACGGTCGAGGACCAGGATGTTTTAACTGCGGAGACGTCAGGCACTTCAAGCGTGAATGCCCAAAACTCAATCAGGCTCGTGGAAGGGTATTCAACATTGGAGCAAGGGAAGCACGCCAGGATCCGAATGTTGTCACTGGTACGTTCCCTATAAATCAACGCTTTGCATCTGTTCTATTTGACACTGGTGCCGACTATAGTTTTGTATCGCTAGAATTTAAGAATATGCTTGGGTTAACTACTAGTAAGTTAGATATTCCGTACTCTGTTGAACTGGCTAATGGAAAGCTAGTAGAAACGAACGAAGTCATCAGAGGATGCGTAATAGAGTTGGGAGAACACGAATTTGCACTGGATCTACTACCAGTCGAGTTGGGAAGCTTCGACGTGGTAGTAGAGATGGATTGGTTGTCCAGCAACAAAGCCGAAATTATATGTCATGAGAAAACCATTCGCATTCCATTGGCGGATGGAGAAACGATTGTGGTACACGGAGAGAAGCATGATACGCCTTTGAGTATCATTAGCTGCCTGAAAGCTAGAAAATGTTTGAAGAAGGGATGTGTTGCCTTCTTGGCACACATCATGGATAAGGAAGCCGCTGAGCCGATACTAGAAGATATTCCAGTCGTTAAGGAGTATCCTGAAGTCTTTCCAGAAGACGTGCCAGGATTGCCGCCACAAAGACAAGTCGAGTTCCATATTGACTTAGTTCCAGGCGCCGCGCCTGTGGCTAAGGCTCCTTATAGACTTGCACCTTCGGAAATGCAGGAGTTGTCAACATAACTCTAGGAGTTGTTAGACAAGGGATTTATCCGACCAAGCTTCTCGCCTTGGGGAGCCCCAGTTCTGTTCATCAAGAAGAAGGATGGTAGTTTTCGCATGTGTATTGACTACCGGGAGCTGAACAAGTTGATAGTTAAGAACAGATATCCTTTGCCAAGGATTGACGACCTGTTTGATCAGTTACAAGGTTCAAGTTTTTACTCAAAGATCGACCTTCGATCGGGTTATCACCAATTAAGGATCCAAGAGGAAAGCATTCCAAAGACGGCCTTTAGGACTCGCTATGGACATTACGAGTTCCTGGTTATGTCGTTCGGGTTGACGAACGCACCAACTGTATTCATGGATTTAATGAACAGAGTCTACAAGCCCTACCTTGATAAGTTTGTGATCGTGTTCATTGACGACATCCTGATCTACTCAAAAACAAAAGAAGAACATGAGCATCATATAAGAGCTATCTTAGAGCTGCTTAGGAAGGAGAAGTTATACGCAAAGTTCTCAAAGTGCGAGTTCTGGTTACGTGAAGTTCAGTTTCTTGGTCATGTGGTTAATGGAAACGGAATCCATGTGGATCCTACAAAGATTGAAGCAATCAAGAATTGGGAAACTCCAAAGACGCCAACCGAGATTCGACAATTCTTAGGTTTGGCTGGATACTATCACAGATTCATTGAGGATTTCTCAAAAATGGCTCAACCTTTGACTACTCTCACACAGAAAGACAAGAAGTTTGATTGGGGAGACAAACAAGAAGAAGCATTTTAGTTGTTGAAGAACAAACTTTGTGACGCACCAATCTTATCTCTACCCGAAGGCACTGACGACTTCGTGGTATATTGCGACGCCTAGCGTCAAGGTTTAGGCTGCGTACTGATGCAGCGACAAAAAGTTATAGCCTATGCTTCACGCCAGTTAAAGGTCCACGAGAAAAATTATACCACGCATGATTTGGAATTAGGCGCTGTGGTATTTGCATTGAAAATTTGGCGACATTATTTGTATGGCACGCGATGCACAA
Source organism: Helianthus tuberosus (assembly GCA_030545235.1). Lineage (NCBI taxonomy): Eukaryota > Viridiplantae > Streptophyta > Magnoliopsida > Asterales > Asteraceae > Helianthus > Helianthus tuberosus. Next base: position 5,412,064 of record CM060432.1, read on the forward strand.
TCTTCACTGATCACAAGAGCCTGCAACACATCTTCGATCAAAAAGAGCTTAACATGAGATAAAGACGCTGGGTTGAATTGTTGAATTGAATTGTTGAACGACTACGATTGCGAGATCAAGTATCACCCAGGGAAGGCAAATGTAGTCGCCGATGCCCTAAGTCGGAAAGAAAGGATCAAGCCCATAAGGGTTAGGGCTTTGGAAATGATAGTGCAAACAGACCTCACATTGCGCATTCGTGCTGCGCAAAGGGAAGCTCTTAAAAGAGGAAATCTTGAGAATGAATATCTCCGTGGGATGGAGAAGCAATTGGTGCCAAAGGAGGATGGAACGTTATGTTTCTTGGGAAGAATTTGGGTTCCTTTCTTTGGTGGTCTGAGAGACGTTATTTTTGCTGAGGCTCACAAGTCACGGTACTCGATCCATCCAGGATCGGATAAGATGTACCAAGATCTAAAGGACTTCTATTGGTGGCCGAGGATGAAAGGTGATGTTGCGGTATATGTTGGCAAATGTTTGACTTGCGCCAAAGTAAAGGCCGAGTACCAGAAGCCTTCAGGCCTCTTGCAACAACCTGAAATACCCCAGTGGAAGTGGGAACAGATTTCCATGGATTTTATAACGAAATTGCCAAGGACACCAAGAGGTCACGATACAATTTGGGTAATTGTAGACCGTTTAACGAAATCTGCACACTTTTTGCCAATCAGAGAAAAAGACAACACGAGCAAGTTAGCTGAGCTATACCTGAGAGAGATTGTTGCACGTCATGGGGTGCCTCTCTCGATTATCTCTGATAGAGATGGAAGATTCGTGTCAAGGATTTGGCAATCCTTTCAAGAAGCTTTTGGTTCTCAGTTGAATCTGAGTACTACTTTCCATCCGCAAACCGATGGACAGAGTGAGCCAACGATTTAAACATTAGAAGACATGCTGCGAGCTTGCGTAATGGATCTAGGTGGGAGTTGGGACACTCACCTATCATTGGTTGAATTTTCATACAATAATAGTTATCACGCAAGTATACAAGCCGCACCGTTCGAAGCTCTCTATAGGCGTAAGTGTCGATCACCCCTTTGTTGGGCAGACGCGGGGGATAGACAGCTAGTTGGTCCGGAATTGGTCCAGGAAACAACAGACAAGATTTTCCATATCCGAGAACGCATCAAAGCGCTCGAGATCGACAAAAGTGTTATGCGGACCGCAGGAGGAAACCTCTGGAATTTGAGGTGGGAGATATGGTATTGCTGAAGGTTTCACCCTGGAAGGGTGTGGCACGCTTTGGGAAGCGTGGGAAGTTGAACCCCAGATACATTGGTCCATTCGGAATCCTGGAACGGATTGGTCTCGTAGCATACAAGTTGGATTTACCTGCATAGCTTAATGGCGTACACGATACATATCATGTATCCAATCTGAAAAAGAGTCCAACACAAGAAACCGTGGTCATTCCTACCGATAAAATTCATGTTGACGACACACTCCACTTCATTGAGGAACCGGATAAGGTTACGGATTTGAAGGTAAACAAAACACGCAGGAGTAGTGTCAAGCACGTCAAGGTTCGATGGAATGCACGACATGGGCCAGAATTCACATGAGAACGTGAGGATCATATGAAGGCCAAGTACCTACATTTATTCCCCAAGACCCTTGCCACTAGAAGCAGAACCAAAAATTTCAGGACGAAATTTTCTTAACGGGGGGAGAATGTGACCACTCTCACTAAAACCAGGTATCCGTACAATTAATTAATGTTAATAATGTGCTTAATGACTGTGCTTAATTACAACTGATGACGTAAACTGCTTTCTGATTTCTGTAACATACATACATATGCATCACATTTCATACTGTCACTCCATTTATTACACACAAACTTTAGTGACATACTTGATGCACAAAGCACAGTTAGCACACTAAACGGATAATTCAGAAATATACTGACAGTGCCAGTAAATAGACAGACAGTGTTTTTGAGGCCCAGTATGGGCCAGGGACAAGGTACTACACTAGTATGGAGTGTAGGGAAGTGAGGACCATAAAACTGCATCACTGGGTGATAGTTAAAGTGCCAGGAAGTGCCTAAAACACACTTTAAGTGCAGAATTCTGCATTTTCATAAATAATTCAGCATTTAACATGCTAGTAAGACGTCAAAAAATATGGCAGAATGGTCCTGTATGCTTTCCTAAGTGCCGGGAATTAAAAGTGTTACAAAAATATGTATAAAAGACACTTCACGGAATAATTAAACACTTTAACGGAACGGTATCCAACCGAACAACCGGACATTACCCGGGACACTATTTTTTTGCCAAATACATTGTTTTATTATTTTTGGCTAGTCATGATCCCCGTTCACAATAACACCCACTAATTTTTCTAGTAAATAACATATGTAAACATATACTTGGAAACTAACTTATGATTACCAACTTAGTCACAAAATTTACATCCAACCCCCCCCCCCCCTAACCGAATTCGGTCCCAAGAGGACCCACAAATAATCCTCACCATACTTCTTAGATATGTTTATATTTTATATTAGATCTTACTTGTTGAAGTAAACATAATATTTGAAAGGAATGATTATAAGTATGGAGGCTATCTTCTAAAGATCATTACATATCTTCACATAATCAACACCCTCATTCCTCACTCTCTCTCTCCCTCTCTCGGCCACACCTTGACCGCCACCACCTCCACCATATCACCACCACAATCTTCCATTTTCAAGCTTCATTCAAAGTTAGAAGGTGATTCAAGGGAGCTTGCATCTTGTGGAACTTCAAGGAGTTTTGTTTCTTGCTTTTAACCATCATTTTCTCCACCATTTTCACTAGAGATCTTCCCTAGCTATAAGCTAGTAGTAAGTCTTGATTTACTCTTATTTACTTCCATTTTGAGTAGTTAAAAGTTGTAGTATGATGAATATCAAGAACACCAAGAACATGAACTAAAAGATTTAAACATAAACCTTAACATAAAAGTTTACTTAAAGATGGAATGTTGTTAGTATGACATTGATATGAATATGTTGTTGATTGTATGATGATTTTTGGTTATGTGATGTTAATCACCATAAGGAACTTGTTAAATGATGATTAAAACCATGATTTAACAAGGTTAGAAAGTGGTTATGTGTTACATGAAATAACCACCTTCTAGTTAAACAAGAACTTGAAAGAAATGATTTTTCATGAAATATTAGTGAACAAATAGATTAATGATCATATAGATCCGGGTTTTTACAAAGGACTTTTCTAAATAAACCAAGTTAGAGAATCGGATTTTGGAAAATCATGACATTACATACACTTGCAACATTTTAGAACTAAAACAAGTGTGGAAATATTTTATTTACAAGAAGAGTTCAAAAGATCAATTTTTGTAAAAATTGATTACAAGTTGTAAACACTAAACTTTTGTAAGAAAATGATTTTTAAAGAAATAATTACACTTTGGAAGGTAACTAAACCCACTAAAAGCTTTACCAAGTTACTACGCGTTTTTACCAAAAACCAAGTTCATGTTATTATGTAAAGTGCATTGTTTTTGCACTTGGTTAGTGTAACGTTGTTTAATAAATTGTTGTTGATTGATTGAATTAATTTTTGAAAAGAAAATGATATGCTAATAAGCATGGACACCTCCGTTTACAAAGGAAACTCTGGCGAAATTTTCTAAAAATTCCAACACTTAGAAAATATTTTTCTCTAAACAAGTGTTATAAGCATATTTTATAACTTGTGTTTCGAATATAAACTTCGCCATAATTTTTGTAACAAAATTTCAAAGTATCGGAGGTAGGTTTTCGTAAATAAAAGCGGATGAGTATATATTTAGAATATATACTTTATACTAAAACGCTTGTGTAAATATTTGTATGATTTGGGAACTAGTTATATTACTTAGAGAAAAGTAATGTAACTTAACAAAATATGGTCACTAGTATATTTGGAAAAATATGTTTTGGAATATGTTATTTTTGGATAAATAAGTTATTATATATTTTCTAGAGTGGGACTTAAAAATATATAATGTCAAGACTTTAAATCACAAGAAAATACATGTATAAAATACCCCCATCCTTGGGAAGGAAATACGCACATAAAATACTTGAGAAGTATGAATACGAAATAGTTGTCTAACTATTATTTCAAGACCTACAAATATAATGTAAGTTAAAATAATTATTATTATTTTAACAATAAGTTAACTTGGAATAATACCAAAGTAACGTAACTCAAACCCGTAAATACTAAGCCAAGGCACGGCCCGTTCGTCTAATAGACATTAGTACGTCGTAGGTCGTTGTATAGCTGACAAGGTTTGAGTACGAGCACAGAAGACGCACTACAGTGAGTTCATGTCCCCATTTTCTCTTAACTGTTTTCAGTTTTATAACTTCGGGGGTGAAATACATGTTACAAATTATACAGACATTTTTATACATGGTATGGTTAGCTTAAGGAGGGACTTTCATACACCGTTAGATCATGTGAGTGGGTTGGCTGCTACTAAAGGCCATTAATCCTCGTCGTAGGACCGAGGGACATGAGTGATAGATCTATTTGGGTGTAGTAAGCCCACACCCATGAGGCCGGGGCGACCCATAGTGGTGACTGTGTCTTACAGCCGAGGCCCGGTACAAATTTGCTAGGTTTGAGTCTTCCTGCATCACTTCACACATATCAATGGCCTTGCAAACCATTGGTGATCTATTTTTTTCCTTATTGCTACATACCAGGGACTTTCATACACCGTTTAAAAAGGATTATACATACATCGTTTACAAGGGTTTATACATACTCACATACACATGAACTCGCTCAACTTTTTGTTGATTTTTCAAAGTACATGTATTTCAGGGAATTGATCGGATCTGGCAGGTGATGCACGTTTAGCTGTGTATTAAATAAAAGATGTCATCCAGGGGTGTAGGGTTTGGGAGGTGTAACCCTTGCCTGGACAGGTCACATGTCTCCAAACCTCTTTTATTTATGGTCTTTTGTTGAGTCCATTGTGAACTCATTTTTAAGCAAGTCATGGTTGTAACTTAATTTGGGTAGTTGTTTCAAGACAATTATGTTATGGCATTTTCTAAACTATATTAATGGATGAACATCTTGTGTTTTTATCATATAGCATTGTTATGATTGTTGCTATGGTATTAAGAAGTCACACCAAATAAACCCACGCTTCCGCAAAAGCCAGGGTGTGACAGCTTGGTATCAGAGCCTCGATCATAGCGAACTAGGATTCTTTCTCGAGTCTAGACTATGATCACTAGGGCTCTCACGAAAATGTTTTCAAACATTTTTACATTGCATGCACTAAAAGTCCAGATCCGGGGCACAAACATTTTACAAACAAAAGGCACAAATACACCTTTCAAAATTCATATTTCAGCCTTAGAGGCTGGGGAGGTTTGGTCTTAGAGACCAGGGAGTTGTCTTAGAGACTGGGAGTTGGTCTTAGAGGCCGGGGAGTTAGTCTTAGAGACTAGGGAGTTCAGTCTTAGAGACTGGGTGGGATAGTCCGGGAAGACTAGGACGATTACTTGCTTACATTATTGTGACTTACATGCTTATTTGATTATAATTGTTGATATATGTGCATATGTGTGGTTGTGTTACAGGCACCATGAAACAATATATGCTTGGTCGGATCCTAACGATCGACCAAACGGGTCGGTTTGAAAGTCTAAGCGGTTGTCAAGACCGGTTGACTTACGACCCTAAACAAGCACTAGACTAAAAGTGACGAGCTAAACATGTTAAAACATGTTTAACTAAGTTAGAAAACAAGTTTGATATCAAAACAAAGTGTTTTGATACCTGAAAATAGCTTCGTCGCAAAATACGCAATAATACATATATTGACCGAAACTTTGACCGTCACTTCGACTAATCGACGTGGTAATCAGTAGGTATAGTCACTTAGGACTATAACCATCGTGATTACGCTCACGTTGCAAAGTTTGAACGAACTTTGTGTTGATCATAACCTGGTTAAAGCAGAAAGTCAAACACTGTTTGACTTTCATGTTTGAAAAGCATAAACAAGCATGAAAGAAGCTTACAAAAGGTCCAAGCTAGGAAGAATTGAACCAAAATTCTCAGGTATGAAGCCTTACCTTCAACTTAGAGCAGAATTTATTCAATTTGTGAGGAATGAAGTGAAAAACCCAAGTCTATTTATAGTAAGTTTGGATTAACAAGATTATTCCAAGTGTTATGAGGATCAATCTTGGCCATACACTTGTGGAACATGGTTTCTAATACAGTGGGAATCCAATAACCAGCCTAAGGTATTGAGAAAATTGCATAAAAAGACCCTGAATTTCAAGCTGGTTGCTGAAACTGTTTTGCTGAAAAAGTGCATCTCAGGTGACACGCGGCAAGTGATAGGGATTCTGTCGTGACTCTCCTGGCCTGTCAGCCAGAAAGTTTTCAGTTTTGACAGTTTTGGTCCCTGCATGCTAAAAACTTGGTTTTGACACGTTTAAGCCCTGTTAACCCCATTTCAAGGCTCTAAAGTGAAGTTAAAGCATAGGGAACATGAAATATGCTTGAAAACATCTCGGATGTCGGTTCGTTTGAGCGTACGGTCGCGTTATTCAGTTAATTACGACGAAAACTCGAACGGACGTGAAAACGATCCAAATTACACGACAAATGGTATTTTTGCATTCCAATCACTAAAATAAAATATTATAATGATTACAAAAATTTTTGGATGTCCGGATATGTTCAGAACATGAGATATGCGCGAAAATGCAAACTTATGCACTTTTTGACGCTTTTAGTCCCTATTGATCAAATAAGCGTATTTTCGCATAACGAACCCCTCAAAGCCTATTTCTAAGCTATGTAAAGAATATTTAGGATATGTTTAGCTTATGATCAAGTTCCAAAATGTTCGTTACTGTACAAATCGGCATACTTTCGCAATTTGACACAAATAGTCCCTGCGATCGAATAAACTTGTTTTTGACACACCAAACCCTTCAAAACTTATTTCTAAGTTATGTAAAGGTTATTTAAGGTATGTTAAGCTGATGTCACTATTCTGGAGTGTTTGTCGCATTAAACTGATTACGTTTACCCATCAGTTTGCGTATAACTTTCTAGAAAGCGATTTAAAGCTTGAAATCGAACTAGAATCAAATCGTAAAATCGTCAAACACAAATACACAAATATTAACACCAAAACACATCTTTTTATTGATAATTGATATTGTTTTACATCGTACATCATTTACAGAGCACAGTTGTCACAGTCTCCCCTACTTTAGGAAATTTCGTCCCGAAATTTTAACTAAAGGAAACTTGTGAAAACAAATGTGGATATTTCGCTTTTATTTAGTCCTCACATTGCCAAGTAAACTCTGGGCCATGTTTGGACTCCCAACGAACTTTGACTAATCGAATTCGCTTGTTCTTCAATTGTTTGATTTCACGGTCCACTACTTCCACAGGTTTCTCGACAAAGTGCATCGTTTCAGCAACTTGAATTCCGTCGAGTGGAATATGAAGATCATTATCGGCTAAACACTTTCGTAAATTGGACACGTGGAATGTTGGGTGAATATTCCTAAGTTCAAGAGGTAGCTCAAGTCGATAGGCAACCTTTCCGATTCTTTCAACAATCTTAAATGGTCCAACATATAGAGGTGCAAGTTTTCCTTTCGTTCCAAATCTCACCACTCCCTTCCAAGGTGATACCTTGAGTAGGACATGGTCTCTGATTTGAAATTCCAAGGGCTTGCGTCGCATATCAGCGTAACTCTTTTGACAGCTTCTTGCTGTCAGAAGATTATCGCGAATTTTCTTGATTTTATCTGTCGTTTCCAGAATAAGCTCAGGTCCAGTAAGCTGAGCTTCACCGATCTCATTCCAACAGACAGGTGAACGACATTTTCGACCGTATGAAAGCTTCGAATGGTGCCATATTGATGCTAGCATGATAACTGTTGTTGTAAGAGAACTCGATCAACGGAAGATGAGAATCCCAATTACCACCAAAGTCTATCACGCATGCTCTAAGCATATCCTCCAAAGTTTATATCGTTCTCTCGGATTGTCCATCTGTTTGGGGATGATAAGCAGTGCTTAGATTTAGTTGGGTTCCCATAGAAGATTGCATGGTCTTCCAAAAATGAGATGAAAATCGAGCATCACGACCAGATATGATATCCAAAGGAACACCATGTCGAGACACAATCTCATCAACATAAATCTTTGCAAGTTTATCAGCAGATAGATCCTCACGAATCGGTATAAAGTCAGCTGAGTTCGTTAATCGATCGAAAACAACCCAAATAGCATCGTGACCTCTAGCTGGGGCATTCGTCAAACCAAAAGGCATGACAGTGAACTCGTAGTGACCATATCTCGTGCGAAAAGCAGTTTTGGGAATATCTTCTTCGAGTACACGAAGCTGATGATACCCAGAATGCAGATCGATCTTGAAAAAACATGTAGCACCTTGCAGCTGATCAAAAAGATTATAAATTCATGGTAGGGGATATCGATTTTTGATGGTAAGCTTATTAAGCTCACGGTAATCGATACACATTCGAAAAGACCCATCTTTCCTTTTCACAAACAGAACTGGAGCGCCCCACGGTAAATAACTCGGTCAGATGAATCCTTTATCAGATAACTCTTGAAGCTGTTTAGATAATTCTTGCATCTCAGATGGTGCAAGACGATAAGGTGCTTTAGCAATCGGGTTGGCATTAGGGACAAGATCAATATGAAATTCGACTTGACGAACTGGAGGCAAACCAGGCAGTTCATCAGGAAACACCTCTGGATAATCTCGAACATTCGGAATATCTTGAATACACTTGCTCTTGCCTTTCTCCTCTGTGACATGTGCTAGGAAGGACACATATCCTTTTCGTAAGTAACTTTGGGCTTTCGTACACGGCATGAGTTTCAAACCTCCAGATGGTTTCTCGCCACGAACCTCTAGGACTTCACCAGACGAAAGAGGAATACGAACAATCTTATCAAAGCAAACCACCTCAGCATGATGCTTAGTTAACCAATCCATCCCTACGATAATATCGAAACTCCCAAGTTGCATCGGTGTGAGGTCAATAGGAAAAAGATGGTTATCGAGGTTCAATTGACAATCGCAAATAACAGAATCGAGTACAAGAGGTTTACCAGTAGAAACTTCGACAAATAAGGGTTTCCTCAGTTTAGTTCTAGGTATCGCAAGTAAAGGCTCAAAAGATAACGAAACAAAACTTCTATCGGCACCAGAATCGAAAAGAACAGATGCAGGTTGATGGCTAACAAGGAACGTACCATTAACAACCTCGTTGTCAGCACGTGCCTCGTTAGCGTTCAAATTGTATGCTCGTCCACAAGCAGGATTCACATTAGCTTTGGCATTTGCGTTGACCAGTTTCGGGCAGTTGTTGCGGAAGTGACCCATCTCTCCGCAATTATAACACGAGCCAGGTGGGAATCTAGCAGCGTTTCCCTGAACCTGTGCTGGATTCTGAGTAGCTTGATTCTGACCCAAACTACAAATGTTGGTTGTATGCCCAAGTTTACCACAAGTGGTACACTGTTTACAAGCTTGTTGGGTAGCATGATGACCGTTGCACCGATTGCAGTGAGGTGCAGTGCCAGCACATGGTTTCTTGGCAGGGGGTTGTGCTGGTGGGTTCTGAGCGTTCTGTGCAGTAACAGCAAAATTCTGGGAAGCCTTGCGCTTCCTCGACCTCCTTGATGACTCACCTTTCTTCTTACCCTTACCCCTTTCTTGTGTGGTGTCGGTTGACTGCTTCTTATCACCCTTGCGGGTCAATTTACCTTTCCTGACTTGAGACTCAGTCAGAGTTGCAGCCAATTCGATTGCCTGACGAATAGTGGTAGGATTACTACCAGTTACAATGTCTTGCACAGAATCAGGCAGACCATCGATATACCTCTCAATCGATTTCTCCAACGGGGTAACCATAGTAGGACACAACAAACTCAGCTCCTCATAATGATCCGTATACGCACGGTGTTCTCCCCCATCTTGTTTTAGATCATCGAATTCTCATTCCAAAGCCCTAATCTCGTTACGGGGACATAACTCTTTCATCATGAGAGCCCGAAGCTCTTCCCAAGTTTGTGCCATCGGCACCCCTATCACGCATCACACCGTTCCACCATGTAAGAGCACGCTTCTCGAAAACACTTGATGCAAACTCAACCTTTCGTTCATTCGGACACTGAACATGTCTAAATGTTCTCTCCAGACTCTCGAACCATTGTAGGAGCGCAGTTGCTCCTTGAGACCCAGAAAACTTTAGTGGTTTAGCCGAATTAAACGTTTTAAAACTATACTGAGCATTGTTATTATTGTTTTTGTTCGCTTGATTAATCTGAGTTATTAGGTTCGGAATCACAGCAGCCATCTGCTGAGTGACAAGGGCTACAATTTCGGCTTTAGTTTGAGGTTGTGCATCATGTCGAGGAGGCGTATTCTAAAAAGAACAAGGAAACATGAGAAACGAGTGAGATCAACAATTGGATAAACAAAAGAGGTATTGAAAACATTGAAAAAACATAAGGAAGGTGATCATTCGTTCGTTACCTCGAACAAACAAATGATACACAATGACTAATCAAAGTAAATGGGTCAATATAATGTATCGCGAAGACATGCTTTAGCCTATAAGTGGACACTCACCCCAAGAGTTCCCAGGTAAGAGTGACTGGTCCAATTATGTGGATTTGTACGAACACTCTAGCCTTAGACAGAAAACTCAGGATACAGGCACCCACCCTTCCAAATTGCACGTGTTCACATTATAAGACCCAAACTTTGACGAGATTTTGAAAATTTTGAAGGTTCAAAACCTTATAACAAATCATCTAAGAATAGATGATTGATTTTCAAAACGGATTTGTTATTGTGTTCTCGTTGTGGTTATCACCTAAAGATAGGTGACGGAATTGTTTTAAAAATCTAAACGCAAGAAAACTCGCGTTAGGGTCCTAGAAAAGTTATAGTCTAGGACAAAGCATTACTAATAACCTAATTCCCTATAACCATGAGCTCTGATACCAACTCTTCTGTCACACCCCGACCGCGTAAAACAATGAAACCGCGGCGGAAATGTCGGGGAGTGGAGCGACAGAATTATTGTTTCACAATCATGGATTCAAAAGTTTCGTTTTATTGAATTATTAAATATTAACATTGTCTTTGAAACAGAACAAACAAGTTAAACATAGTATATCATCGTTATTAACTCACTAAGGCCTCGTCCAGTCCTAAGTGAGCATGCATCCTATTTGCAATCAACATCATTCTACACCACCTGAAACATACGTGAAAATAAAGTCAGCAAAGAAATGCCGGCGAGCACATAGGTTTTGTGAGAGTATCAGATTCATGGCTTTTATACATGTTGCAAAATCTCGTACTACTATATAAGTTGATATTTGAAAACCTTGTTTTGTAAAACGTTTGTAATGTAAAATGAATAACCAACTCAAAACAAATTGGTTATAGTTTATAAAACCTTGATGCCATGAATCTTAACCCAAAACATTTGTTTATGTAAACCAAATCGTAAATCGTTCTTGTAATAAAACTCGTATGGTTTATATCGTTTAGTAAACATCGTTGTGTGACATCGTTTAAAATCGTTAGTCCAAGTGAACTAACTAACGCCACGGTATGTAATATAATAAAAGCATTTATATATAAGAAGTACCAGCGACGTATCTACCATGCTTTTATCATGTTACACCCGTCCTGTTATCTAATCACAAGCCAAAAACCAATCGTTTAAATCGTTCCAAATCGTTCATAATCGTTCAATCGTTCAAATCGTTCTCGTTCAAATCGTGAAAACTAACTTTTGGTCGTCTCGCTTATAACATTCAAACTACCAAAGGGTATTAACAAACCACCAAAGGGTAAGTTAACAATCATCAGGTTCAGTCGTTACCCACATAACCCCCACACATAACCATGGTGGCAGTCCGATAACGGGATTTGTCAGATCCTATGGTACCATAACCTAATATTGGTCGGCTTGATCATTGTTAATGAATGTCATTCGTTATGTAAATACGTCCAGCAAGTTCGTTCACATTATCAAAATCGTTATTGTTTAATATAAACCATAGTATTCGTTTTTAAAATCATCGTTAAAAGCATTGAAATCATTTAACACATATGAATCACCCCAAAACAATTGAAAATAGTAAAATAGGGGAACTATGTACTCACATTGAATTGAAAGTATCCTCGATCTATTGGACTTAACAAAGCTCGGGCAAAATCAAGGAAATCAAGTGGTACCTAGTAATCGGATCGCTAGTTAATAAATCGACACCTAAATCGGAAGATCGGGTAGAATGAGGTCTCATAAACCAAATGAGTATTGGAACTCATGTGATATGGTTTAACAAAGCCTATATTCTAAATCGGAACCTATCCTAAGTGCTTTCGACCCATTAAGGTAGCTTACGCTGCTTTAACGCGTCGTTCGCGCAAATGCGCGTTCGAAACGCCTATCTAGTCCTATGACAAGTATTATATGCCCTAACATGTTTATATATGTTGCATAATCAGTTTAAGTGACAAAAGTTAGGTTACATATGCTTAGAATCAAATTATGCATGAAAAGCGCATTTTGGTCATTTTCCTAAGGCATATAATCTACCTATCATACAACTAATTAAACTAAGTGACCATAAGGTATAACCTCGGAAGGTTATTCCCTATACAACTATGGTCACAATATATGCTTGGTCGGATCCTAACGATCGACCAAACGGGTCAGGTTCGAAAGTCTAAGCGGTTGCCATGACCGCTTGACTTACGACCCTAAACAAGCACTAGACCAAAAGTGATGAGCTAAACATGTTTACCTAAGTTAGAAAAAAAGTTTGATATCAAAACAAAGTGTTTTGATACCCGAAAATAGCTTCGTCGCAAAATACGCAAAAATACGTATTTTGACCGAAACTTTGACTCGTCACTTCGACTAATCGACGTGGTAATCAGTAGGTATAGTCACATGGGACTATAACCATCGTGATTACGCTCACGTTGCAAAGTTCGAACGAACTTTGTGTTGACCATAACCTGGTCAAAGCAGAAAGTCAAACACTGTTTGACTTTCATGCTTGAAAAGCATAAACAAGCATGAAAGAAGCTTACAAAAGGTCCAAGCTAGGAAGAATTGAACCAAAATACTCAGGTATGAAGCCTTAGCTTCAACTTAGAGCAGAATTTATTCAATTTGTGAGGAATGAAGTGAAAAACCCAAGTCTATTTATAGTAAGTTTGGATTAACAAGATCATTCCAAGTGTTATGAGGATCAATCTTGGCCATACACTTGTGGAACATGGTTTCTAATACAGTGGGAATCCAAAAACCAGCCTAAGGTATTGAGAAAATTGCATAAAAGACCCTGAATTTCAAGCTGGTTGCTGAAACTGTTTTGCTGAAAAAGTGCATCTCAAGCGACACGCGATAAGTGACAGGGATTCTGTCGCAACTCTCCTGGCCTGTCAGCCAGAAAGTTTTCAGTTTTGACAGTTTTGGTCCCTGCATGCTAAAAACTTGGTTTTGACATGTTTAACCCCGTTAACCCCATTTCAAGGCTCTAAAATGAAGTTAAAGCATAGGGAACTTGAAATATGCTTGAAAACATCTTGAATTTCGTTTGATAGTACGGTCGCGTTATTCGGTTAATTACGACGAAAACTCGAACGGATGTGAAAACGATCCAAATTACACGATGAATGGTATTTTTGCATTCCAATCACTAAAATAAAATATTTTAATGATTACAAAAATTTTTGGATGTCCGGATATGTTCAGAACGTGAGATATGCACGAAAATGCAAACTTATGCACTTTTTGACGCTTTTAGTCGATATTGATCAAATAAGCGTATTTTCGCATAACGAACCCCTCAAAGCCTATTTCTAAACTATGTAAAGGATATTTAGGGTATGTTTAGCTTATGATCAAGTTCTGGAATGTTCGTTACGGTACAAATTGGCATACTTTCACAGTTTGACACAAATAGTCCCTCCGATCGAATAAACTTGTTTTTGACACACCAAACCCTTCAAAACTTATTTCTAAGTTATGTAAAGGTTATTTAAGGTATGTTAAGCCTATGTCACTGTTCCAGAGTGTTTGTCGCGTTAAACTGATTACGTTTACGCATCAGTTTGCATATAACTTTCTAGAAAGTGATTTAAAGCTTGAAATCGAACTAGAATCAAATCGTAAAATCGTCAAACACAAATACACAAATATTAACACCAAAACGCATTGTTTTATTGATAATTGATATTGTTTTTCATCGTACATTGTTTACAGAGCACAGTTGTCACAGTAATAACCCGCAAGACTAAGAAATGAACGAACCTCGGTAGGAGTAGTAGGTGTATCCCAATCCTTAATCGCACTGATTTTGGCGGGATCTACATGTATACCTTATTCATTAACATTGTGTCCCAAAAATTGAACTTCCTTAAGCCAAAATTTGCACTTGGAGAACTTGGCGAAAAGCTGTTCTTTCTTTAGGAGATCCATTGTAAGACGGAGATGTTGTTCATGATCGGCTCGTGTCTTAGAATAGATCAAAATGTCATCAATGAAAACAATGATGAACTTGTCCAAATAAGGCTTACAAACCCTATTCATCAAGTCCATGAAAACAGCAGGAGCATTAGTTAAACCGAAAGGCATAACAGTAAACTCGTAATGGCCATATCTTGTGCAAAATGTTGTCTTGGGAATATCTTCTTCGAGTACACGAAGTTGATGATACCCAGAACGTAGATCAATCTTTGAAAAGCAAGTAGCACCCTGTAACTGATCAAAGAGATCATCAATGCGAGGTAGGGGATATCGATTCTTGATGGTGAGCTTGTTGAGCTTACGATAATCGATACACATACGGAAAGATCCATCTTTCTTTTACACGAATAGAACGGGAGCACCCAAGGTGAAAAGCTTGGGCGCATGAATCCTTTGTCAGAAAGTTCCTGAAGTTGTTTAGATAACTCTTGCATCTCAGACGGTGCAAGATGATAAGGTGATTTAGCAACAGGATTTGCACCAGGTACTAGATTAATACGGAACTCAACTTGGCGTGCTGGGGGTAAACCAGGTAATTCTTCAGGAAATACCTCAGGATAATCCTGAATAACATGGATATCTTGAATAGTCTTACCTTTGCCTTTCTCCTCTATGACATGTGCCAAGAAGGCTACATAATTCTTTCGTAGGTATTTTTGGGCTTGGGTACAAGACATAAGTTTAAGACTACTAACGGGTTTCTCCCCACGAACTTCTAAGATTTCACTAGTCGAAAGCGGCACACGAACAATTTTCTCAAAACAAACCACCTCTGCGTGGTATTTGGCTAACCAGTCCATTCCTACTATAACATCAAAACTCACAAGTTACATTGGCGTGAGGTCGATAGGAAAAAGATGGTTATTGAGGTTCAACTGGCAATTTCGAATAATAGAATCAAGTACAACGGGTTCACCGCTAGCTACCTCTACTGTCAAGGGCTTCCCTAGTTATGTTCTAGTCATGGAAAGCAAAGGCTTAAAAGCTAAGGATACAAAACTCTTATCGGCACCCGAATCAAAAAGAACAGAAGCAGGTTGGTTGTTAACAAAGAACATACCGTTCACCACCTCATTGTATGCACGTGACTCGTTGGCATTTAAATTAAAAGCTCGACCATGAGCCTGTGCCTGATTCGCATTTACCAACTTCGGGCAGTTGTTCCTGTAGTGGGTTAGATCCCCACAGTTATAGCAAGAACCAGGCAGATAGTGAGGTCATGCAGGCTGTTGAGGAGGGTTTTGTGCAGGGTTTTGAGCTGCCTGATTTTGGTTAGGAGCAAAGCGGCAGGTGTTGGCAAGATGACCTGATTTCCCACAATTATTGCAAATGCGGCACTGTACATGTGGTTGATGGTGGCTGTTACATTTGTTGCACAGGGTTGCATTGCCAGCATACTGCCTCTTGGCAGCAGGTTATGCAGGCTGATTAGGAGTAGTCTGGTTTGTCTGTGCTGCAACAGCGAAATTCTTGGAAGCCTTACGCTTCCTAGATTTCTTTGAAGACTCAGCTTTTTTACCCTTTTGTTTCTCGTTCTTGTCAGATTGTTTCTTAACCCCTTTTCTGTGGAGTTTACCCTTCTTGACTTGAGAGTCAGTTAGGGTAGTAGCGAGCTCGATGGCCTATCGGACTGTAGTCGGGTTACTACCAGTGACAATATCCTGAACAGGATCTGGCAAACCGTCTATGTATTTCTCAATCGCCTTATCTAAAGGCGTGACCATCGTTGGGCAAAGCAAGCTTAACTCCTCATATCTGTCAGTGTAAGCACGGTGTTCACCACTGTCTTGCTTCAGATCATGGAACTCATTCTCTAGTGCCCTCTGCTCGTGACGAGGGAAGAACTCTTTCATCATAAGAGCTCTAAGTTCCTCCCAAGTCTGACCCAAAGCAACATCAGCACCTCGATCTCTCATTACCCCATTCCACCATGTGAGAGCCCTCTTTTGGAATACGCTAGAAGCAAACTCGACCTTACAGTTGTTAAGACACTGAACATGGCAAAAAGTACTCTCAAGACTCTCAAACCACTGGAGGAGCCCAGTTGCTCCTTTAGAACCACTAAACTTGAGTGGTTTAGCCGAGTTAAACTGTTTAAAGTTGCACGGGGCAGGTGCATTATTGTTATTGTTGGCTTGGTTGCAAAGGTTATAAAATGGATTGGGCCGAAGCCCTTATCGGCAAAGGTTATAAGATTACATAACGTTTAACAAAATGGATTGGGCCACAAAATGGATTGGGCCGAAGCCCTTATCGGCAAAAGACCTTCTTCGACGAAGGACCCGTTTTTCGTCGAGTCGTAGTTGGCGAAGGATCCTATTCTTCGTCGAAGTGAGTTGTAACGAAGAACATTATTATTAAACTATATGTAACACTACACAATTAATAATCAAGCATTACACACAATCATTAATCATCCAGATAAACTACACAGACACCACGTAAACCAAATTGTAAAAACAGGATTGCGAAGTCAGTGATGTGTGAAATCTCGGGTTGTCACATCATCCCTAACTTGAAAGAGATTTCGTCCTGAAATTTGACAGTAATCCAAAGCGGCAAGGTGTTAAATCAGGATGACTGTGGATTTTCCGCAGGTACCACATATTCTCCGTCTTCTACACTTCAATCACCGGAGGTTTTATTGTTTTTTCTTCACAAACTAATATGTACATTCATATTGTAATGAACTTTGTAGTGTTTAACCGATCTTAATTCAAATCCTATCTTGCTACAAATACGATTTTAAACCTTTATTGCTATACATTGAAGAAGGTTTTAGTTAGGTGTTTGAATCATTTGTTGAGAACATGTTAAAATAGTCATTATTTGCAGAAAATTTTTAACTCATACTCTGTTTCTATGATTAATTTCAGTAGATACTCTGTCAATACAAAAAGGTAAAGTTCATCTTCGAAACCTGTTAGTGCACTATGTCTATTGACTTCGTCTTGTATCGAGTCATGCAATAGGATAGGGTAGGATAAACCAGTGCTCGGGTGCTAGAAACTGAGTTTTGTGAGTTTTCTAGTAATTCCGCTTGAAACTGCCAATGGCAAGTTCAAACAGAATTAACATTGTTAATTCCGCTTGAACATGACTTGTCCATTTCAAACGGAATTAGACTCACTATATATAGGGGTGCTAGGTTGTCATTTGAAACGGAATCACTTCTTGTGTTTGGTAACGAAGTGCTGCCAAATCGTCTCTAGGTGCTGTAAGACTTTCATAATCAATATAACAGACATTATAATTGAATCGAGTGTCCGTGTCATTGATTCCGCCTTTGATTCGGATAAACAACTCTTCTGATCGACTCATTCAGGTCGTACAACGATCCTACAAGTGGTATCAGAGCTCAGGAGGAAGAGTTTAGCTTGATATCATCAGTTTTCTGACTTCTACGCCTTCTTTTTCAAATTAGACAAGATTTCATGGTCAAAATGGACTGAATTTCACACATTACATGCGAAACAGTGTTTTAACAAAGCCTTGAGAGAATCAGACCAAAATTCGGATTAAAAGTGACAAAAATGGGCCAAAAACCTAATTCCGTTTGAATAAACATCTTAATTCCGCTTGAAAAGTTGAGGCCATTTCAAACGAAATTACTAATTCCGTTTGAAATTAGCGAGTTATTCCGCTTGAAACAGTAATTTCGCTTGAACGTTCACCTGATTCCGCTTCAATGTGGTATTCCGTTTGAAGATTTCGCTTGAAAGTGGAATTCCGTTTGAAAAACCTTATTCCGTTTGAAGTTCTAATTTCGTTTGAAGTGTCATCCAAGTGATTCCGTTTGAACAAGTGATTTCGCATCAAAGTGATTTCGTTTGAAATCTAATTCCGCTTGAAATCTTATTCCGTTTGAAAGTGGATTTTTCGCGTCAAGATCATTTCACGTCAACCGAGTGTCAGTTTATTTCAAATTGTTTGATATTTGTTTAAACTGATTGTGTTTGTTTGACTGTTTGTCTCTAGGTACATTGATTCAAGAATTTTCATCATGGCTGGAGAATTTTACAATACTTTCTACAACGCGTTTACCTCAGATACGTTGGAAGCTTCAGATGTTACACCCAAAGCGATAACAAAATCAATTAAAGACAACATTAAACATGATAACGTTTATGGAACCTATTCGAAACCACCTAAGCTTGATAATATTGAGGATTATGTTTGTTGGAAAGAAAGGTTTATCAACTGGACTAAAGCGTATGCACATGAAAGTTGGTTTTGCTTGGAGTTTGGCTATGATAAACCTACTGATGACAAAGGAGAAGAAATCCCGCTCAAAAGTTTTACAGAAGAAGACAAACGAAGATTCTCATATGAGCAGAAAATGATCGCCTTGATTCAAGAATCGATTCGAGATGATATTTTTTCGTTGTTAAATCATGATGGGTCTTCAAAATCTGTATGGGAAGCTTTACGAGTGAAAGCTGAGGGGGGTAAACAAACTAAGAAAAACAAAATTGCGTTATTAAAAAAGGAATTTGATTTATTCGATAGTTTGAAAGGAGAGACTATTAGACAAATGATTGAACGCTTTTATCACCTAAAAATTGAACTTGAAAGGTTTGGAATTGTGAAAACAAGAGAAGAAATAATTGATAAAGTAATTGAAGCGTTACCACGAGCTGATCAGTGGCAAACGTTTGTGTTTATTTTGAAAAATGATGTCTTATATGACTCAATTTCTCTTGATGTTTTGTTAGAAAAATTGAGAGTCATGACCTTGAGTTACAAAAGCAAAGCAAGATGAGCAGTTCGTCATATCATCAGAATGTTGGTCTGTATTACAAAGGCAATTTACCTTCGGTGAAAGTTGATAGTTCACCAAAGACAGCATTCAGTGGTGAGAAGATGAAAGAACCACAAACAACCTCATCAAGCTACAATTCTGGATATCATTCATCTTCAAAAGCAAGTCCTGAAGATTCTGAAGAAATTCTTAGCAACATTGCTCTTAAACTGAAAAATTCTCCAGCTATGAGCATCAATGCAGCTAAACAGCAAATGAGCTTTCTTGCATCAGTTCTGGAATCATATGAAGGTCTAGTTGCAGGCAAAATAGGAAACTCTGAATTGACCAAAGAAGACTACGACCAGATTGATCCAGAAGAAATGGAGCTCATAGACATTCGCTGGTGTTTGGCAAGTTGCATTCGTAGAGCTCAAAGATATATGGAGATTACCGGGAAACAATCTCTTGGTGGTGCTGCAACTAAATTGGGTTTTGATAAATCCAAAGTGACCTGTTTCAGATGCAAGCAAAAAGCTCATTTCAAGAGAGAATTCAATAATTCTGCAGTCGGAGGAAATGAACGTCCTTTCAATGATGATTACTACCGAAAGGCAATCTACCACCGAAGCAAAGAAGATCCAAAAATTATTGAAGATAAACCCAGAGAAAAGTCAAGAGCTTGTGCAGTTTTCCATGACGATGAAGGATATGACTGGAGTGAAATTCTTCCAGAAGAAGATCGTATTGATTATCGATTCAAAATTAGAACAAAGGAAGATGTAGAAACTCTTCACAAACATGATCATTATGCTCTTGTTGCTGAGATACAGAGAAAACTCGAGAAGAGATTTTGAGAGAGAAATTTTCATTGCTGGATGCAAAATGGAGAAGATGCAGGAAGAATATGAAAATGTTGTTCGAAACAAAAGATGGGATAAAAAAAAGAATGTTTTGTCAACAGAGAAGGTGAACCAGTTGTTCCCAGAAATGACATAGTTCACGATGATGTTCTTCTAGTAATTCCTTGATCCGGCGAATATTATTCAAATGTTGCAAAAGACAAAACATATGTAAAAAGGCTGGATAAAACCATCAGAGATGCGATGACAACAAATCTGAGGAAGAGGAATGAAGAAAGAATGAAGAAGAATATTGAGAATCTGGTGAATGATTTGAAGAAGGTAGCTGAGGAAGTCCAAGTCGAAGCAGTTAAAGAAGAAGATGTGAAGATTGCTGAGGATGTGAAGGTAGAAAAAGTTGAGGAGAATGAAGAGGTTGAGAAAGTTGTTACTGAAGAACAGCAGGTTATAGAAGATGAGAAGAAAGTTGAAGGTTTGATTGAAGTGAAGGATGAGAATTCGAAGGTTGCTGGTGATGCTGGTAATGAGGTTGGTGTTGAAGGAAATCAGACAGATGCAGCAGAAAACACCGAAGTGCCAATCACTGAGGTAAATTCTGATTCTGAAACTCAAATCAAAATCGTTGAACAGTGCAAGAAATGCATGGAAACATGCAGTGCTTGTACTGAAAAAGACGAAAAGTTCAGAACAAGAGATCTTGAATTCACAAAAAAAGAAAAAGTTTTCAAAAATAAATGCAAAGAAATGTTAGAAAACGAAAAGGTTTTGAAAGATAATGACGAAAAACTTTCAGAAAAATGTAAACAATTAGAAAAAGAAAATGAAGTTTTGAAAGAAAATGTTTTGAAAATGACAAAAGAATGTTCTAAAAAAGAAAATGATTGTCAAGAAATGAAAAAGGAATATGATTCAATAAAATTGGCTTATCACATTACAAAAGAATCATATGAAAAAGTAAAAAGTGAAATGAAACTTATTCAATCAAGATTGAAATATTGTTCTGAAACAACTGATACGTATAAGCGAAATTATGAAATAAAGCAACAAGTTGTTAACTCTTACATTGAAGATGTTGCTAAACTTAAGCGTCAGATTGCTGATTTAGAACAGGATAATAACAAGTTAAAAAGTTATCACGCATCGTCATATGTGCTTGAAAGAATTTTCAACATAAAACCGGATGGAATAGATTCTGAGCAAAACAAGAAAGGTATTGGCTCAGAGTTTCATCAAGTTCCACCACCGGAAAAGTTTGTATTTTATGATGATGAAAAGGTCGAAAAAGCTTTCAACATGGTAGATCAATTGCCAGACAATATTGACATAACCTATTCCAAATCTGATGATTCTAGTGATTCAGAGGTGGTAGGTAAGGTCGTTGAAAGTGTGTTGAAAGAAGAGTCAGTTGATACAGGTAAATCTGAATCACAGGATGAAAATGAAGGTAATTTTCATGATGGATATCTGAAAAACTCAAAATCCGAGAAAAATTTGAACGAAGATTCAAAAGGATTGGTTTATACCATGATTGGATCAGACAAATTATTCTTAGATGTTGTATTCCTGATTCAGAATGTGATTTCAGAAAAGGTTGATAAAGTTTTCAAAATGGTTGAAATTGAGAAATCTGAAATTCCAAAGTTTGTTGGAAAAGGTCACAAAACTTTTTATAACAAAGCTAGTTACAAGAAGAAAAACATGAAGGCTGGGTTGGGTTATAAAAAGAAACAAAATCGAAATAAAAATGAACCGTCAAATTTTCAGACAAAAATGAATTTTGTTCATGGAACAAGTTCTGAAGAAGAGAAAGAACTCAAATTCAGGTGTCAGTCTAATGAAGAGTTCTATGCTCAAAAGAAAAAGCAACAACCACAGGTCAAAGACGTGTCCAAGAGAACATATTTCAAGTGTGATCAGATAGGACATCTTGCACGAAAGTGTCCGAATCTGAAACCTGTGGATGTTGACAAAAAGAAGTCTGAAAATGTTGAGAAACAGAAATCTGAGGATGTGAAACATAGGTCGACCAGATATGATTCAAAACAAACTTGGAGGTATAACACAAACAAGTTTGTTTCGAACCAAACTTGGAAATCAAACCCGAATAGGTTCGATTCTAAACAGACCTGGAATTCTCACACACCCAGAGTCAGAACAACTCAAAGTTGGAAAACATCCGTTGATATGACAAAACCCCAAAAGTTTTGGAAACCAAAAGTTGTTGTTCAAAATCAAAATATTCAAAAAGATTCACATTTTTATAAACGAGGTACTCCGAAAGGTCAAACATGGAGTGTTAAAAAACAAGTGACTTTGATAAAAGATGAGAAAGTTGAAGTTAAAGATGAAAAAGTCTTTGTTCAGAATGACAAAGATTTTCCAAAATTGAATGAAGCATATTTTGTTGAAATGCCTAAGGTCAAACAGACCTGGGCTAAATTGTTCAAGTAATTGAGTAGTATGAATGTGCAGGTGCTCAACAAAACCGAAGATTGTGAGATTGGAAGTTGGAGCAGCCTGGCACAACGAGGAGAGGAGGCTGATGAACCCTGTGTTGGTTGAAACAGGGAGTTTGTTTGTTTTCAGTACATAAATAAACAATATTTCAAAAACCCTAAAAATTGAAAAATTTTGAAAAACCAAAAATATGTTTGTTTTTAAATTTGTCAAAAATTAAAAAAAAAATGTTGATCGAATACGCCGAAACCCTCACGGCTGAACAAACATGATTAATTTCACAAGATTGAAAAACGGTTTTCAAACTGTAAAATATCAATGTGTTGTAAATCATGGGGGTACATTATTTTTCTGCAAATCAGTGCATGAGAGGCAGAAAATGGATGGCGAGACAAAGCTATCAGTATCAGGTTGTCAAATTTTTTCTTTAAATGGTTTTGCATTTTAGGGGGAGTAATATTGTTAGAAAATACAAAAACATTTGAAAATTTGAAAAAGTCAAAAACATGATAAAATGAAAATTGAGTTTTTGTGTAAAAAGAGGAAATGATAGTACATCAGTAGACAGTTACAGTTTGCTAAAGAAATGTAATGATTGTATAGCGTTAAACGGTCTCATTGATGATATGCCGATAGGTTTTTATACATTTAGTAAACTTTTTCGGGATATAAACCTAAATTCAAACTTGCTTATTTCGTGGGGAACACTACTTGGATATATAGGTAACCCCTGAAATCTCGTTTGAAGGACCCCTCTTTCTGAGATACTAGGTCTTTATGCTTAGTGATATCTGGGGTATTATCTCGGGCCTTCTGATTTTGCGGAAGCAATGGCCTAGTCCCCGGAGAATACTTTACGCTTGCTTGAAATATAGTCTACCCTCAGCATAAAAATGATGAAACATTGAAAAAATATGCTAATCATGTGCTGCTGAAGAAAATATCCTCTAAAGGGGACACACCAAAAGTCGAGCCGTCATCTCTCTGCTGAACGGAAGTTCTGAGCTGAGCTCTCACGGTCTCGCATTTAACCCCTTACAGATATCATCTAGGTATACTCACCTGTAAGACTGAATATTGGGATCTGGATACGGGAGTATATTCAAGAGGTGGGACACATGAATGAGTTTAAGTTCTTAATACACCTAATTCGTATCCTGAATCAGTTGAAATTTGTGTGAAAATTTAAATGGATCAGTATATCGACAATCTAAGTGAATTGTTTAATTCTTAACGTGTAACTAAGCTCAATGGTACTTGTGACTTGTCAAAAACTGATATGATCATCTGACGCAAACTCAAAACAAAAATATTGTGTGTAAATATGTTTGTAAATATTTCGTTACTGCTTCATATTTCAGAAAATACAAAAAGATTTTTGATTCTGCTTTATTTTCGAACAACCGATGTCTGAAATGCTGAGTTTTAAAATCTAAGTAAGCTGATTGTGTTTCTGAAAATAAAAAAAGTTCATTAATTTGAAACTTGAATTTTTAACAAAAATCAAAAACAGTTTGTGATATCTCCAAGGTCATTAGTTTGGATTTGGATGATTAACTGTGAGGGATTTGGATGCTTATATTGTTAAAAAGCTAGTTTCAGATTCTGTTCGCTGAAACTGCAAAATTCTGAAATTGGTTAAAAAGTGTTAGTTTAGAGAGTTTGAAATTGCTAGGTTACGATTCCTGGAAATTTAAAAAGTTGTTACTTATAAACGTATGAGTGTTGCAGATATTGTACCAGACTACGATCCTGAAAGCTAAGTCTAAGGGGGAGTCTGAAGACGAGCTCAAAGCAAGGGGAGCTTGTAACTGGAAAGAAAGGTGTCGATCCCTAAAGCACGGAAGCTTGACGAAAGGGGGAGCCTAAAGACTTGAAGAAAGATTGATGGATGCTTACAGTGTTAGACAATTTGGAAAGAGCATGAAGACTGATCTAGATTGAAGATGTGTCATGATAAAGACTCGACACTGAAGACTTCGTCAACATCCAAGGGGGAGTCTGTTAGTGCACTATGTCTATTGACTTCGTCTTGTATCGAGTCATGTAATAGGATAGGATAAACCAGTGCTCGGGTGCTAGAAACTGAGTTTTGTGAGTTTTCTAGTAATTCTGCTTGAAACTGCCAATGGCAAGTTCAAAAGGAATTAACATTGTTAATTCCGCTTGAACATGTCTTGTCCATTTCAAACGGAATTAGACTCACTATATATAGGGGTGCTAGGTTGTCATTTGAAACGGAATTACTTCTTGTGTTTGGTAACGAAGTGCTGTCAAATCGTCTCTAGGTGCTGTAAGACTTTCATAATCAATATAAGAGACATTATAATTGAATCGAGTGTCCGTGTCATTGATTCCGCCTTTGATTCGGATAAACAACTCTTCTGATCGACTCATTCAGGTCGTACAACGATCCTACAAAACCAACTTTTTTAATTTCAATCTTTTAACATCTTTACTGATTCAGGTTTTGTCATGTATACTACATTTGTCAAGTTTCTCGATAACCCAGAATCTTTGAAACTGGTATGACATGTTTTTATATACATAGTTTATTTTTATTGAGATATATATTTAACAGTTGTTATGGTTTATATTTTCTTACACTACTTAAAAATTATATACAGGATGTACCTATAGCATTTGCAAATCAAAAGTGGGGAGACCATTGGGAAAAAAATAAGTTGCGAATATATCATGAGTCTGGTAAAAAATGGGTTGTCACGGTCAGAACACAAAATTCAACGCCAATAATAACTGATGGTTGGGACAGTGTTGTTAAAGATCTTAATCAGGGATACTTTGTTGGTTTTCAGATCGTTAGGTGATTTTGGGCTTGAACTTTCATGTTTTGTGGATGGCATGTGTGGTGAATCTTATTTCACGTTTAATCGTTATGCAAGATTTGGTTTTACGGTATGACTATTGATCTTAACTTGAATTCTTTTGCATTTTAAACGTGTCAACACTTATTCTCATAAGTTACATACTTCACGTATAGTATTCATTATTTTTAATTTTATGCTGGTAATCGAAGACTGCTTCATTAAACAATTTTACGTAAACAGCCCACCAAGTGGCAAATATCAAATTTGTTATAAGGGTTCCTATTGGAATGTTGAGGAGTCTAAGTTTGATACCAACTTTGTATTTGCTAGAGGATGGCCGGAAATGTGCAAGGATGTTGGGATACTGGAGGATGATATGCTTGTGTTTAGCAGAATTGATGATGTTGTTTTTGAGTTATTGGTTTATAGAGATGAGACTGAGATTTGCTTCTTGAAGAAACCTGAATCTGATGATGATAGTGTAATTGAGATATCCAAGGCTGATTATGTTGGGAATGTATTCAAGGTACGTATGTATTTAGCATTAGCAGTAAAAGAATTAATTATTTTAGCATTTTATTAATTATTCTATTAATGTTGACCAGGACATCTATGAGGATGATGAAGTTGTGTCTGTAGATGAAGGAAGAACCGTTACTCAGGTACTTACTAAATTATTAAAATTATTTATTTTTAATTTAACACATATAAGAATTTAATGTTTTTACAACTATTAGTAATGTTGTTTACTGATGTTATATTTATGCAATAATGTGTTTAGAAGAAGTTACCAACCAATGCTGAATGCACGTCGAAGAGACGCATGTCTTCATGATTGAACAAAACACAAGATGTAAGTTTACCATCTTAAAGGTTGTTATATTACTATGGTTATTAAAGTTACTCTATGACAACAGGTTAAGAAGAAAGGTAAAGTTACTTCTGAGAGAAAGGAGACAGTCAAGAGTATGACTAAGGGAAATGCTGCATTACCTGTCGACACAAGTGATCATATTGGATGTTCTTCATCTGCTCATAAAGTTAAGGTATTTATACTCACCACTTAATTAGTATATGTTATATAAACTTTTTTTTTCTGCATATATTCAACATTCCTTTAATTCACATGTATATGTTTACTTTTTCATCAAGGGGAAGAGAGCCGGCAACGTTCAGAAAAAGTGTAACCGTAGAAAAACAGTACAAAGACTGCAAAAAAAACATTCTGGACATCTTTTCGACCCTGAGTTCTTTCATTTTGATCACAAAGGAGACTATAGGCTGGTATACCATTTTTTATAACAAACTAACGATTTATGTTTATTTTTCTGACTATTATTTTTTTCCACACAATACATGTAACGTCTTCCTGCTGAAGTTGCCAGACGAGCAGGTCTTTCTGTTGATCTTCATCCCTTTGAAAGTTCAAAACATGGCTGGAGTTGTGGAGGTTTATGATGTCAAGATGGAGTTAAATGAATTGAAGCCACGTTATGCGTTGGACGGTTGGCATAAGTTTATGACTGAGAATAACTTGAGGTTTGGTGATATGTTGCACTTCACGTACGTGTCTTCGCAGCAGAAGATCGTATTAAATCACCTTACCTCAGTTTAACAACGACATTTAAGTATGTTCTGATATCAGATATTATAACTATGAATTTTTTATGGTGATGTTGTATGTTTTTTTTTTAAATTATTAACTTGATGTTTATTGATATGTATGGCTAACATGATAAAACACTGTTATTAGCACTTTGTGTTTTATATATAGATGATATTATGCTTCTTTTTGCTAATAGTAACTGCAATTAGTACAAACTTGGTTTATTAATCGCAAATGTCACATTCTTCTACATTTATGGGTTTATGAATTCAGAATAATGGATGGATATATATGACTGTATTTGGCATGATGATGTTGTGTTTCATGTTGTAAAAACCAGGAAATTGTCATATAATAGATTGCTTTGCCCGATTAGATTACGTGTTAAATTATAGTTCTTTAAGTCATTGTTTCGTTTTCTTGAATTCTATGTAATTTTGTAAAGAAGTACAATAACAAACAGTGGTTTGAACATCTGTTTGCCTTTTGGTCAACAGTTGATGGAAACCCATGTTAGGTTGAACAGTGTTTTGAAGAGGTAAACAGTGTGAGAAGAGAGTAGATCTGATTAAGTTAAACATCTGTTCAGGCTTAAACAAATGTTTGGCCTTAAACAGATGTTTGGCCTTCTATATCAGATGTTTGGACTTAAACAGTTGTTTGACCTTAAACAGATGTTTGGCCTTCTATATCAGATATTTGGACTTAAACAGATGTTTGGCCTTAAACCAAACATCTGTTTAAGGTCAACATATGTTTGACTATTGGTCAACATCTGATTGAATTTTGTTGAACATCTGCTTGAATTTTGGTCAACATCTCATTTAGTATTCAACAGAACTTTGAATAACTCAACATCTGTTTAATTCGTTGTTTCGTTTTCTTGAATTCTATGTAATTTTGTAAAGAAGTACAAGAACAAACATTTTTACAAAATCCCAAATCACCCGATCATGTAAGTGCATTGAAGTAAAAGTGGAAATGATGTTATTCATGAGGTCCTGTTGTGCTTTTGTTTGACCTCTAATATGGGTTCACGATCTATTCCGGTGATTTGAAGACATTGTTGTTGAATCCAATGAGATGCTTGATGTAATGAGGTCGTATTAATAACAAATAGTAATTAATATATCTAAGTTTCCCGAGCTCGGGAAGCAATCTCGGGTAACAACCTAGTAAATATATATCAAGCTTTCTTTGTGTGAAAGACATCTATAAATAGTGTGCAAAGTGAGGTGTCTATTCACAGCTTTCAAAAAACCCTAGCCCTAGCTACACTACAACCTTCCTTCTTTCTAGCTCATTCACCTTCCTTTCTATTTTAGCTCACTAGCAGCTGTACACGGAAGATGGGGGTTCCTTATTTGTGGGATTTTGCTACAAATCTCCTTTGATTTCTCAAATGCCTTCCTATATATACACTAGTACAAAATGAAGCATTAGACGCGCTCCCAAATATTTTTTAGACGCGGGCTTGGCAAAAACCACGTCTAAAAACCCTTTCCCACATTTCCATACTCATAAATAAGTCATGAAACCATTTTACTAATTAAATATATATTTAATTATTATTTGTAGTCACGGTCTCTGCAATAAGCACGTCTAAAAACCCTTTCCCACATTATGAAACCATTTTACTAATTAAATATATACTAGTTGATGCCCTGCCCCACGTTGCGGAGTGATGGCCGAATAATTCTCAACCAATTAAAAAAATAGTATTATATTCTATTTTGAACTGGGGGCAAAATCATAATTTTGAACCGAAGGTAAAATCGTAATTTTGAACCAGGGGAAAACCATATTTTTATTTTGAACTGGGGGCGAAAACGTATTTTTGAAATGAGGGTAAAATCGTAATTTTGAGCGGGGAGCAAAAGCATATGCTTAATTTTGGGGGGGGGGGGGGGGCAAAACGTAATTTTAAAGTGGGTGTAAAATAATAAACTGGTGTAAAATCGTAATTTTCAGCTAGGGAAAAACATATTTTTATTTTGAACTGGGGCAAAACCGTAATTTTGGCAGAGGGTCAAATCGTATTTTTTCTACCGAGGGCAAAATCGTAATTTTAAGCTAGGGCAAAAGGGTAAATATATTTTTAACTGAGGGCGAAAACGTAATTTTGAACAGACGGCAAAATCATAATTTTAAAGCGGGGATAAGATTATAAATTAATTGGGCCTAGGGAATGTCAGGCAGGTGCCTAACACTATTCCCCTTGCCGCCCCTTTCCTCCAATCAAGGGGAGGCACCATTCCCGCCGACCTTTGTATTTGTTGTGTTTAGGTAAAAGGTAATAGGTAATTTAATAATTATTTTTAATCGCGGTCTCCACTAAAACCCTAAGACCGTGGGGTATGGTGGGGCGGGGGGTTTGGGGCATGGGTTGACACGTGGATTATGGGGGCACTCAATACACAAACCCAAGTTGTGGGGGTATGGTGGGCGTGGCTTGGCTGGCGTGGCCAAGCCACGTCAATTTTTTTTTATATATATATATGGGATTAGGTTCAAGAGTGAACACTAGTGTTGCTTGCAAACTGAGTGAACTAATCCTGGCCATACACGTGTGTAGATCAATGGCCAGGATTTGATGTTGAAATACACTGGTGTATTTTACGATTTGATGATGAGATCCTGGCCATACACGTGTGTAGATCAATGGCCAGGATTTGTTCACTCAGTTCGCAAATACATTAGTGTTCACTCTAGAACCCCATCCTATATATATATATATATATATATATATATATATATATATATTATAACCATTAAAAACAACATAAACATACATAATAATTACAAAAACCATAGTATCAAAATAAAAAAAATCATTCTTCGTCGTCTTCGTCGGTTTCGAACCCATGAATCGTTGAAACATGATCCACCAAATCAGATCGAAGGTTGTGATGTATATCCCTTGACTTGATCAAAAATTCATTTGACGCTTTATATTCGTCTGTAACTGTTACGTTACCTGGTTGGGGGTCATCGTCATCATAGTAGGTAACGACCGCTCTACCTTCATCCTCCAAAATTATGTTGTGAAGAATGATACATGCGTACATCACGTTTCCAATCTGATCCTTGTCCCATAGTCGACGAGGCATTGCCAATATTCGCCACCTTTTCTTCAAAACACTGAATGCTCGCTCTACGTCTTTACGTGCAGCCATTTGGACCCTGTTAAACTTTAATCTCTTTGGATCTATGGTACCGTGTCTTGTGAGTGATTTTACGAAAACCCCCCACTCTGGGTAAATCCCATCAACTAGGTAGTACCCATACACGTACTCAACCCCGTTTACAAAGAAAGTTCCTTTGGGTTCTATACCATTTACCCGATCATTGAAAAGGGGCGAGTGGTTTATAATGGTAATATCATTATGTGAACCTGGCATATCGAAGAACGCATGCCATATCCAAAGATCTTTGGACGCAACCGCTTCAAGCATGATGGATAGGATAGGATAAACCAGTGCTCGGGTGCTAGAAACTGAGTTTTGTGAGTTTTCTAGTAATTCCGCCTGAAACTGCCAATGGCAAGTTCAAACGGAATTAACATTGTTAATTCCGCTTGAACATGTCTTGTCCATTTCAAACGGAATTAGACTCACTATATATAGGGGTGCTAGGTTATCATTTGAAACGGAATTACTTCTTGTGTTTGGTAACGAAGTGCTGCCAAATCGTCTCTAGGTGCTGTAAGACTTTCATAATCAATATAAGTGCGGTCGTGACCTTTTGCCACGTACTAAATCCTAATTGCCCGGTTACATCCGATTTTTGTTGGAAATAAACATACTTCTCCTCAAGATCTCTAGATATTCTTAAAAATAAGTTTCTACTCATACGAAAACGACGCCTAAACATTTTTTCATCATACTTAGGTTCCGCTGAGAAGTAATCGCTTAGCAACAAATTGTTAGTGGTGTGCCGTTCACGAGCGATGTACCTCCTCCGTTTAGGTTGTGGAGTCTCTTCCTCATCGTCTTCCACGATAGCTTTCACCACTGTCGCGATCGTTTGTAGAAATATTTCCGCACCATCGTCAGATGATGATGACGATTCACTTGAACTTGAAGAACTCATGGCAAGATTGTGTTTTTTGTGTTTAATATTGTATGAGAAAAATGGTAAATATAGTAAGGTATTTATAAAGGAAAAACATTTTTTTTTAAATTAATGCCCAACGGCTAGCCCAAACGGCTAGTTTTATTGGCCAATCACATCCCGCCAAGTCAGTCTCGTAGCCCCACCCCACGCCCAGCTTTAAACTCCTGCCCCTTGGGCCACGCCGAAACCCAAGCCCACCCGGGGTGGTGGCATGGGCGTTTTCAGCCCACCCACGGCCCAACCCCCGCCCCATACCCCACAGTCTAACTATCGCATAAAAGCAGCCCCCTTTTTTATCTTCTTTCCTCTGTTCGACACTTCCCTCCTCTTCTCTAGGGTTTCTTTGCAGTTTTCATCATTAGGGTGGTGTTTGGGATTCCTTATTTTCCCTCAACTTTTAACTTATTGACTTTTATAAGTAATAAATTGGTAAAATAGTGTTTGGCAAAATAAGAAGACTTTTAAAATGCCTTTTAGTTTACTCTTGATAAGGGGGTTTTTTTGAGAAGTCATGATTTCTCACTTCTCAAACCCCAAAAATCTTTTTTATGAACAAAATCCCCATTAAACCCCTCCACAACTACAGAGACATCTGCCCGCCAACATCCCCATTTCATCTCCAACTACCCAGCAATTACTCCTCTCTGTTCATCAATTACACCAGACTGTTCTCTGTTCATCCGCAAAATATAGTAACATTGATTGTCGATCGAATGTTTTGTTCATCTGTGCCAACATCCTCATTCATCATTAATCTTCAATTTCTTCAACTACTCATCTCTGTTCTCATTAAGCTTCAATTACTCCCCCATCTACCACTCTTACATCTGCCCTATATCTACCAACGAACATCAAGCAATCGACACACCAGCTTACCAGCGACATCAGCAGGTTCGATTTGATCTGTTTGTTTTCTTCGATTTGATCTGTTTGTTTTGAAGATAATTTAGTTAAGTGTTATATGTGTTTGTTGTTCGTGTAGTAGTGGTGATGATTGACGGTTATGAAAGTAGGATAGTTCGTATTTGGAAGAATTAGGTTAGATTGAAGTTTTATGACAAAAACTGTGTTTAATTAGTTGCTGATGCAGTTTTGCACTTTTGCTTTGATGTGTTGCGAAAATGTGTGAATTCTGTTTAGTGACTTTTTACTTTGCCCTAGAAATGTACTTACTTTTTTCTTGTCCATAAGTTATTCACTATTGTAATCAAATGAAAGCACATTGAGTTGTTATTTACCAGTCATGAAACCTCCATAATATCCTTTCTCGTTCTAAATATCTAAATTATTCGCTGTTGTAATCAAACGATGCAATATCTAAATTTGTTTAGCATTTATGCTTTAAGTTGCTATGTTTATATATCTGCCTTTTATCTTACTAAATTTTAATACATCAATAGACATATATTGATATCAATTTGTTTAGCATTTATGCTTTAAGTTGCTATGCCATATGTGGCCATATGCTTGAGAGTACTACATTAACTGATGTTTATCGGTATTCAGTAAATGGATGAAAACAAAGGAATTTTAGGGCGATTTCGAGGCTTCTAAGCCGCACAAGGTCAAGATATCGTACTATTTGAAGAATAGGCTAATGTTTCTTCTTGAACAAGTGATTAGGGTATGTTGATAGGTAACACAAACTCTTTTAATTGTTTTGATTTTAATTACTTTAGATCTGTGGTGGAGAAATTGATTTTTTGCATCTGAAACCAGGGTAATATAGCAAATGGAAGGTGGAAATCACTAACTTAATACAACATTCAAGTTCACAAGTTGGTAATTTAGTTGTAATTTTTTATCTGAATTATTATGAGTAAATTGATATTGATTATGGTCGAAATCAGGAGGTTTCAGATGATTATAATTTTAATTGAGCTATACATGCTTGTCATTAAATTTGTCAGATCTCTAGTTTTCTTTTCGACCGGTGACATCCACAAGTCGCTAGGTAACGCCTTTTGATTCTTTTGTTTATAAACTCTAGATGTTTATATGTATGTTGGTCGGTTATTTAATCGAGATATTGTGGCTGTATTTGTGGGCACCTATGATGATCTTGGTGTTTACAGGTTTACTTGTAGTATAGGATGTATGAAAGTCACGTATGATAATGGTTCGGTTTCAGTTTTCGATGATCATAAACTAACGGTTTGGCTCACGTTTTGAATTAAAAACCGTCAAAACCGGACCACAAACACCCCTAATTGCATCTACTGTTAAAAATTTTTATTATTATTTGATTGTGTGTATTAACTGATTATGTATTGTTATTGCTATATATTGATTGTATGCATATACATCTAGATAACCTTTAGAGTATACCCATGCGGAATTTATCTAATAGAGATAAATTTCGGATTGTCCCCATTTTGGGACTGCTTTTTGAATATTCTATCTCATTAGGATGTGTATATATTTTAACGGGTTGGCTGTTTAAGAAAAAATCGGATTATAACACGACCTTAGGTAACCGTATAGAAAACGAAACCGCAATAATATTATATCAACCACACATACGTTTGGGGTGTCAAAAAGTTCTAACATCATAATGCTCGACTATAAGATGCAAATTGGCTAATTCACAAAGCTTCCTAATCTTTCAATTACTAAATCACTAATGGTAAACAATTAATAATTACTAAACATACATGAAAAACCTTATTGAAATAAGCTATTTGGGGCTTATAAGAAGCTATGATCTCAAGACTATGAGCAGTATTCCACATAAAATAACAGTAACCAGATTAACATTAGCTTGGAAAACAATAATCCACTATGTACATAATCTGAGAAAAAAAATAGAGCATTATTTTGTTTTAATAATCCAACACACACTTGACAGTTAAATGTTGGAACTTGAAAGTTGAAACTGAGCAAAAACAGGATATTATTTTGAATGAAATATGCTTTAATCAAGTCCACAATTATTTCAGCAACTTTTTGCTTTGTTAATCCAACAATTATTTCATATTGGAGCTAATTTTTTCACAAAACAATCTGAAAGCATAAAACTCAAAACAATCGAAATGGGTGAATTAACGCAAAACGTCTATCTACTCATGAAGCGGTTAATTCAATAATATTGGTTTTAAACTTGGTGACATGTTTTGATTATGTGTTTAGTTTTTGTTATATCGTTTCCTGAATTTTTTTTCTTTTTATTAGAATCACCAGCAAGAATATTGTATATTTTGGTCAGTTTGAACCTCTAATGATGAGTTAAAAAGCAATTACTTATTGAGATACCCATATATGCAAGTCGTGATGCCACAAAAGTAACTAAGCTCGTTCATTATATACTTTCCCTTTTAATAGTTTTCTAACCTCTTCTTCATTTTATTGTAGTTCAGAAACACTATTACTCCCAAAGCCATAGCCACAGTCCACTTGATTGAGTTAGCTGTATCTTCCCAAATCTTCAGCTTTAAATTCATTCAACAACCCATATGAGGTAGGAATTTTGTTTCATTAATTGTTAATATATTTTTACTTTTAGTTAATTTCATTCATGTATTAATTGATTATATGCTGTTAATTGTAGTTAAAAATTGAGGAATTATAGTTTCGTCAACTCTTCATTCTTTCACCAATTTAAAGGTACAGAAATTCTATTCATATTTCATTTGTTGTTATATATATTGATTGTATGCATATACGTCTAGATCTAGATAACCTTTAGAGTATACCCGTCCGAAATTTATCTAATAGAGATAAATTTTGGATTGTCCCCATTTTGGGACCCAGGTGCCGTGGCTGCCGCCTTTTTTATTGAAAAAAAACTACACTTGATTAACTAACTACTTAAGGACTAGAGAAACCATTGTCTTCAAGCATGCGAAGGGTTGTAGATAGCCACTTGGGTGAGCCACCTAAAAACCACTGAGCCAACAACCCCAACAACACAAAGGATCAAATATGTGAGACATCCGTCTTCATGATTGTTCATGCACGGCACAAAATTAAGAACAAAAGCAAACACCGTAGTGACGATTTCTATAGGTGTCACACCCCAACCGATGGCGGAATCATCGGGGCGCGGCACTAGGCGAATCAGATTGCTCAAGAGAATCCATAACAACTATATTGCGATAATATTTAATACATTCATTATCCCATACTAACAAATAATACCATCACGTAAGTTATCACAGATTTCTTGTCCTCTCGAACAATACAAATCCGACAACCTAGATTTTAGTGGAGTTTCTAGACTTCCTAGCTTGATTTGATATAGTCTGCGAGCTAGCCTGCAACATACGTTAAAAGATTTGTCAATACAAAAGTATTGGCGAGTATACAGGTTTGATAAGTATAGCATAGTAGATTAAAAGTGCTGCGAATTTCCACATGCATAAACGTAATACACGACATATATACTCACAAAACTGATACTACCAACTAAGTCCTCGATGCTCGAATGTACGATGGCATAACTAGACCCCGTCGGGCGCAATAGTACTATACTAGTCTTGGTGGGACGTCGCGAGTATAAGCCCTAGCACATATGCAACTAGCATCACGTATATCTATGCATAACAGTTATTCGCAAGTGATAATTCGATTGATTGAATAGTTCGATTGATGAGTTCGATTTGTTAGAAACGTATGTTACACCCAAAATTCGATTAAAAAGGGGTCAAGTATACTCACAGTGCGTATTTAGCGAGATTACAACTTGATTGAGTCGGTTGCGAGTACGTCTATACTGATCCTTGAAGAATAGAGTAAACAATATACGGTTAAGCGAGATTACCCTTGAAAAGTTATTCATTTGATTGGACTGTTCCCATCCGTGCGGATGGACAGGTCACCCGTCCGGATGACAAGTCATCCGTCCGGATGGGTGTGCGTGCGGATTGACCTTGTGCGTGCGGATTGGTGTGCGCGCGGGTGACATATCATCCGTGCGGATGACATGTGCGTGCGGACTGACATGTCATCCGTGCGGACTGACATGTCATCCGTACGGACTTGTGTCATCCGTGCGAGCTGACATGTTGTCCGTGCGGGCTGACATGTTGTCCGTGCGGACTGACATGATGTCCGTGCGGACTGACATGATGTCCGTGCGGACTGACATGTTGTCTGTGCGGACGGGCACGTCTGTTTCGCACTCTGAGCACTGATTCGAGTGTTTATCGGAAGGAAATACGTTCGTTTTTACTAGGGTAGTGTGATTTCGCACTAACACTTGAAGTTCCGTCAATTCCGACTCATTCTAACGGCCGGGAATCACCCCGTTCCATCAGATCTGACCGTTCATGGTGGTTCTTCATGGTTAACTCGAAATCGCACAGATTTAGGTGAGGTTTTGTCATTAAAACATGTAGAAATCACCTGGATCTGAGTCGTTTATAGTGAAATGAGACCCCAACTTGAAGTTCATAAGAACTCTTGGTGACATCACCTCAAAACGCCTCAAATCCGTAGATTTCACGGTTAGAATTCGAGTTTTGAAAGATAGAATGATGTAGATTCGAGTGTAGATTGTAGAAGTACAAGTCTTAGGTTGAAATCTTACCGGAATCGCGAGGAAATCGAGAGAAAAGGGTCTTGGTGCGCGTGTGGTTGAACAGGAGCTGTCACATCACTTGAATAGTGGTGTGGCAGGCTATTTATAGGCGAAAGAGGAGAAGAAGAGGGATCAGGCCCGGATAGCCCATCCGTGCGGATGGCCAATCCGTGCGGATGGCCCATGCGTGCGGATGGCCATCCGTGCGCATGTCCATCCGTCCGGATGGTCCATCCGTCCGGATAGACATCCTGACGATTGGAATTTCCCGATTTTGATCGTTTTGATAGTTTTTCCCATCCGTGCGGATGGCCAATCCGTGCGGATGGCCCATGCGTGCGGATGGCCATCCGTGCGCATGTCCATCCGTCCGGATGGTCCATCCGTCCGGATAGACATCCTGACGATTGGAATTTCCCGATTTTGATCGTTTTGATAGTTTTTCGAAGCGCGTACGTCCATAATTAGTTTATATTATCAATATATTGTTATTATTATATTATTATATATCTCTAGGGGTCGTATTTACGTATCCGTAATCCAAAGTTTCGATAATTAACAATCGGTTTCCGTTCGAGTGTGCGATGAATAGCGACGTTTCACGGCCATCAAGGAGGGTAGTATAAGTCCTCTCTCGACGTCCTCGTGAACGTTATTGCGAGTTGTGCCACAAAGACTGACGGGGTACCGTTTACTCGTATTGTCATCATCGTCATGACGACTGGAGCTACAGTACTCACCCGAGAGTCCTTGTTAGCGTTAATTGTTTAAGTTCGACCCATCACGGCCACTGAGGAGGGTAGAATAGGTCCTCACTCACTGCCTCCGTGAGTGTTAGTGTGATAATAGTGTAGTATAGTGATATTGTATTTCGAAAATATGCGATTATCCTTCGAATAGCGATATATATACGATATGGTTACATTATGATCCGAATCTCTGGTGCTAGGCGTAACGAGTATAACGAGTAGTAACAACGCACAAAAGTGCGGGTTGTTACAATAGGGAACAACACAAAACTAATATATTTTATATTATAAACTTCCCTCGCCACAGTGGGAAGCAATGCCGAAAAACCTCCATAGGAAGCCGCTACAAAAGGCGCACCTACGACAAAGAGTCCCTTCATGCACAAAGCCTGGCCAACAACCATAGTCATTCAGCTCAAAAAAAGAAACCATGGTCTACCCAAACCGAACCTTCTCTGCACCGCATCACTAGACCCATCCAACAACTAAACACATCATGAAACCACAAGTAGCGGATAAGGACAGTAGATTCTTTACTTCCTGGTCAGAAAGGTTACCGTCTTTACCAAATTCAAAACAACTTCTCCATAAGATATTCCTTTGAAGCCATTGGGAAGACGCATGCAAAAGCAAAAGCCCAAAACCGAACTGTGTCCAGCTGCGCGGATGCAGCAGCCGATGATGCCGCGGCTGTGGCTGTCGGTGAAAATGAGGGTGTTATTGGTTCTTTTAGAGCTTTATTGGCGCAGTTGGCCACAATTTGGTTCTGAGCTTTTGCATGCGTCTTCCTAATGGCTTCAAAGGAATATCTTATGGAGAAGCTGTTTGAATTTGGTAAAGACGGTAACCTTTCTGACCTAGAAGTAAAGAATCTACAGTCCTTATCCGCTACTTGTGGTTTCATGATGTGTTTAGTTATTGGATGGTCTAGTGATGCGGTGCAGAGAAGGTTCCGTTTGGGTAGACCATGGTTTCTTCTTTTGAGCAGAATGACTATGGTTGTTGGTCAGGCTTTGTGCATGAAAGGACTCTTTGTCGTAGGTGCGCCTTTTGTGGCGGCTTCCTATAGAGGTTTTTCGGCATTGCTTCCCACTGTGGCGAGGGAAGTTTATAATATAAAATATATTAGTTTTGTGTTGTCCCATATAGAACTCGTCACTGCGGTGTTTGTTTTTGTTCTTAATTTTGTGTCGTGGATGAACAATCATGAAGATGGATGTCTCACATATTTGATCCTTTGTGTTGTTGGGGTTGTTGGCTCAGTGGTTTTTTGGGTGGCTCACCCAAGTGGCTATCTACAACCCTTCGCATGCTTGAAGACGATGGTTTCTCTGGTCATTAAGTAGTTAGTTAATCAAGTGTAGTTTTTTTTTCAATAAAAAAGGCGGCAATCACGGCAGCTGGGTCCAAAAATGGGGACAATCCGAAATTTATCTCTATTAGATAAATTTCGGACGGGTATACTCTAAAGGTTCTCTAGATCTAGATGTATATGCATACAATCAATATATATAACAACAAATGAAATATGAATATAATTTCCGTACCTTTAAATTGGTGATAGTATGAAGAGTTGACGAAACTATAATTCTTTGGTTACTTTCGGTTAACCGATGGTAAAAAAAATATCCGTTAACCGCCTTTCAGTTAATTCGGTTTTGTCGGTTTCGGTTAACGGTTCGGTTATTGCACACCCCTAGGACCTTGAATTTTAGAACCTTTGAGTTCATAAAAATAACAAGGGAATTGGCCTGTAATAATGCCAACTAGAGATCATTGGCCATTAAAAGTCTCACCTTTAAATATTACCCCCACCAGTCTCACATTTCACCTATTTTTCCTACACCGGTCCCCCGTTAAAAAAACTTAACGGAGTTATGTTTTTTTTTCCAAATTACAAACAGTTTTTAGGGCTTTTTGATCAGAACGACGATACGAGTCCATAGATGTAAAACTTACTTCGAAACAGTGCTCCAAACGATGAAAATGACGCTTCAATTCGGGTGTTTAAATTTCCAATTAACAAATATCAAGTCATTTGGAGCACCATTTTGAGTTAAGTTTTACATTAATGGACTTTTATCGTCGTTCTGATCAAAATGCCTAAAAAAATCTGTTTGTAATTTGGAAATAAGTTTATGTCCGTTAAGTTTTTTTTTTTTTTTTTTTTTTTTTTTTTTTTTTTTAACGGGGGACCGGTGTAGGAAAATAGGTGAAAGGTGTGACTGTCAATGGCCAATCACCTCTAGTTGGGAGTATTACAGACCAATTAGTTGAAGATTTTATATAATAATTTATTTTCATGTTGAAAGTTTTACGTAAGAATTCAATTCTTTCAGGTTGTATGGAAATAAACAACATGAATTAGAAATTAATATGAATAAATGAGATTAAAAGGGGCCCGTTTTTTGTGACATTCAAGATATTAGCGTATCATATCCTAAACCGATAGATCCACACGGATTTAAGCAAAAATATTAACAAATCTTTCTCATTTTTCTTGAAAGCCTCTCAAGCCCTCTACTCTTCGTTTGAATTCCAGTCGCTGAGGATAGCCGCTAAGTAACCACCATGCTTCTTTTGTTGTTTGTCGGTTTCTTTGTCACCATAGAACCGGAACTTAGCGAGCTTAGCTGTTCATCTTACTGATTTGTTTCGGTGTCGCCATCGAGGTATTGCAACCATGGTTCATACATATAAGTTATGACAATACATGCAATACACAAACATGCATCTGATTGATTGAGTGGTTTAAGAAAAGGGAGCGAATATGTTTTAGTATTGGATTCTGGTTATGAATTTTGGGTTAACAGTAGGAAGAAGATGAAGCTTTTATAAATCTACTTTTATATTCATACTAATCTCGATCTTCTCAACGTCTCACAACATCCTTAAATGAGGTATCTTTCAAAATATCTTCGTAAATCTATATATACATTATAATAAAACAAAACAGGCTATGGCCACTTGGTAGCCATTTACACCACTTATTGTCACGTGTAGTTCTCTTACGCCTATTTTCGTTGATTTAGGCGCCAAACAAATTCTCTTAAACACGTCCTCTTATTCATTCTCTTTCATAATTGTCACATTCCAAACCTTAGATCTCTGTCGCTTATGTTGGATATCAAGCCTTCAAAATTATGAACAAAACACTACACTTATTGAGATTTGTGTGTAAACTGAGAAAATAAAATAGTTTTAGAGAATAATATTCGATGCAAAGCAAAAAGGCAAACTTTTATTTAATAAACCAATGGCGATAAATAGCCTACAACTCAACATGCGAAAATAATAAAGATAAAACTAAGTCATCCTAAAGAATCGTAGACTTCAACCAACTTCCCAATATTCACATGCTTGGTCAATCTCCACGTTTTCTATTTTATTGGAACACTAAATAAAACAAACAAAAATACTAATTAATAAAAACCTAAATAACCAGCTGACCAGATTGAACCGTAACCCATGAACCGTACCCGTCCAATCGTTATGTCAAGATTATCCAACAATCACCCCTATAATCTTGACATCGACTCGTTTCTTCAAAGTAGGGTCGGTTCTTCCTCTTCTATCAAATTTGCTTCTTTCTCTTCATCCTTCCATTTAGTGCACTCGTAACCAAAATGCCCAAATGCTCCACAATTGAAACATCGAAACCTGCTTTTATTACCGCCTCGACTCGTACCTCTTCCTCGACCTTTTTCACCTCTACCATAGCTTCTTCCATGACCTCTTCCTCGTCCGCTACTCTCACCATACTTTTGTTCGGCCATCAAGAGTTGGCCTTGCTCTTCTACCTTTTCATCATGGTTTTTTCTTCTTTCTTCATACGCCTTAAGCCTTCCAACCGCTTCATCAAAGAGCATTGAGTCCAAATCGAAGCATTGCTCAATTGAAGTTACAATTTGAAGATAGGACTTTGGCACGCATCAAGTAGCCTCCTCACCATTTCTTCTTCTTCAACTTTGTGCCCGAGACTCCTCAACTTTGAAACCAGTACGCTCACCTTAGTAGCACCATCATCAACAAGCTCTCCTTCCTTCACCCGCAAACCATCAAGCTCTATTCTTAATCTTGCAATTCGAGCCGCCCTCACTCGATCTACACCCAAGTATCGTGTTTTTAACCCATCCCACACTCTCTTTGGATCCGTGTGACTCGACATTTGCAACACCATCTCCTCCGGTATAGCTTGAAATAGGAAGGCGAGTGCTTGTTTTGATTTCTTCGAGTCTGGGTCTTCACCTAATGCCCTCGGTTCGATCGTCTCCAAAAGACCATGTGCATCCAAGATGGACTTAACCTTGATTGCCCATACCGGATAGTTAGTTGCAGTCAAAGTCGGAACTTGGTAAGACATGGAACCCGCTTCTTTTGCTTGTACCATCGCCATTCTTCACTTTCTTTTTTTTCGATGTTTGAATCGACTGATCTTTCTTTCTTTCTTTGTCGATTTCTTCTTTCCTGGTCTCTTTCTAACTGGTTTTTCTTCCTGAGTTGCACCTGGCTTTCTTCTTTCTCTTTCTCACTGCACCTCTCTTTCTTCTTTCTAACACAAGTTGCAACTATCTTTCTTCTTTCTTTGCTGACCTAAATCAGCTTCTTTCTTTCTTGCGAGAATCTTACATAAGCTCGCTTATCTTTCTGCTTCTATCTTCCAAAGATCGAGCCTCTGATACCAAATGTTGGATATCAAGCCTTCAAAATTATAAACAAAACACTACACTTATTGAGATTTGTATGTAAACTCAGAAAAGAAAATAGTTGCAGAGAATAATATTCGATGCAAAGCAAAAAGGCACACTTTTATTCAATAAACTAATGGCTATAAATAGCCTACAACTCAACCTAGGAAACATGTGAAAATAATAAAGATAAAAGTCATCCTAAAGAATCGTAGACTTCAACTAACTTCCCAACGTTCACATGCTTGGTCAATCTCCACGTTTTCTATTTTATTGGAGCACTAAATATAACAAACAAAGATACTAATTAATAAAAACCTCTAAATAACCAGCTGAACAGATTGAACCGTAACCCATGAACCGTACCCGTCGAACCGTTATGTCAAGATTATCCAACACCTTACCCCTTCCGCTTTCTACTTCTCAAAATAACCATAGATTCCATCCACCATCTTAGATTTGCATTTAGGATACCGCATAGAGAGAAAGGGGACCAGAATGGAGAGAAGGTGATGGAGGGTTTCAACAACAGGTGTTCCAGTTAGGTTTTAGACGATCCACAAGGGGTGCTCAGATGATAGAGATGAGGGTTTAAAGGTGAACAGACGGTGGTGGTTGGAGCTATAGCCACAATTCCGGTCAGCTAGGGTTTCCTCCACAATAAGCGGTGGTGGTTGATGATAAGAGAGATGATGGTGGTGGTGGTTCTGGCTATGACTAATGTGACCGGTGGTGCAATGTTACAGGTTAGGATGTTTGGTAATTTGTTATGTATTC
Source organism: Helianthus tuberosus (assembly GCA_030545235.1). Taxonomy (NCBI): domain Eukaryota; kingdom Viridiplantae; phylum Streptophyta; class Magnoliopsida; order Asterales; family Asteraceae; genus Helianthus; species Helianthus tuberosus. Next base: position 5,455,048 of record CM060432.1, read on the forward strand.
GTCAGATATGGTTTTAGCTGGTTTTTGTGGTTAAATATTGTTTCTTTTGCTTTCATCCGTTTATTTTAGTTGCTATATTCGAAAATTTGTTGTGGGTTTTTGTATGGATTTATTTGGATGATGTACTTTTGCCTACAGTAACATAGTCTCACATCAAGAAGTTACATTTTAATGGACATTATGATTGTTCTTATAGTTTTGTAGGAATATGATAATCACTTCCTTGATCTCTTATTCACAATACTGATGAATATATATACAAGAACCTGTACTCTAATCATGGAGAAATAATCTCGACTATAATTACATATTTATCCTTTACAAATATAACAGGGAATAATATATATGCTAATAAATATATATGCTAATACTCCCCCGCAGTCGAAGCGGGAAGAGACCGAATGCAGAGACTGGAGCGGAAGTCTTCAAAGAGAAGCTGTGGCAAACCTTTCATAAAGATGTCGGCAATCTGATGTCGAGTTGGGATGTAAAGGATGCAAACATGACCTCGTTGTACATGTTCACGAACAAAGTAGATGTCTAATTCAATATGTTTTGTTCGTTGATGTTGAACCGGGTTGCCGGACATGTATATGGCGTTGACATTGTCACAGTAAACCAAAGTGGGACGAGACAAGGGCCGCCGTAGCTCAAGTAGAAGGTTACGAAGCCAACAAATTTCGGACAGTACATTTGCAACCCCATGATATTTGGCTTCAGCACTAGAGCGTGAGACCGTTGGTTGACGTTTGGAAGACCAAGAGAGAAGGTTGTCACCTAAGTTAACGCAATAGCCTGAAGTGGAACGACGGGTGTCTAGGCACCCCGCCCAGTCCGCGTCCGTGTAAGCCAAAAGAGACAAGTTGGAGGGCTTGCTTATCGTAAGACCAAGAGAGGTTGTGCCCTTAACATAACGGAGTATGCGCTTCAAGGCATCCCAATGGGCGGTCCGCTTAAATCTAAAACAATATATTAAAAACCGGTCCAACCATTCTTAAAATCGGTTTGACTGACCGGTTTCCCGGTCCAACCTTCGGGTCGCCGATTAAATGAATTTTCGTTCCGATACCATGACCCGAACCTACTCAACATTTGGTTCCCGGTCCGACCCGCCTGTCCGGTTCGGGTCTAAGAACAATGGGCTACACATATTCATATCTATAGATTTGGTGAATTTAAATTTTGTGTAATCTCCTGACACATGCAACACACATAGATATGGACACACAACATTTTAGTGGTCATATAATATGTAAATAACATGTATCCGTGTGTGTATTTGAATCTTTGTATAAAATTTCTAAGACATCGTGTGTATACACACACATATATATATACACAAACAGAGTCGGGTAAGTGTCCGTGTCAAATAAATATGGCCATACACGTATATAAGAATAATTAAGAGGTTGCAAGTCTTGATTATAAGAAAAACGAAGTGAAAGCAATGGTTTGGTGAGGTCGCTTTCTTGAATAAGGAAGAATATCAGAGATTGTTGACTACTCTACCCAATCAGATTCCAACAATTTTCTTTTCTTTAAATCTTTTTTTTCTCTATTTTGTTATCATTATATGGTACAAGTTGTTTTATGCAATCTGTACACCATTGTTTTAAAGAGAAAGAAGAAATCACAAAGCAAATAGAGGATTCATACTTGCAACAAAATAATTTTGTGTCTTTGACTTTTAAATATTTATATATTTCTTGTATTTCTAGATTTAAACATAAACTTGTTTGTTTCAAAGTGTTTTTATAAAAAAAAAAACACAAGGACCAACCAGGCATTTAACTCTCTTATTTACTAAACATGGTTTAATAAACAAACAAATAAGACAAATTGTAGAGGATTAGGTTGACGGTTTTAGAAGGCAAATGTAGGGTTAGTTTTTTGCAGTTGGTCAAATGTACATGGGTAAAAATGGATATAAAGTGGTGACCCATAATGATGAAAGTTAGTTGTCTAGTTTAGGTTCATTCTTTTGACTAAAAGTATCTTCTGATACATAACTCACGCATATATACATACACACATACATGATAATGGCAACACCAATGTTTTCAGAACCGGACCAGAAGTCGAACTAGTATCCTTGCCGGTTCAATGGTTCAACCGCTCGAACCGGACGTAAGAACCGGAAGGTGTGGTAAATATTATAAAATTTAATAGCGATAAATCTAAAAGACATATTATAAACCGGTCCAACCCTTCTTAAAACCGGTTCGACCGACCGGTTTCCCAGTCTAACCGCCGGGTCTCCGACTAAATGTATTTCTGGTCCGATACCATGACCCGACTCAACCTCCGGTTCCCGGTCCGACTCGCCTGTCCGGTCTGGGTCTAAGAACAATGGGCTACACATATTTATATCTCATATACTATAGATTTGGTGAGTTTAAATTTTGTGTAATCTCTTGACACATGCAACAAACATAGATATGGACACACAACATTTTGGTGGTCATATAATATGTAAATAACATATATCCGTGTGTGTGTATTTGAATCTTTGTATAAAATTTCTAAGACGTCGTGTATACACACACACACATAAGGGGTGTTTGGTGTTGCGTTTCAAAATAGATTATGCGTTTATAAAATAGATTTTGCGTTTTGGAGGCAGATAATCATTTTTTCATCCAAACACTTTTTTTAGATTATTTATGTTTTACAAACGCAATAATCAAATAATCACTTCAAAACATAATCCCAAACATCCTCATATATATATATATATATATATATACACACAAACAGAGTCCGGTAAGTGTCCGTCTCAAATAAATATGGCCATACACGTATATAAGAACAATGAAGAGGTTGCAAGTCTTGATTATAAGAATAATGAAGTGAAAGCAACGGTTTGGTGAGGTCGCTTTCTTGAATCAGGAAGAAGATCAGAGATTGTTGACTACTCTACCCAATCAGATTCCAACAATTCTCTTTTCTTTAAATCCTTTTTTTTTCTATTTTGTTTTCATTATATGGTACAAGTTGTCTTATGAATTCTAGACACCACTATTTAAGAGAGAGAAGAAATCACAAAGCAAATAGAGGATTCATACTTGCAACAAAATAATTTTTTGTGTCTTTGACTTTTAAATATTTATATATTTCTTGTATTTCTAGATTTAAACATAAACTTGTTTGTTTCTATGTGTTTTTATTAAAAACCACAGGGACCAACCAGGCATTTAACTCTCTTATTTACTAAACATGGTTTAATAGACAAACAAATAAGACAAATTGTAGAGGATGAGGTTGACGGATTTATGAGGCAAAAGTAGGGTTAGTTATTTGCAGTAGGTCAAATGTACATAGGTAAAAATGGATATAAAATGGTGACCCATAATGGTGAAAATTAGTTGTCTAGTTTAGATTCATTCTTTTAACTAAAAGTATCTTCGTATAAAGATACATAACTCACGCATACATACCTACACACATACCTGATAACGGGTACACCAATGTTTTCAGACCGGACCAAAAGTCGAACTAGTCTCCTTACCGGTTCAATGGTTCGACCGCTCGAACCGGATGTAAGAACCAGAGGGTGTGGTAAATATTATAAAATTTAATAGATATAAATCTAAAAGATATATTAAAAACCGGTCCAACCCTTCGTAAAACTGGTTCGACCGACCGGTTTCCCAGTCCAACCGCCAGGTCGCCGATTAAATGTATTTCCGGTCCGATACCATGACGCGGACCGGCTCAACCTTCGGTTCCCGGTCCAACCCGCCTTTCCGGTCCGGGTCTGAGAAGAACAATGGGCTACACATATTCATATCTCATATACATAGATTTGGTGAATTTAAATTTTGTGTAATCTCTTGACACATGCAACACACTTAGATATGGACACACAACATTTTAGTGGTCATATAATATGTAAATAACATGTATCCGTGTGTGTTTATTTGAATCTTTGTATAAAATTTCTACGACGTCGTGTATACACACACATATATATATATACACAAACAGAGTCGGGTAAGTGTTCGTCTCAAATAAATATGGCCATACACGTATATAAGAATAATGAAGAGGTTGCAAGTCTTGATTATAAGAATAATGAAGTGAAAGCAATGGTTTGGTGAGGTCGCTTTCTTGAATCAGGAAGAAGATCAGAGATTGTTGACTACTTTAACCAATCAGATTCCAAAAATTTTCTTTTCTTTTAATCTTTTTTTTCTCTATTTTGTTTTCATTATATGGTACAAGCTGTTTTATGCATTCTAGACACCACTGTTTTAGAGAGAGAAGAAATCACAAAGCAAATAAAGGATTCATACTTGCAACAAAATATTTTTTTGTGCCTTAGACTTTTAAATATTTATATATTTCTTGTATGTCTAGATTTATACATAAACTTGATTGTTTCTATGTGTTTTTATGAAAAACCAGGAATTTAACTCTTTTATTTACTAAACATGGTTTAATAAACAAACAAATAAGACAATTGTAGAGGATGAGGTTGCCAGTTTTAGAAGGCAAAAGTAGAGTTAGTTATTTGCAGTTGGTCAAATGTACATTGGTAAAGATGAATATAAAGTGGTGACGTGAAAGTTACTTGTCTAGTTTAGATTCATTCATTTTACTAATAGTATCTCCTTATACAAATACATAACTCACGCATACATACATACATGATAATGGGTACACCAATGTTTTCAGAACCGGAATGGACGTCGAACTATTCTCCTTACCGGTTCGATGTTTTGACCGGTAGAACCGGACGTAAGAACCGGAAGGTATCATAAATATTATAAAATTTAATAGATTTAAATCATAAAAATATATTAAAAACCGGTCCAGCCCTTCTAAAAATTGGTTCGACCGACCGGTTTTGTCACACCCCCAAAATACCACATGCGGAAACTCCGCGGGAAGTGTGACGTACCAGGATCCAGCCACCAATCACATTGAACTATAACAAGAATTTAAATAAAAGTTTCCATTTATTACTTAAAGTATTTCCAACACATAACATAAATCCAATACGTTCAGCGGAAGCATAAAGTAAATTGTTATTCAATTGTTTCAAAACCAATGTACAAAACCAATAAACATGTCATGTGTATCCAAGAGACTCGACCCATGATCACTCCAGCACTCCCAGATAGCAAGTTCCATGTCCATGAATCTAACGACCTGCAAGCATGCAGACAAGTGTATCAGCATAACTCTGGCGAGTTCAAAGTTTGTTAAAACGTTTAGTTACCAAATATAAGTTTTAAACATGTTGATAATAACTCGATACCGCAAGATGGCTCCAGATTGTTTGCCCTTCCCCAATTCTCTATCAGACATTGGTCGAGTGGTTAAGGTAATTAGTTCACGCCCGTCCTCCCCGGTACGGTGTGAGGGTGCCAAACCTAATAGCGCTATCAACTAATAATCCCGTTGCCTCCCCGACAACTAATTCGGTAGTAGATGGGACTTAAGTGATAGAAAATGAGTTTATTATCCAACATCCTAGTTTAACATTTCAGTTAAACCCATTTACCCAATATTCCTCCCCGGAACAGATGTCCCTCCCGGGACGCATGCTTGAAAAAGAGCAGTGAACTCACCTTAGATTTGCTCAGTGTAGTATGTTACGTTACTCACAGTTAGTCAATCAGACCCTAACAAGATTACCCATGATAATCAGATTCGTATTCCTTTAAATCACGTATGTCATGGATTGCATACACAGTACAGGTCATCATATAACACATAGCACTCAAATCACATAAGTTCGCATCATAGATTCATGATTGTACACCAACACTTTACAGTTTACTACATCAGACAACTAGATGTGCGGCCCAAATAATATGACAGGCCCATTCTGCGCGAGGCCCTTAGACTGTACGACTGGTCCAAGGTGTGCGATCGGGACACATGTGTGCGACCAAGGCTTTAGTGTGCGATTGAGCCTAATGATGCTCCGGCCCAACTGGATGCGGTCCAGCTATGGTGTGCGACTGGGAGGAAGTGTGCGATCGCACACACACTTGTGCGATCCTTATTCTGGTGTGCGACCAGCCCAGATCCGCAGCCCAAGACCATTCAGGCCCAGTGCACTTGTGCGACTCCACTACAGTTGTGCGATTGGTCTTGATTCACAGAATCAGTTACATCTCCAAGTGTATTTGGTCAATTAATCAATTAGATACCAATCCTTTACCTAATCAATCACCAATCACTCACATAATTCCAATTATTAGCAGAATTTAATCATGTGATTAGCACAACCATTAGGGCAGTTTTTTAACCTTATGTGACCCAATTCATGAACCCACAACGTAAGCGTTTCTATAGATTCATACAAGTCCTAATCATTGTTCAAGAATACATCTTAACATGCATTAATTCGCAGGTTTCTATTCGGATTAGATCAACACAAATCTTGTACACATATCATTAAGCAATCATGCAAACTATCAAAAACACACAACCCGTTGAACCCTAATTACGTACATGATCCTCAGCCATCTATCGATCCACACCGATTTTATGTATTATCACTTCATGTTAATTCAAATTACAATCCAGTTTGCAAAGAACTCTTAACCATTCCTACAACTCAATCAATCCAAGCACCAAGAACACAACAAGAAATAAACTCATGATATCTTCAAAACAACGAGCAAATTAACAAGGGTGATTAATAAACTAACCGAGAAATAGAGTGCCTAGATCGAGAGTAGAAGTGCTTCGGATGAGGGGATGGCTGCCGTCGATCACAAAGGGAAGGAAAAAGGGTATTAGGGTTTGGTGTAACCTTTTGTGTTTTTGGAAATTATGAGAATCACACACACAAGTTATGTGTGTGTATGCGATGTGGAGGAGGGCCAAGCCCATGTTTGAGTTTCGTTTGGGCCGAGGACGGGTTGAGCAAAGGTGTGCGGCCCATGGTTTTTATGCAACGAGATTATACATACGCACACCATTTTACATAACACATAACACATAAACTCGCAATCATTCATTAATAAACAAACATATTCATTATTCATATAGCGTACCCACCAGTTACATCAAAGCACAACACACTCGAAAAGGAAATAGTACGAAGAAAGGCTCTCGAAATTACGGGTTGTCACATCATCCCCAACTTGAAAGAAATTTCAACCCGAAATTTGATGAGTGGTGACAAAGAAATGGAATGGTAGTTCAAGATGATTGCGGATTTCCCTCAGGTGTCACATCATCCCCAACTTGAAAGGGAATTTTGTCCCGAAATTCACCAGTCGCATCGAGATTTGATTCAACAGTTTTGAACAGTTGAGGATACTTAAGCTTCATCTGATCCTCGCGTTCCCACGTGAACTCCGGTCCACGTTTTGAGTTCCAACGAACTCTTACGATTGGGATTCGACTGTGCTTACGAACCTTAACTTCCCGATCCATGATTTAAATAGGTTCTTCAACGAACTACAACTTGTCGTCAATCTTTAGTTCTTGCAACGGCACAACAAGTGTTTCATCGAACAAACACTTTTTCAAGTTCGAGATATGAAAGACGTCATGAACGTTACCTAACTCATCAGGTAACTTAAGCCGATAGGCAACCTTGCCAATTCTTTCCAAGATTTTGAACAGGCCAACATAGTGTGAATTCAGTTTTCCGCGCTTCCCAAAGCGCACCACACCCTTCCAGGGTGAGACTTTCAACATAACGCGGTCGCCTACGGGGAACTCCAAGGGTTTCCTATGCTTGTCAACGTAGCTTTTCTATCGGTCACGCGCTGCCGCCATACGATTCCTGATCTGGACAATCTTTTCAGAGGTTTCAAGCACAAGTTCTGGACCTGTGATCTGGCTGTCACCCACCTCAGCCCAACAAAGAGGAGATCGGCATTTCCGTCCGTACAAGGCCTCGAACGGAGCTGCCTGAATACTGGAATGGTAACTATTGTTGTAGGAGAACTCTACCAAGGGCAAGTGTTTTTCCCAACCTTTACCAAAGTCGATCACACATGCTCGCAGCATGTCTTCAAGTGTTTGGATGGTTCGTTCGCTTTGACCATCCGTCTTGGGGTGATAAGCAGTGCTCATGTCAAGACGTGAGCCAAATGATTTGTGCATCGCTTGCCACAAATCAAATATGAAACACGAATCGTGATCAGAGATGATAGAGGTTGGCACCTTGTGCCTGGAAACCACCTTTTTAAGATAAACACCAGCAAGTTGTGAGAACTTATCAGTTTTCCTTGATCGCGAGAAAGTGCGCCGATTTCGTGAGACGGTCAACGATTACCCAGATGGTATCATTTCCGTTTTGAGTTCTTGGCAAACCAGTGACGAAGTCCATAGAAATTTGTTCCCATTTCCACATAGGTATTACCGGTTGTTAAAGCAATCCAGACGGTTTCTGATATTCCACCTTGACCTTCGCACAAGTCAAGCACTTGCTCACATATACCGCTATGTGGGCTTTCATCTTCGGCCACCAATATAAGACTTTTAGGTCCTGATACATCTTATCAGAACCCGGGTGAACAGAGTAGCAAGACTTGTGTGCTTCGTCCATCACAAGTTCTCTAAGGTTACCATACAGAGGGACCCATATCCGTTCTAGAAGTAGCGAATACCGTCAGATCTTTCAGCAAGTTTCTTCTCCAAGCCTCGCATCTCTTCAGCTTTAAGGTTCTCGTATTTCAACGCTTCAGTTTGGGCAGAATGAATCTGGTCAGGTAGATTAGAATGGATGGTGAGCTGCAGAGCGCAGACACACTTGGGTTTCGTTTCCTTTCGACTAAGGGCATCAGCTACCATGTTAGCTTTACCTGGATGATACTTGATTGCACAATCGTAGTCGTTTAAGAGTTCTACCCAGCGACGCTGTCGCATATTCAATTCCTACTGATCGAAGACGAGCTGAAGGCTCTTGTGGTCGGTATAAATAGTGCATTTAGTACCGTACAAGTAATGCCTCCAGATTTTTAACGCAAAGACCACGACCCCCAACTCCAAGTCGTGAGTCGTGTAATTCTTCTCATGAATCTTCAATTGTCGAGAAGCGTAGGCTATCACCTTTTCGCGTTGTATTAGCACGCAACCGAGACCCTGAATAGAAGCATCTCAGTACACCACGAAATCTTCGGTACCCTCGGGTAAGGACATAATTGGTGCACTACAGAGCTTTTGTTTTAAGAGTTGGAATGCATCCTCCTGCTTCGATCCCCAAGACGCCTTTCTTTGTTAATGCAGTAAGAGGTTGAGCGATCTTTGAGAAGTGTTTAATAAGTATGCGATAGTATCCAGCGAGACCAAGAAATTGTCGCACCTCCGAAGGGTTCTTTGGTGCCATCCAATTTCTAATAGCATCAATCTTAGCAGGATCCACGTGAATCCCTGCTTCATTAACAATGTGGCCAAGGAAGTGTACTTCTCGAATCCAGAAGTCACACTTAGAGAATTTCGCGTAGAGTTGCTCCCTCCTCAAGAGCTCCAGAATAAGACGCAAGTGCCGCTCATGGTCCTCCTTGCTCTTAGAATAAATCAGGTTGTCATCAATAAACACGATGACGAAATCGTCGAGATATGGTTTGCACACACGGTTCATGAGGTCCATGAAAACCGCTAGTGCGTTAGTCAACCCGAATGGCATAACCAGAAAATCGTAGTGGCCATATCGCGTTCGAAAAGATGTTTTATGAACATCCTCCTCTCGGACTCTCATCTGATGATAGCCCGATCTTAAGTCGATCTTCGAATAGAAACCTGACCCTTGCAACTGGTCAAATATATCATCGATACGTGGTAAGGGATAACGGTTCTTGACAGTCACCTTGTTGAGTTCCCGGTAGTCAATACACATACGAAAGGATTCGTCCTTCTTTTTCACGAATAGGACTGGGCTCCCCAAGGCGAAGAACTGGGTCGGATAAAGCTCCTATCCAACAGTTCTTGGAGCTGATTAGACAGTTCTTGCAACTCCTTTGGTGCAAGACGATAAGGAGCATGGGTGATGTGTGCAAAATGCAACATATAAATTACATCAATTGTGGCATAAAACTAACCCTTTTTTAGTACTAATGTTGGAAAAAGTGTGTTTTTGTCTTCCTTTTGTATTTTCAGGATTAAATGAGCTCAAATTAACAAAAGAAGCAAAAAGGCAGCTAAATCTAACATAAATACAAGAAAAGGAACAAACGTGGCATGCCCGACCTCCCCGAAAGCATTTTCCCAAGCAAAACAAGAGAGCAGAAGGCTGAACACACCCCGTGTTCAGTGAACACGGGGGCGTGCCCAAGTGTCAGCATAAAAGACAAAGTTGTAGAAGCTTCCATCGCCCACCACGGGGCCGTGCTCAGCGAACACGGGGCTATGGTCAACTATAAGATTCGCAGAATCTAGGCAAATCTTGATAGTACAGATATGCTTCTGCACACGGGGTCGTGCTCAGCGGACACGGGGCCGTGGTCAACTAATGCAGACAAAAGCAATTAATGAAGACAGAGAAGAGGATGGACACGGGGCCGTGCCCAGCGGACACGGGGCCGTGTCCAGCGGACACGGGGCCGTGCCCGAGCTTCTGTTCAGCCTATAAATAGTAGTGCTTGGTTCAAGCTCAAACGATCCCTTGGCACACCACCTCTCTCACACTTCACCCACCACCCACCACCACCATAACACCATCATCCACCACCATCATCCATTGTCCATCATAGAGTGTGTGAGTCGTCTCGGGATCCAAGATTGATCGTAAGAGTTCTTGACAATCAAGGTCATGTTTGCCTAAGCCTCTTACATCACTTGGTGAAGACAAAGTGTCTAGTGTAGTACTTTTTATTTTTAATCTTTTCGCACTTTTTAATTGGTTATGTATTAATGACTTTAATTACTAGTTTCTTATGTTGAAGGTGATTCTTCCTTATCGTTTGTCCGTGGTGTCTTGGCATTATTTTACTGTCTATATAAAATAAAAGATTTTCACCATTCATATCTCCACGGTCTATATGGAGGTATGTTGGCTACCTGGTCGGGGGTTAAGGGAACGGTTTGGTAAGAGTCTTGCCATTGTTCAGTGTATAGATCCTGCAAAGGACCTGGGTCAAATTTAGTAGGACCTCCTTCAATACTTAATAGTATTGGATGGCGGGGGTCCAAACTCTTTGATCCCCTCATAAGTTAAACTACTATTAAAACTTTAACCCGGCTACTTAGGACTGTATCCCTGCTGAGTCAGACTACTTAGCCGAGGGTAACGTCACCTTCAAAAGAGGGGCCTACCACATTATGCATTAATAACTTAATTAATTATCTTTCAATAATCCGACCCTTTAGGATTGTATCCTTGCTGACTCAAACTACTGGGTTGAGGGTAACGTCACCTTCAAAAGAGAGGCCTACTACAATAACTAAGATAATCTCTTAAATAGTGCAAAAGTGCGGAAATAATCAAAGGTTACACTAAACACGAGTCGGAGCCAAGTGATTCATCTTGTCTATCTGTTTTTCTTTTATTTTTATTTTTCAGCATTTTAGTTAGTTTTTATTTTCTTAGTTTAAAACATTTTTCTAAAATTTTGATTTGATTAGACGTTGAGGATAAACCGGTACTAAAAGCTCTTGTGTCCTTGGACGACCTCGGTATCTTACCAACACTATACTACGCTCACGATGGGTGCACTTGCCCATATGTGTGTTTAGTGTTAGTAAATATCGTGTTTTATAAATTTAAAACTTGGCTAAAAAAGTGTAAAAGGGCTTAAAATAAACATTAAAACCATAACACATTTCACGCACATCAACGGGCGATCGGGGCTGCTCCTGGCATAAGATCAATCTGAAATTCCACTTGACAATGTGGAGGTAAACCTGGAAGTTCTTCAAGAAACACGTCGGGAAATTCGCGAACAACTGGTAAATCTTCGATCCTCCTTTCCTCAGGTTGGGTGTCGGTGATGAGTACTAGAATAGCAGAATAGCCCTTTCGTAAACATTTCTAGGCTTTCATAGACGAAATGATGCTAACCAGTGCACCACTTCGATGACCTTGGACAGACAGAGATTCTCCACCAGGGAGAGGTATACGTACGATTTCTCCTTACAAAGTATGTCAGCATGGTGCTTGGACAACCAGTCCATACCAATTACTACGTCGAAACTACCGAGAGTAACAGGAAGAAGGTCAATGTCAAACACTTGACCCACAAGATCGAGTTTGCATCCCTTAAGACCGTGTGAGGCTTCGATTGACTTGCCATCTGCCAGTTCTACTACATGTATGGTTTCTAAAGGTGTTGGAGTTAAGCCTAATCGCCGACTGAACTCCAAAGACACATAACTCCAATCGGCACCGGAATCAAATAACACAGAAGCAAAGAGATTGTTCACAGAAAACGTACCAGTCACGACGTTGCCATCGTTCCTAGCATCACCCACACCAATCGTAAATACTCTTCCGCAAGCACCATTACCCCCATTGTTGCCGTTATTGTTGTTCCCAGCATTGTTATTGTTGTTCTGACGGTTGTTGTTGTCGATGGCGTTCTAATTCAACTGAGGACAATCCCATTTAAGGTGACCCTCGTCCCCACGCTGGAAACATCCTTTCCTATTGTCTTGGTTGTGATGGGGCTGCTGCCTTTGCTGATGTTGCGGTTGCTGTTGCTGCAGCTGATTCTGCTGTTGTTGTTGCTTTGGAAACGGGGCTCTCCAGTCTTTTGCCATGTGACCCACCTTATCACACCTATGGCAGGCTCGGACACACGGTCCACGATGATGATAGTTGCACTTGTTGCACTTTGGCTGTCTCCCCGCGTAGGGTCCTGGGTTTGCGTTGCTGTTCTGGCTTTGATTAACAGAGGACGACTGACTGAAACTTCGATTGTTGCCGTTGTCTGTCTTCTTCTGCGATTGGTTCGAGTTGGACACCTTGTCCGTATCATTCCACTTGCGTTTTTTATCACTAGCAGGAGTAGTAGTACTAGTAGCAGAAGTAGTAACACGCGGAGGTAGCGAACCACGCTCGACCGCTTGGTCTGTAATCTTGTGTGCTAAACGAATGATTCGAGGCAAGGTGTCAAGATTTGCAGCAGTGACCAAACCCTTAACTTGTGGCGCTAGGCCGTTGATGTACAGTTCAATCCTTCGATGTGGTGGTCGCGATAAGTTAGGACACACGTTCGCCAGCTCATGAGATCTTTTCATGTAAGCGTCGATCTCAGACCCCACCATCTTCAGATTGTAGTATTCGCTCTCTAGTTTCTGAATCTCATCACGAGGGCAGTACTCCTCTCGCATCAACTCCTTGAAATCATCCCATGTAGTTGCATTAGTCATACGTATGGGTATACTAGGTATGCAATGCAATAAGTAAACAAGAGACGAACCTTGCAATCTGGAGCTGAGTGTCATGGTCGATTTCAAAACTGTTCGGTTATAGTCTGGTTTTATAAAAACTTTTAAAACCTAGTTCACTATAATCAGTGGCTCTGATACCAAACTGTCACACCCCCAAAATACCACATGTGGAAACCCCGCGGGAAGTGTGACGTACCAGGATCCAGCCACCAATCACATTGAACTATAACAAGAATTTAAATAAAAGTTTCCATTTATTACTTAAAGTATTTCCAACACATAACATAAATCCAATACGTTCAGCGGAAGCATAAAGTAAATTGTTATTCAATTGTTTCAAAACCAATGTACGAAACCAATAAACATGTCATGTGTATCCAAGAGACTCGACCCATGATCACTCCAGCACTCCCAGATAGCAAGTTCCATGTCCATGAATCTAACGACCTGCAAGCATGCAGACAAGTGTATCAGCATAGCACTGGCGAGTTCAAAGTTTGTTAAAACGTTTAGTTACCAAATATAAGTTTAAAACATGTTGATAATAACTCGATACCGCAAGATGGCTCCAGATTGTTTGCCCTTCCCCAATGCTCTATCAGACATTGGTCGAGTGGTTAAGGTAATTAGTTCACGCCCGTCTTCCCCGGTACGGTGTGAGGGTGCCAAACCTAATAGCGCTATCAACTAATAACCCCGTTGCCTCCCCGGCAACTAATTCAGTAGTAGATGGGACATAAGTGATAGAAAATGAGTTTATTATCCAACATCCTAGTTTAACATTCCAGTTAAACCCATTTGCTCAATATTCCTCCCCAGAACAGATGTCCCTCCCCGGGACGCATGCTTGAAAAATAGCAGTGAACTCACCTTAGATTTGCTCGGTATAGTATGTTACATTACTCACAGTTAGTCAATCAGACCCTAACAAGATTACCCATGATAATCAGATTCGTATTCCTTTAAATCACATATGTCATGGATTGCATACACAGTACAAGTCATAATATAACACATAACACTCAAATCACATAAGTTCGCATCACAGATTCATGATTGTACACCAACACTTTACAGTTTACTACATCAGACAACTAGGTGCGGCCCAAATAATATGACGGGCCCATTCTACGCGAGGCCCTTAGACTGTACGACTGGTCCAAGGTGTGCGATTGGGACACATGTGTGCGACCAAGGCTTTAGTGTGCGATTGAGCCCAATGATGCTCTGGCCCAACTGGATGCGGCCCGGCTATGGTGTGTGACTGGGAGGAATTGTGCGATCGCACACACACTTATTCTGGTGTGCAACCAGCCCAGATCCGCAGCCCAAGACCATTCAGGCCCAATGCACTTGTGCGACTGACCATTCAGGCCCAATGCACTTGTGCGACTCCACTACAGTTGTGCGATTGGTCTTGATTCACGGAATCAGTTACATCTCCAGGTGTATTTGGTCAATTAATCAATTAGTTACCAATCCTTTACCTAATCAATCACCAATCACTCACATAACTCCAATTATTAGCAGAATTTAATCATGTGATTAACACAACCATTAGGGTAGTTTCTTAACCTTCTGTGACCCAATTCATGAACCCACATCGTAAGCGTTTCTATAGATTCATACAAGTCCTAATCATTGTTCAAGAATACATCTTAACATGCATTAATTCTCAGGTTTCTATTCGGATTAGATCAACACAAATCTTGTACACATATCATTAAGCAATCATGCAAACTATCAAAAAACACACAACCCGTTGAACCCTAATTACGTACATGATCCTCAGCCATCTATCGATCCATACCGACTTTATGTATTATCACTTCATGTTAATTCAAATTACAATCCAGTTTGCAAAGAACTCTTAACCATTCCTACAACTCAATCATTCCAAGCACCAAGAAGACAACAAGAAATAAACTCATGCTATCATCAAAACAATGAGCAAATTAACAATGGTGATTAATAAACTAACCGAGAAATAGAGCGCCTAGATCGAGAGTAGAAGTGCTTCGGATGAGGGGATGGCTGCCGTCGATCACAAAGGGAAGGAAAAAGGGTATTAAGGTTTGGTGTAACCTTTTGTGTTTTTGGAAATTATGAGAATCACACACACAAGTTATATGTGTGTATGCGATGTGGAGGAGGGCCGATCCCATGTTTGAGTTTCGTTTGGGCCGAGGACGGGTTGAGCAAAAGTGTGCGGCCCAAGGTTTTTATGCAACGAGATTATACACACGCACACCATTTTACATAACACATAAACTCGTAATCATTCATTAATAAACAAACATATTTATTATTCATGTAGCGTACCCACCAGTTACATCAAAGCACAACACACTTGAAAATGAAATAGTACGAAGAAAGGCTCTCGAAATTACGGGTCATCACAGGTTTCCCAGTCCAACCGCCGGGTCGCCGGTTCAACCTCCGATTCAATGTATTTCAAGTACGAGACCGGCTCAACCTCAGGTTCCCGTTCTGAGCGGCCGTTCGTTCCGGGTCTGAAAACACTGGGCTACACATATTCATATCTCATATCTCATATCCTATAGATTTGGTGAATTTGAATTTTGTGTAATCTCCTAACACATGCAACACACATAGATATGGACACACACCATTTTAGTGATCATATAATATGGAGAAATTGCCAAAATCGTCCCTGAGGTTTAGGCCTGTTTGCCGGTTTCATCCAAAATAATTTTTTTGTGCCAAAAAGCCCTTCACCTTTGGCATTTTTTTTGCCATTTTCATCTAAACCACTAACTTCATTTACTTTTTATGTTAAGTTGAAGATATTTGGATGAAACTGACAAATATAAAACCTTAGGGACGATTTTGGCAATTTACTCAAACTCTTTTTAATTTCTTTTATTTAATTAATTTTGTCACATATATATATATATATATATATATATATATATATATATATATATATATATATATATATATATATATATATATATAGGGAGGGGCTCATGCGAGAACCACCCTTATTGTGAGAACCTTGAGAACCAATGTGAACACAACCTAAAATAGCTAAAAAAACCTAACCCCCACCCAAAAAAAACCTAACCCCACCCCCCCCCAAAAACCTAAACCCCCCTCCCCCCCCCCCCCCCAAAAACCTAAACCCCCCCCCCCCCCCAAAAAAAAACCTAAACCCCCCTCCCTCAAAAAAAAAATTTTGTGTGATTTTTAGCTATTTTTAGACATTTTTGGTGTGTTCACATTTGTTCTCGCGGTTCTCGCAATAAGAGGTGGTTCTCGCATGATCTTCTCCCTATATATATATATATATATATATATATAAAACAGAATATACATGCAGTTTTTATAAAAAATAATAGTTTTGTCACATATTTTTTATAAATTTTCATCCAAACCACTAACTCAGTTTATTTTTTTGGTTGAGGTGAAGGATGTTTTAAATTTTATAAATTAAGACAAAAATTAATATCCAGTTTTTTTATATAGATCAGTTTTATAAAGAGAAAACGATATATAAAATAAATATCAATGTTGTGCAGCACATAACGATCGATTACAACTTTTAGTATTTAATCAAATGTAGATATAGAAAAAAAAATTGTAAAACGTTATGTATTTTTAAATGTGTTGAGCACCTAAGAAATATGTTGGCAGAAATAAAATATTTATCTAATTAAGATTATGAGGGTAACTAACTAATATTTATTCTGAGTGGTTTGAGTAAATAAACTTTTGGTTCATGGCATTATACTTACTATTTGGCGGGTAATTTTAAGCTTTGGTAATGATACGTTTTTTGATAGGGGGCAATGGCTTCTGTTTTTTGTTAGGAGCGAATTTAAAAGAGTAGAAGATAAATTACAAACTTGGTATATGATAAGATTTGTTTATTTGACCTTTTATAAAGTTTTATAAAATTTAGAGGTTGAAGTAGATTTTATTTTTATAAAACTGATATATATATAAAAAGTTGGAAATTAATTTTTGTCTTACTTTATAAAATTTAAAAGATCCTTCACCTTAATAGAAAAAATAACTGAGTTAGTGGTTGGATGAAAATTTATAAAAATTATGTGACAAAACTATTAATTTTTTATAAGAATTGCATGTATATTTTTTTGTATATATGTGACAAAATTAATTAAATAAAATAAATTAAAAAAATTTAAGTAAATTGCCAAAACCGTCTCTAAGGTTTTATATTTGCCAGTTTCATCCAAATATTCTTCAACTTAACAGAAAAAGTAAACTAAGTTAGTGGTTTGGATGAAAATTGCAAAAAATGTCAAAGGTGAAGGGCTATTTGGCACAAAAAAATTATTTTGGATGAAACTGGCAAAAAGACCTAAACCTCATAGACGATAGTGGCAATTTACTCTATAATATGTAAATAACATGTATCCGTGTGTTTGTATTTGAATCTTTGTATAAAATTTCTAAGACACCGTATACACACACATATATACGCAAACACAGTCGGGTAAGGGTCCTTCTCAAATAAATATGGCCATACACGTATATAAGAATAATGAAAAGGTTGCAAGTCTTGATTATAAGAAGAAGATCAAAGATTGTTGACTACTGTATCCAATCAGATTCCAACAACTTTTTTTCTCTATTTTGTTTTCATTACTCGGTACAAGTTGTTTTATGTATTCTGGACTCCATTGTTTTAGAGAGAAAGAAGAAATCGCAAAGCAGATAGAGGATTCATATTTGAGACATAATATTTTTTTGTCTTAGACTTTTAAATATTTATATATTATCTTGTATTTCTAGATTTAAACATAAACATGTTTGTTTCTATGTGTTTTTATGAAAAAAAAAAAAAAACAAGTTAAAAGTGTGTTAGTTTCGTATGTATCAAGTTTTTAACCAACAATAAACACTTGGGTGAATCCTACACGCAAAGCAACTTAAAAAAAATATAAAACTAAGATTAAGAGAGTAAGTAGGCTCACAAAACACAAGCAAGAAGGAGAAGGTAAAGTAAGCTATAAAGGCTTGGCAACACTTGATAATAATAGTTAAACCCCTTGTAGCATCTTTATTCTTGCTTGACTTCTTGAAGGAAGTTTGAAAATGTGAAAAAGGTGGGTTCAGCCATCAGAATTGGAAGGGAAAAGTTTGAGTGAGTTGTTTTGCAAAGTATATGATGTTCTTATTTAGAGTTAAGTGCCTAGTTGGTCCTTGTGGTTTGTAGACGTTGCAGACTTGGTCCCGTGGCTTCAGTAATTACACATTTGATCCCGGTGGTTGTAATTTTTGCATTCGAGTGATCCTTATCACTAACTTATGTTAATTATCTTAGTTAAGTATGTGTTAAATGGCTATATTGCCCTTGAATAAAAAAAAAACACATGGCAAATTTAAAAAAAAAACAATGGGGCCCACCCCTCATCTTCTGTCTCCTTTCACTACCCACCACCATCACCTCCACATTCAACCCACCACCACCTCCATCGTCACCTTCAACCCACCACCTCCATCTCCACCATAAACCCACCACCACCGTCACCTTCAACCCACCACCTCCACCGTCACCTTCAACCCACACCTCCGGTTCCCGGACCGATCGGTCCGGTCCGGGTCTCAAAACACTGGGCTACACATATTCATATCTCATATACTATAGATTTGTTTCTATGTGTTTTTATGAAAAACCACAGGACCAACAAGGCATTTAACTCTCTTATTTACTAAACATGGTTTAATAAACAAACAAATAAGACCAATTATGGAGGATGAGGTTGACAGTTTTAGGAGGCAAAAGTAGGGTTAGTTATTTGCAGTTGGTCAAATGTACATGGGTAAAGATGGATATAAGCGGTGACCCATATTGGTGAAAGTTAGTTGTCCGGTTTGGATTCATTCATTTGACTAAAAGTATCTCCGTATATAGATACATAACTCACGCATACGTACAACCATACATAATAATGGCTACACCAGTGTTTTTAGAACCGGACCGAACGTCGAACTAGTCACCTTACCGGTTCAATGGTTCGACCGGTCGAACTGGACGAAAGAACCGGAAGGTGTCGTAAATCTTATAAAATTTAATACGGTTAAATCTAAAAAGTATATTAAAAAACCAGTCCAACCCTTCTAAAAACCGTTTCGACCAACCGGTTTCCCAGTCCAACCGCCGGTTCAACCTCCAGTTCAATGTATTTCCGGTCCGATACCATGACCTGGACCGACTCAAACTCTGGATCCTGAACCGACCGGACGGTCCGGTCCAGGTCTGAAAACACTCCGGTCCAGGTCTGAAAACACTGCTTATAATCAAGGCTTGCAACCACTCCATCTCTATCTCGATTTCAAATCTTCATCCTTCTTTTCAACTTTTCCAGCGACGTTTTTTGGCAACATATATCAGGTGGTTTGTAAAATTCGCATACTTTCTATCTGTTATCTCCATGTTTGATCACATTCTCTAGCAACCTCTTTTGCCGGAGTTTCCTCCCATGAAATGGAGTTTGATTTCTTTACGTTTCATCTTTCTATATCTTCTTGCATAAGGCTAATCGCTAGTGTCTTTAGAAACGGACCGGACATTGAACCGGATGTCTGTCTTAGGGGTTGTTTGTTTACCTCTTAATGAGGCTCTTAATGGTTCAGACCTCTTACTAGTTTAGCACTTAATGGTTCAGACTGTTTGTTTCGTGAGCAAATTTCTGAATGGTTCAAACATTTGCCTCTGAATGGTTAAGACCTCTAATCTGTATTGGTTAGACATTTGCCTCTGAATGGTTTAGCATTATACTTGCTCTTAATGGTTCAGATCTCTTACTTGTTCAGCACTTAACCATTCAGAAGTTGTCAAACAGCCCCTTACTGGTCCATTGGTCGGGTTAGTCGAACAGGTTAGAACGGATTTAAGAACCGGGTGACGTAATAACATTGCTATATTAAAAAATATGTATAGAAAAATATAATGAAAATTCTAAATACTTATACAACTTGGTACATAACAACATAACCATTTAATGAAATCAGACACAAACAAAAAATGATATAAAATTATGATAGATTTGAATGTGCACGCAACGGGTAACTTGTCTGCTTAATCATAAAACAATCTGATCAATATTGCCAACCTGTTTTAACAGTATTGTCTTTAATTTCAACATTAGATTGTGTTTATCTAAGGTTTATGCAGTAGTTCAATGTACCTGGAGGCATTTCTAGAATGTTAGATTTGAAAATTTTCTTTAAATTAGGGTACTTAACCCACGATTCAGATTGATATATTTGACTTTCATTAGTTAGGGTTTCATGCGTACGATTGTATTTGTTAAAACGATATCAGGTTTTTGGAATTTATGGTTTGGCTAGCGTCATATTAAGAGGTGTTTAGATGTCTGAAATGAAAGGAATTATTGCATATAGTTGTAGGTGATTGAATTTGATGGTAGTCAATCAATGTTAATCCGTCTAGTGAAATTGCTGCCCAAGAGGACATATATGGTGGTTACGATCAACAACAAATGAAATGAAAAATGTATCAGCTGAAGTTGCTTTTTCAGTGGCTAAATTAACAGCAGCTGCGTATCAAAGTAGTTCAAGGAAAAGAACTGATGATTCTGGTAGAAAAGCTACTACATAATTCAGACCGATTGTTATCCGACTGACCCATCTTAAAGTCAGAGAATAGATGCTGCCTCTGAGCTTGTAAGAAGAATAGCAAAAAAGGCACCCGGGATTGGAGGATCATTTCCACTCGGTATGGTTTACCAGTTATTACAAATTTTGCTTCTATATTTTGTTGGTTTCAAGCCCCAAATTTACTCACAACACAAACTCTCGTATAATATGTATTTGTATTTGCAGAAAGAAAGAAAAGGAAAATATGAAGTAAATGTTGCAGAAGATGATTATTTTATTCAATAAAGAGAGCTATATATATAGCCTTACATGGACTCCAAACCCTACTGAAATAAGCTAACGTCCACCATAAAAAGTGGAGTCAAAACAAAGACTGCAACCAACCTAGCCTACTAAAAGAAACGTGGACTTCCAACGTTCCTATCCCACTCAATTCGGTCAAAGCCACGATTTTCTTTCTTTATTTTTTAACACTAAATAAAACAACCAGAATATTAATTAATAAAACTAAATAATAAGAACCATAAGTCAAGATTAAATCCAACATATTTAACATGGTATTCACTAGGAGATGACATTTTATCTTTTTTATAGAATAAATAACTTTTTGTCCCTGTGGTATTAGTTGAAATCACAAAGTTTGTTAAGAAAATGGTCACTATGGTACTTAAGACTTAACTGACTTTATCCCCTTAAGAATAGGTGTGTATAATTTCCCATGTGGAAAATTATATGAAATGGTTGAATGTTTAGACAATGAACATACCTTTTGCATTATTTTGAATCTTTTATCATGTTTGACCTTTGATTGATTTTTCAATTCTTTCAAAGCTGTTAGGAGTTCAACTTGCGAACAGGTAAACACGCATCTGGTTGGAGATGAAATACCATTAAGGAAATCATTTGCACTTCAATAGAGGTAAAATGAGATGAATGAGAATCTTGTACTTTATTTTATAGTTATACACTTGCGGTTAGACATAATATTTGAACCTTAATAATCTTTCCTACAGAAAATTCATATGCATCAACAGAGAAGGTTGAACTGGAAGTAAGTAGCGATCTTATATTTTAAATAGAAAATGACAGAGGTAGCAAATTGGATGGGTTGGGGGCGGGTTGGGTTGACCTACAAACAATTTGGTCTTTCCTATTCGTGAACTTTTTTCATGCACGAATATAGAAACCAGTTGTTAATCTTTTCTATCTGTGTTGTAAGTTGGCAAGTTTTGTTTCACGAGTGCCATATGTAGCCCCAATCAGAGTTGCACACTTGGCAATTCTTTTTAGTTTTTAAATATGATTCTAAAAACTAGATTGCCATATGGATGATCTACATTTTGAATGGATGTAATTTAATAGGTTTCTATATTGCCATATGGTGTTCAAATAGCTTCATCTGGGTTTTGACATCATGTAAGACCATGTTTGACCAAGTTGATGCCACACTCCAAAAGAGAATGCTTGAACATAAATCATTTTCTGTTTGGGACCTCTGTTTGTTCCTTCATATCTTTCAGTTATTTGAAAATATATCTGTGTGCAATTAATTAATATCTGATACCCATTTTCCATTTCTGAGAAGGGTCAATTTGGGTTATTTCTATAGCTAAAGGGTCAATATGTAAAAGTTGAATGGTTGGCTGCAAAGAAACAAATTCAAAGGTTGAGAAGTCCCCCTGTTACATAAGAAGCTAACCAACTTTGGCTTATTTTCTGTTATATGTTACCAGTTTTTGTGCTACATAAAACCATCAAAAGATAACCAACTTATAAGAACTTTGATGTTGACCCAGTCTTGGGTCAAAATGGTTATGTGGAAACTGACATGTTGGAAACCTTTTTACCATGTCTGTTTTCTGACATGGCGCTTGAAAACTATTGGAATAAATTCACTACCAGTTTGGATTCAGAATGAGAAAATAAATTGTTCTTGATTGAATTGGTAAGGAATTCGATACATGAATAATACATATATACGAAGGGTTCCATAAGGATAACCGCCTCAACCTAGGTTAAGAAATAATAATAATAATGTTACATAATTTACATATTTTATCTATACTAAACTGATATAACATAATCTATCTTATAATCCTTGTTCGTCTAATACCCTCCCGTAAGCTAGATCACAGCGATATGCAGAAAATCCTTTAAACGCAGAAAATCCTTTGGTTGCAGAGCTTTAGTGAGGACATCGGCTATTTGATGTTTGGTTGAACAATATCGTACTTCTATATCATTATTCTTGATCAAGTCTCGAATGAAGTGATACTTGATCCGTATATGTTTACTCTTGCCATGATATACTGGATCCTTGGCCAAGCATATGGTTGATTTATTGTCGCAGTAGACTATCAAAGGACAGTCAGTCTTTTCTTCTAGTTCATCCAGAATTCCTTTGAGCCAAAGTGCTTGACATCCAGCCATAGACAATGCAATATATTCTGCTTCCGTTGATGATAAGGCTACCACCTTTTGTTTCTTTGACTGCCAGGCCACAACTCCAGATCCGAAGTGAAACACATACCCAGATGTACTCTTACTGTCATCAATATTCCCTGCATAATCACTATCACTCAAACCAATTAGTGAACCTTTGCCTCCTTTAGAATAAACTAGCCCCTGATCTAGTGTTCCTTTTATGTATCTTAGGATTCTTTTCCCAGCTTCCCAATGGCTTCTCTTGGTTGCTCCATAAATTGGCTTATTTTGTTAACCGCGAACATAATGTTTGGTCTAGTATTAGTTAAATACATAAGGCTGCCAACTAATCTCCTGTAGATGCTTGAGTCTATTTCGTCATCAGGATCTTGCTTAGATAGACGCAAACCATACTCCATTGGAGTTGAAATAGCTGTGTAATTCGCCATGTTGAACTTGTCTAATAAACTTCTTACATATTGCTGTTGTGAAAGAATAATGTCTCCATTTTTAAATGAAACTTCCATTCCTAGAAAATAGTGCAGAATTCCCATATCAGTCATTTCAAATTCTGTTTTCATTGACTCCTTAAATTGATTTAGCACGGGTAAGGAATCACTGGCTATTATGAGGTCGTCTACGTACAGGCATATTATGATCTTCACATCCTTGGATATTTTGGTGAACAAGGTATGTTCATAGACACATTTCTTAAAACCACGTGATGTGAAATATCCTTCTATTCTACTATACCATGCCCTCGGGGCTTGTTTTAAACCATATAGAGCCTTTTTTAGTTTACATACTTTTTTTTCTTCACCTTTTGTGACATACCCTTCTGGTTGTTCGATAAACACTTGTTCCTTTAGGTTGCCATTTAGAAAAGCTGTTTTTATGTCCATTTGATGTAGGTGCCATCCATGATGTGCAGCTAATGCTAATACAAGCCTGACTGTATTGAACCTTATTACGGGAGCGAAAACATCTTGATAGTCGATACGTATTTCTGTTTGTAACCCTTTACCACCAATCGTGCTTTATGTTTACTTATTTTGCCATGCTCATCATATTTTGTTTTATATATCCACTTCACTCTGATTAGAGTTTGATTCTTTGGTGGATCCACTAATTCCCAGGTTCCATTCTTCAGTATTGATTCCATCTCTTTATCCATGGCTTCCTTCCATTTGTTTTCTTTACATGCTTCTTTATATGTTGCAGGATCCGTATCAGCAAAGAGAACAAAATTTACTACATTATTGGTGTTACCTTGATCTTTATCTTAAAGTTCATCAACTTGTGCCTTTGTGAGTGGCTTCGATTTTTGATATACATCAGCAACTGTTCGAGTTCTTATGACTTCATTTTCCGAAGAAGACAATGAAGCTGCATATTCATTATCATTTGTATTCACCTCGTCGTCATGGTTGCCGAATTGATTTTCATTATGAGCACTCACCTCTGGAGTTTCTGGTTCGCTTTGATCTTCCACCACCACCCTTTGAACATCATCACCTGTATTATTAACTTCTATATATGGCATTTCTTGACTCCCTTTGTCTGTAACCCAATGTTGACTTTCATTAAATATAACATCTCTACTTATGATAATCTTGTTTGTCACCGGATTATACAATTTATAAGCTTTGCTATTCTCGCTGTAACCAACAAAAATGACTCGTTCAGTTTTGTCATCTAACTTGCTACGATGCTGTTTTGGAACGTGTGCATAAGCAATGCAGCCGAAAACTCTGAGATGCTCAACGTTAGGCTTCCTTCCACTCCAAGCTTCTTGTGGTGTCACATTAGGTACACTTTTGGTAATTGCTCGGTTCAGTAAATAAGTAGCACATGCTACAGCTTCAGCCCAATATGTATTCGGTAGATCTTTCATTTTTAGCATGCTTCTACTTAATTCCATAAGGGTTTTTCCTCTCGGCCACACCGTTCTGTTGGGGTGTATAACTTGTGGTAAGTTGATGATGTATTCCATTCTCCTTGAGAAAGTCTTGAAATTCATGACCACAATACTCTCCACCTCTATCTGTTCGTATACCTTTTATCTTGTGATCTACTTGATTTTCCACGAGTGTTTTAAACGTTTTAAAATAACTTAAAGCATCAGATTTGAATTTTAGAAAATACACCCACGTTTTCCTAGAGAAATCGTCTATGAAGGTAATAAAGTACTTACAACCCCCTATAGATTGAGTCCTCATAGGGCCACATATGTCCGAATGAATAAGTTGTAGAGGTTTCTTAGCATGCCATATTGCCTGTTTAGCGAATGGTTTCCTGGCATGCTTACCGAAAATACATTCTTTACAAACATTGTGTGACTTAGTGATTTTCGGTAAACCTTTCACTACTTCATTCATACCCATATCATATAAAGTGTCAAAGTTGTATACCCGAGGTTGTTAAGTCATGGTTCATGTTCAGAGGGAACATCTTATTTCCGGTCATTTTTACAGTTCCAATGCAGATTCCGAACGGGTCTTTAATCATGCATTCCTGATCACTAAACCTCACATCATATCCCTTTTGAACTAATTGACCAATACTCAGTAAGTTATGTTTTAATCCTTCCACATAAAATACATTTGAAACTCGTCTTTCTACCCCTTTAACTTTAATGATTACATCTCCACAGCCAAGTACATCAAGCCGTTTATCATCTCCAGTTCTCACTTCTCGCCATTCCGATTCATTTAAACTTATGAATAGATTCTTATCACCCGTCATGTGGTTGCTGCATCCACTATCTAAATACCAGCAGTCGTTCTTTATAACTTCTTCTACATTGAATATCATGAACATAGTTTCATCATTTTCGTCTTCTGCTTCGTCTTTATGAAGAAGAACATTACCAGATCTATTGTTTTCATCTCTTTTATTTCAAAATCTTGCCGTGTGTCCAAACTTCTAACAGTTGTAGCACCGAATCAATCCATTAAATCTTCCTCTTCCTTTACCACGTCCTCTGCCTGTATTTTCAGATCAAGGTTGTCTAGATCGATCATAGTTATTGCTTTGAAACTTGAAAGGCCTGCTCCGTTGGTGCATCATCATACTGTTTTAATCTTAATTCATGTGATTAAAGAATTCTAAGTAACTCCTCTGTTGAGATTGCATTTAGATCCTTGGATTCTTCTATGGCTACTACCACCGACTCGTACTTCCTAGTCAGACTTCTGAGAATTTTCTTTACAATACGTTGTTCCTCTATTCGTTCTTCATTTAAACGTAATTGATTGACTATTACCGTTGTTTGATTAATGTAATCTTCTATCGATTCACTATCTTTCATTCTTAGTGCATCGAATTCACATCTTAGGGTTTGAAGTCTTACCGTTTTTTCCCTATTTTCGCCTCTGTACGCTTTGTGTAAAACTTCCCATGCTTCTTTAGAAGTTTTGCATGTTGCCACACGTTCAAACACTGTTTCGTTGACAGCCTGAAACATGATGTGTAACGCTTTCTTGTCTCTTTTAATCTTTTCTTTCTGAATATTATGTTCGTTTTCTGATGCGTTTGAAGGAATTTCTGTGTATCCTTCTTCCACAATCGTCCATAAGTCTTGTGATTCTAACAAGACTCTCATTTGTATATGCAAGTGATAGTAATTTTGTCCCAGTAATTTTGGAATCTGGGTTTGAATTCCTCCACTTGTCGTCATGTGTTGATATCTTCTGAATACGTAGGGTTATGCTCTTGATAATAATTTGCAGGATTTGTATTTGTGGATCGATGGCTCTGATACCACTATATTGGAATAAATTCACTACCAGTTTGGATTTAGAATGAGAGAAAACAAATTGTTCTTGATTGAATTGGTAAGGAATTTGATACATGAATAATACATATATACGAAGGGTTCCATAAGGATAACCGCCTCAACCTAGGTTAAGAAATAATAATAATAATAATAATAATATTAATAATAATAATAATAATAATAATGTTACATAATTTACATATTTTATCTATACTAAACTGATATAACATAATCTAGCTTATAATCCTTGTTCATCTAATAAAAACTGGCTGCTTTGGGTTATTACTATAAATAATAATACTGGTCTTTCATTATTTGACATCATTTCCCTATTTGATCTTATGCTGTTTTTTTTTCCAGGATACCATCCACTTTAGCTTCATCTCTGAGTCAAACATAGCAGTGAATTAGTTGATTCTCAAAGGAAACTAATGGCTCTTGCAGTTCATTCTAAATCAGCAAATCCATTGATAAGTCAACTAAGCAACGGGCCATTAGGTGTTTTCCATGAAGAGGTTGGTTTTACCCTTTCACTATATTACAATTCTCGAGATAGCTCAAACTGATATCCTAATTATTACAATGAGTCAAACAGGTGTGGTCGGGTTGGCCAGACCCACCTCACTTTCTTTTCTAAATCTTTAATAACAATTAGCGTGTCATATATACGATAACAGAAAATGTTAGTAGTAATCAGGTATATTTAATGGTCTAACAGGTTAGGGTCAGGTTAGGCTGACCCGAATCACAAATTTTTAAAACGAGTTTAGGTTGGGTTGGGCTGATCCAAATTACTCTCTTTTCTAAGATTTTCAATAATAATTAGCATGTCGATTACGTACAACAAGTTTCAATAATAGTTAGGTATACTTAATCGGTCAAAATGGGTTTGGGTCGCGTTAGGCTTGTCAAAATTTTTTAATAATATTAGGTATATTGAATGGGTTAAAATTAGGTATGTAGCTGTAAGATTAAATATATTATGGTAGTCATTATAATCATTTACATTATACAGATCAAAATATATAACAAACTATTAAATAATTAGTTGGTAATTGTTGATGGATCATATTACCCTTTTAACTAATTAGGTTTCCTCTTGGGCCCATATATAAGGAGACTAATATAGAGGTTAAAAGGTTAAACAAAAACCTATTATTCATAAAACAAAATTGATCAACATGTGGTATCATAGCATATGTTGATAAATCAGTTCTGTTTTCGTATCCATTAATTCTGGGATTGAAATTTGGAAAACGGAACTTTGAAGACTTAATAAAATTAAGAGCCGGTTTCCAATCAAAGGTCCCGAGATCACTGTTTTCGGGAAAAAGAAAAAGAAAAGAATGTTTTAAGTGTCTCGAAACCAGAATGGGTAAACTTATGTCCGAAATCTGTTTACAAAACATTAAAAATTCAGGTTTCAGGTTCCAGAAATTATGGTTTTATTTTAGGGTTCATCATGTGTTCTTAGGAAAATTCAAAATTCCCTTATGTTTTGGAATATGATTTGGATTATTAAGTGTTTTTACTGTTTTGATCTAATTTTATCTTTTAAAAGTTTTTGAAAACTGTTAAAAGGATAGACAGATTATATTTTTCGAAATATTTTGATAAAATTAGATCAGTATTAAAATAGGAAACTCTATCACAATCCCTAAAAAATCAAATTTTCAACATTATCTCCATTAACAGCTGTTGATAAGAAGGTTTCAAGACTTGGAGAATAAGTTTCGAGAATTAGATGGTTTCGACTAAGGTTCCGACTGAGATTCCTACTCAAAATCTCACTAAAATTCGAGGAGAACTGAGATTACGACTCGCAATCTGGTGGTTGCGACTCGAAACCTCATAATGAACTCGGAATCTCATTAAGGCATTAGTTTTCATCACTCGAAACCTCGATATTTCAAGTCAGGTTTCGACTCGCATTAGGGACTCGAAATCTCATTACGATTTCAAGATTAAAGGCTCACTCGAAACCATAAAGGAACTCATAATGAGTTGAAATCTTACTCGAAACCTTACTCGAGATCTCACTTGAACTCTCAAGTTAAGTCGAGATTTCATAACTGAGTCGAGATCTCACTTGAAATCTAAGGTGAACTCGAAATCCAAGTTCGATCCGCGCTAACAGGTGGTTTGCTATTAAACACTTGGTTTTGTGAATACTTAGTTAATTAATCAGAATCAGATAATGTTTTACAAAACCAAGATGGCTTAACTTGGATGAGCTTTTGATGTATCACTTCTGGCCAAAGCTGATTTGATGCATCTATTTATTGTTCAAGTATTACGAAAGCTATGTTAAGTATGCATTACAAACGTGAATGTCTTATTTCTGGCCAAAGCTGATTTTAATCATTTATGTCTAGCATACTTAACAAGTGCATAACTAAAGTGATTGTCTCATCTCTGGCCAAAGCTGATTTGTCACGATCACTTTGCACACATGCTTAAATGATTACACTTCTGGCTAAAGCTGATTTGTCTTCGTTTAAGTAGAATTTTAACTAAGTCTATTATTTTGATGTTAGTAATAGATAATATCACATCTTCATATTTAAATGGGCATCTTTTATGCATGCCTTAGTATAACATGCCCTTAGATCACATTAGGACTTCTGGATTAGTATCATAATTCGCTCATCTTATTTCCACTATCAGTGTCACACCCCGACAGCGTAAAACAACAAACCGCGGCGAAAAACGTCGGGGAGTCGAGTAACAGAATTATTGTTTCACAACACATGGTATTTAAAGTTTGGTTTTATTAGAATAGATGTTTACATTGTCTATGGAATAAAGGAAACATAACATAAATTAAACTTGTTTTTCACAGTTTTAAGTCACTAAGGCCCGAGTCCGCCTAAGTGTAGCATGATCAACCTCATACATTAGCTCCTGAAACACATGTGAAAATAGGTACGTCAGTATAAAAATGCCTGTGAGATACATAGGTTTTGTTGATGAAGGATTCATGACTTGTAGTTAAAAGAAGTGTTTAACAAAAGTAGTCATTAACCTTTAAAAGTGTTTTCTTTTATAAAATCATATGAAAAATTGGTATGAAAATCAGATGATAATAAAAGAATAATGCATGGTTATATAAATAACCAAGTAAAAATGAATTTGTATAAAACATATCATTTGTAAAACAATGTCTTGTGAAAATATGTCATTTGTATAAAAATGTGTCATATCTTTGTCTTTGTCAAAGTGGTTTAGATAACGCTATGATATGTAATATCATAAAAGCACTTATATATAGGAAGTACCAGTGGCGTATCCACCATGCTTTTATCATATTACACACGCCTCGTTATTTAAATCACTTATCAATAACCACCAAAATGTCTTGTTTTAACCAAAAGTCAACATGTTATGTGTAAACGATGTCCAATGTCAAGTGTAAACCATGTCTTGTATAATCAAATGTTATGTATGGCAAGTAAAAAGTATTTACTCAAACCATATGTATAATGTCAATGTGTAACCAAATGTCATGTATGGTGAATAAAAAGTATTTACATAAACCATATGTATAATGCACAAAACAATGTCTTTGAATAAACCTAAGTTTAAATCAAAAGTTATGTTTTGCAAAACCAATGCTTTATTGTTACAAACATTTATGTGGATATGTTCATCGCATACATTCAAGCCTTGAGACTGTCGGATAAACCCTTAATAAGTCAAAGGTTTATCAAAAATGTTTACGGATTCTGTCATTCCCTACTTCCAAACAAACCTATGAAGCCCGGAACGGGATTTGTCAAGTCCTATGGTACCATTACATACTACTGAGCGGCCTGATCATTGTTAATGAATGTATTATTGTCCCGTTAAACATACCAAATGTCATAACCAATGTAAGCATGTTATGTGAAAACCATGTACTAAGTGTGCTAAGTAAACACACAAAGCAGAAATGTCCATGAAATCAATGTGATAGCATGCTCAGTAAACATACATAGCAGAAATGAAATGTAAATCAATGTGTCCATATGCTGAGTAAGCATATGCAACAAAAGTGTCTATGAAATCAATGTGCTAGCATGCTCAGTCAACATACATAGCAAAAGATAATTGAAATCATGTACTATATGTGTACTAGTTGAACATAGCAAGTATATGTCATAAAAAACATGAAAAGCATGAAAGTAACAAGTAGGCACATGTGTAACACCCCAAAATATTTGAAAGCGGTAAAAGAGGGGACTATGTACTCATTTGGGATTGCTTAAAAGTCTTGGAAATAAGACCAAATAAAGCTTGAAGGATCACGGAATCAAACGGCATCTAATATAGGTAACTATGTTAATAATCGGATCATAAACCGGAGGATATGATAGAATGTGTAACACCCCGAAAACGGGTTTGGTAATTAAACCCTGTTAATACTAAAGACGAGGAAAGTACCGTTAGTGGTAAAAGTAAACCGGCAAATATTAGGAATTAAGTGAATAATCCTAATATTTATTTAAAGTGAATAAGAGCTTTTAAGAAAATAGGATGGATAAAAGGCCCGATTTAACGGGACTTAAAGTAAAACGGGTTACGACTTCCCGAACCTACTAAGCTGACTAGGAATAATTCTAACCTAGTTAGATAGTGACTTAAGAGTGGGTTAAAACACTTAAATTATGAACTAAGGAAAATGGAGGGGCCAAACTTGTTAAACTTGAAATTTGATTTATTAAAAACAAGAATTAAAACACACCAAACACCCACTTTGGGGTGTCTGGTCGATTAAGAAGCAGGGGGGCGACATGGGTTTTCTTCAAACCCTAAAATCCTCACAAAACTCACAAATTGGAGCCTCTAATCAAGTCTAAATCGAATTTCAAGCACAAATTCATGAACACCTAGTTGAAAGGATCATAAGGTATGTAAAATTGTGAGGTATTGATCCATCTTAAATTCTAGGTTATTTGTAAGAAACTGAAATTTAGCTTGATTATGTCATGCATGGATGAATCTTGAAGTAATATGATGTCTAGGAGTAAACCCTAGTCAATAACATGTTGGATTATTGGATAATCTATGAAATTCATGATGATCCATTGATAAGTTAAATGGGTTTTGTAAATTTAGATGAACACAAGAATCATAACTACCAAAAGTGGTGTTACTTGATTACTATGAAATGATTTTGAGATTAGTATGCATGTTTGACATGATGAAATCGATATGTATGTTTATATTGGGCAAAATATCAAGTTATGAACTTGGTTTTAAAGATGTAAAATTTTACCCGTTAGGTGTTCGTTAAAATGCCTAAATGAAAGATAAATGTGGAAAATCGGACAAAACGCATGCTTAATGGATATGGCAATTTATGCGTTAAGACTTATAAAAAGGGTTCTAAACGGATTGTGAATTGAACTCTTTAGGCGAGGAATCCGGATCGTCAGGTGGACAAGCGGGTGGAAATACGCGTTTGAAAAAGGTGCTTAAAAGCTACGTAACTACGATTCCGTTACGTTATGCTTGATTCCGTATTTTAGCTAGTAGACTTTAAATTAGCATAATACATGAAATTGGCATTTGCTTGAAATGACGAAGATCACTAGGTAAATAAACGGGTCAAATGGTGAAATTATCACCCTTTGGCTATATTGTCTAATGGTTTGTCGAGTTACATGTTTATAGGAATAAATATCAAATGGATACGCACATCGCTATTGCTTAGCGGCTACTAAGTCAAGTTATTGATACGGGTCAATATATTGATCCGAGCCAGGTATGTATAATGGTTCAACTCATCATGTAGAACTTGAGATTCTATAAGAGTTAGACATGGTTAAGATATAGATATTCGGTTACCTTTTTGGTAAACCGAATAAATTGTATTATATTTATGGTGTTTAGAAGCACATGGGTTTATAAACAAGGATATGGTTAAAAGGGTCGGATTTTGGGGTCAAACAAGTATTTAAAGGACCTTGTAGTAAAAGAAGGATGAAAATTGACCAAAATGCCCTTGTAAGCTAAATCGAGCGAACGACCTATAAGGGTTGTTCGGAAAAGAGTAGTATGCATAATTAAACACTTAGAATGAGTAAACAAAAGCAAATGATGTGAATCCTTAGTCATTTGACTCTATAATAGTCTTTGCCGTAAAATAATGATTCGAGGGGTAAAACTCGGAGTTTAGGAATTTCCACACTTAATACAATACAAATATAGTTGTGAAGAAAGATTATTTGACAAGAAATGTGGTAGTATAATGCTTGATGTGAATGAAAGAGACTCATACTTAAAATAGGCTTAATTACCCTTAACGGGTCAAAATAAGCGTACGAGCGAAAACGGGTTTAAATTGTGTAATAAACCAGTGATTAGAACCTAATATGATAGATAACCTTAATTTGAAGAAGTGTATGTGATATAAAGATTAAACAAATATGTTTGTTTGATAAAATGCATAAACGGGTTAAAAGTCGATAAAAAGGTAACGAGTCGAAGGCTTAGAAGTCTCAAAATTTATTATGTTGGATGTTGGATTTTAACTCCATATGATGGAGAATTAAATTACGGACGCGTAGGAAAAAGAATCGGGTAAAACGGATTAAAAACGAGAGAGTTATGCTCGTTTCCGTGAAATCGGGTCATGCTGGGTATGTACAGCAACTTAATAAAAACATTCTGCCAAAAAGGGGGCTAGGTGGGGCGTCTAGCCCCTAGGCGTGATGCCTAGCCCCCCCTGAATCCCAAAAATGTTTAATTTTGTTTGTTTGACCCATATAACTTGTTTAAACTTGTTATTTAACTATCAAAACTAACTTTTAAGTTGGTTTTGATCATAGGTGATCGCCAAGAGTGCCCGGATGAAGATCAAGCTCGAAGAAGAACCGAACACGATAAAGTTAAAAGCTTCCGCACGGCGTTTCGTCGTATCTTTTAAACGACGAATTCAATTACATTAAGTTGTATATTTTTTTGAAATGTTGTAAACATGTGGGAATGTTAGTATAAAAAGTTTTTGTAAAGTCACATTTTAGCATTAAAAATGTGTATTTTATTATTAAAATCTTGATTAATTAAGTCGGGTGTTATAGAATGAAGTTCTATAAATCAAATGAGTATTTGAAACTCATATGGTACGATTTAATAGACCTAACATTCTGATTAGAAAGTTATCCTAAGTGCTTTTGACCCGTTTCGACCCGTTAAGGTAGTTTAAGCTACTTTAACGTGTCGTTTGCGTAAATATAAGGTCGGATGATTATTTATGCCATATGTTAAGTCTTACATGCCCAAACATGTTTATAAATGTTATTAAATAAGTTTAGATGTCAAAAGTTTGTTTACATATGTTAAAAATGAATTTATGCTCAAAAAGGGCATTTTGGTCATTTTTAACGGGCATATAAACGACTTAACGAATAACTAACCGAACAAGGTGACCATAAGGTATAACCTCAGTAGGTTATTCCCTAATAACTATGGTCACTAAATAAGTTTGGTCGGATCCTAATGATCGACCAAAACGGGTCGGGTTCGAAAGTCTAAGCGGTTGTCGAGACCGCTTGACTTACCACCCTAAACAAGCACTAAACTAGTAGTGACGAGTTAAACATGTTAAAACATGTTTAACTAAGTTAGAAAACTGATTTGGTATCAAAGCAAAGTGTTTTGATACCCGAAAATAATTCCGTCGTAAAATGCACATAAATGCGTATTTTGACCGACACTTTGACTCGTCATTACGACTAGTCAACGTGGTAATCAGTAGGTATAATCACTAGGGATTATAACCATCGTGATTACGATAACGTTGCAAAGTTCAATTGAACTTTGTCTTGACCAATTAATGGTCAAAGCCGAAAGTCAAACACTGTTTGACTTTTAGTTTAAAATAAAGAACAAGCATGAAGGAACACTTATAAGAGTCCAATGCTTGGAAAAATGAACTAGAATGCTCAAGTATGAAGCCTCCAACAAAGAGTGGTAGCCTCAAATCAGAGCAAAGGTGAAAGAAAGAAGGAATGTGTTAGTGCATGCGTCTGTCGACTTCGTCTTATATCGAGTCTTGTACGTAGAATGTTAGATCAGTGCATGTAGTTCAAAATATGGTAATTTCGCTTGAAGTGGGTTATTCCGCTTGAAAGTGTCTTGTGCAATTTCAAGCGAAATCACCTAGGTTAATTTCTATTGAAATGCACCTTGACACATTCAAGCGAAATCATGAACACTATATATATGTGTGTTCCAAGCGAAATCAGTAAGATTCTTTCCGGTTTGTGCAACGAAGTGCTGCCGAAGTGTCGTCTCGCTGTAAAACATTATCAAATCAATAATACGACAGTTTAAAGTGATATTCTTACTGAATTGACCTCAGTACATCTGTTTCCGCCTTTCGTACTGAGCAAAACTCTTCTGATCGACTCGTTCGGGTCTGAAAACGATCCTACAAGTGGTATCAGAGCTCAGGAAGAAGAGTTCATACCAATTCAGCTGAAATTTCTGATTTCTACACCTTCTTTTCAAAATTAAATAATTTTTCACGGTTAAAATCGGCTAAAATTTTCACAGAATGTGTGCAATAGTGTTTTAACAATTCCTTGAGAAAATTAGACCTTAACTCGATCTAAAACTAATAAAATTTCTAATTTCGCTTCAAAATCAGTGCGAGAATGATGACGTAAGTAGCATTTCAAACGGAATTAGAGGTTGATTTCGCTTGAAATCGGGATTCCGCTTGAAATTTCATCCTTATTCCGCTTGAAACGTGCTATTCCGCTTCAATTGGGTTATTTCGCTTGAGTGATTCCGCTTGAATCACTGATTCCGCTTCAAGGTCCTTATTCCGCTTGAAATAGGTGTATGTTCAAGCGAAATTAGATATCTCGCTTGAACTTGGTTATTTCGCTTCAAAGTTGTGATTCCGCTTGAATACACTGTTTTGACAATTTCTTGAAAACCGAAACATGGACGAGGAATTTTACAACGCTTTTGCTACCCCGATCACTGTTACTCAACAGACAATGTTGGAAAATGAAACGGGGACGATGCAAAAACCACCTAAGCTCATGAACATCGAGGAGTATAAAGGTTGGGAAGGACGGTTTGAGAACTGGGTACAAGCAAACTACTTAGATGTTTGGGTATGTGTTGAGATGAAATATGTTCGACCGATGAATGATGATGAGGAGATTATTGCGATTAAAGATTTAAGTGCTGATAATAGAAAGAAATACAAAGATGAGAAAATAATTCTAAGCCTTCTACAACAAGCAGTGAAAGAAGATATCTTGGTTCTATTGCAACACAATGGAACTTCGTATTCAATCTGGAAAGCATTAAGATCGAAGTTTCATGGAAGCGAAGAGATGGTTAAAAACAAGAAATCACTTCTGAAGAAAGAGTTTGATCTGTTTCGTGGTTTGAAAAATGAAAGTACAAAGCAAATCATTGAGAGATACTGCAATTTGCTAGCTAACATGAAGAGGTTGAGCATCGAGAAAGATAATGAGGAGTTGATTGAAAAACTAGCTGATGCTTTACCATATGAGACTTGGGGTACATATCTCATGATGTTGAGGAACAAGAAAGGTTTTAGCAGTCTGACATTGAGCAAATTTATTGAAAAGATTGAGGCTCAGGAGATGGAACAGAGAAAGATTTCAAGAATGAAAGATTTCGACGGTGAACAAGACATTGGTCTCTATTACAAAGGTGGTGTCAGTGATAAATCCACCAACATGTCACTGAAGATTGAAACTGCATTCAACGCAAAGAGTTCATCAGGAAGTTCTTCTAAAGGATCAAACAGCAACACAACTTTTTCATCGTATCCATCATTTAATCCGAATATTTCAACAACAAAGAATGGCAAGAAGTTACAATGCAACATTGTACTGAATCTGGAGAATGATGAGGATTATTCAGCAGAAGTTGCTAAGAGTCACATGTCTTTGTTGGGAACTGTGTTGGAATCATATGGTAGTTTTGTTGCAAGTCGGATCGGAAATCCTATGTTGACAAAAGAGGATTACGATCAAATAGATGCTGAAGAGATGGAATTAATGGATATAAAGTGGTGTTTGGCAAGTGTGTTAAGACGAGCTGAGAAATTTAAGCAGATCACGGGAAGAGATTATTTACGTGAAGCTAATATTTCTACTTTAGGTTTTGATAAATCTAAAGTCACTTGTTTTCGTTGCAGGGAAAAAGGACACTTCAAGAGGGAGTGCAAAAACCGCGAAGCAAGTGGAGCTCAAAATCCTTTCAACAACAACAATGATTACTACCGGAAGGCCATCGATCATCAAGTTGCACAACAACAACAAGAACCACAAGTGGCTCATGGAAGAAAAGTGATTGAAGAATCTTCAAAGAGAGCTTGTATGGTGAATCAGGATGACAATAAGCCAACGGAAGGTTTCAATTGGGACAAATATATCTCAGCTGATAATAAAGCATGCCTGATTAATCAAGATGATGAAAAATTGCCTGAAGGTTTTAGCAGGGAAAATTTCAATTGGGATGATTATGATCCAAACAAAGATTCAAATCACAAAGCATATGTTGCTCGAGTTGAAGAAGATAGTGATGGTGATCGTGAGTATTATGCAAAACGAATGGCAGGTTATTTTAAAATGATGGCAGAAAGTGATAGTGAAGATGAAAAAGCTAAAAAGAAAAAGAAAAGGTCAAAACACTGGTCAGCAGTGATGATGAAGCTGTTCCAGTGATAAGAAAAAAGATGAAAGATATTCCAAAGTTTGAAGTTGATGTAGAAGCTAATGCTAAGAATGTTCAGGTGATTTGTGAGAATTGTGAGATTATCAAGAAGAAAAACAGTGAATTGATGAACAATATGAATAGGCTAAAGGAATCTTATGATATTCTGAACAAAGCCATGAATCAATACAATCAATCAAGTGAAGAACAAGCAACAACCATGAAAACACTTCAGGGAGCTTTCATGATAAAGCAAAACGTGTTGAACAACTACATCGAGAAGTGTGCTGTGCTAGAACAAAAACTTGAAACACAAAGAATTGAAACTGAAAGAGTTAATCGTTTGTTGAAAAGTTACTCATGTACTTCTCATGTCATTGACAGGATTTATCCAACTGTTGAGGGCATGAAGGTATTTGAAGATGATGAAGTACCTGAAGAAAAGAAGGATTCTGAAGAAAAGACTCTTGAAAAGAAGAAAGATAAGAAGAAGGATACCAAAGAAAAGATATCTGGTAAGAAACAAGGTTTCAGTTACAACAAGTGTCCACCCCCGCTTGAAAATGGATATTATCCGAGAAATCCTAATTCAGAAAGAGTCGAAAAAGCAACAAATTTACAGTGGAAGTCGGAGTCTTCAGTTAATTTGCCAGAAAATATTGATGTGACATTTACATCATCTGACACTGATCATGAGTCCGAGTTAATAAAGAAAGTGGTTGATCAGGTGTTGGATAAAGATGAAACTGAGGAGTCAAAGTCGGAGTTTATGACAAATTCAAAGTCTGAGTCGAGCATTCCGAGTCAAATCATCAAACAGGGAAAAAGGGTTTATAATAAAGAATTTCTGTTATCAAAATCTAATTTGAATGAAGAAACATTTAAAGTGGTTTATACTTTGAATGATTCTGACAAATTATATTTTGATGAGGAATTTCCAATAAGAGGTGTTAAACCAGAAATGATTAAAAAGGTTTTCAAACTAACAGAAATCAATATTTCTGAAATAAAAGATGAAAATCTTTCTAAAAAACCTAATCCTTACACCTCAAGAGTTAAACAACGTTTAAACAAGAAAAAGGGTTACAGTTCTGGTTCTGGTTTTCACAACAAACCAAATCATAACGGTAATTTCAAAAAGAAAGGTCTTGGTTTTATTCCACCAGAAAATCATAAAAATGAAAAATATGTTCGAGATTTTAAATCTAAAATGGTATTTGTTTCAGGAGGTAGTGCTGAGGAAGAACAAAATAGTCCATTCTGGAAGCAGTCAAACAAAGAATTCCTTGCGAAGAAGCAAGAAGAGATGAAGACTGTTGATCAGATGAAAGAAACAAGAACCTGTTTCCAATGCAACAATGTTGGTCATATTGCCAAGAATTGTTCCAAGGCAATAAATTCAAAACAGGGAGTTTCTTGTAAACTGAAAGATAAAGAAGTTGTGTTTGAATCACCAATTGATAGAACTAAACTTTTCAAAAATTCAACTTTTGAGATTGGTGAATGTTCAAACAGATTTTACAAGAAAAGAGCAAAACTTGACAACCAAAAATGGGTTGTTAAAAAGTCTGATGATAGTTCTAGCAATGATTCTGATTTGTCTAAATCAGAGGAGCTATCTTCTGGTAATGAATCTGATTCCACAAAGTCAGAGGAGCCACAGGTTGAAATTAAAAGTGAAAACTCAGTACCGACTGTGGATGATGTGAATTTTCCACCATTTCGGGCTGAAAATTTTACAAAGAAAATTGGTAAAGTTGAAATTTCAAATCAATTTTTTTCAGAAAAGAAAGATTTTGATATTGAAAAAGCTTTTAACTCCAAAGTACACTATATTTTTGGAAAAAATGGTTGACAGGAAGGTCAAGGGAGTCAAGGAATTTTACGAGAAGAAAACAAAGACGCAAGGTAAAGTATCATCCCTGGTTTATGACTGGGATGGTACCTACTACGAACAGTAAAATCCTGGACTTTCCGGAGCTCCCAAGTTGGTAATCCCGGAGCATGAATCGGCATCTTTCTTATATTGTTTGTTTGAAAAATTGAAAATTGGTCACAAGTATGACTTGCCGGAACTCCCAGGTTGGTAAGTGAGGAGTAGGTATCGGCATCTTGAGAATTCAACCTACATGTGGTATTGGTTGGTAAACCATGTGGTTGAAAAAGAAGGTTTTCACCTACAAGTGGTAAATCAGGGACATTAAGTTGTA
Organism: Helianthus tuberosus; assembly: GCA_030545235.1. Lineage (NCBI taxonomy): Eukaryota > Viridiplantae > Streptophyta > Magnoliopsida > Asterales > Asteraceae > Helianthus > Helianthus tuberosus. The sequence continues at coordinate 5,495,071 of CM060432.1, forward strand.
CTTGATTTTTTTACAAGTGGTTGGTAGAACAATATGATGAACCAAACCCCTAAACTACAATTGGTAAAATCAATCAACAAAATTTATTTTCCGGAAAAACCATTTCATTAAAACAAACTTAAGTGTTTTGAAATCAATGGGAAAATAGTTTGTTGAAAGGGGGAGTTCTGATTGTTTATGCCAAGTGGATGGCGAAGTGAAGCGATTTAATATCAGTTGTCATGTTTCTTGTACAGTTTGTTTTCAAATTTCCTTCTTAATGTGTTTGCATTTTAGGGGGAGTAGAAATTTTCAGAAAATCCAAAAACATTTGAAAATTTGAAAAAGTCAAAAACATGATAAAATTTTTAAAAATGAGTTTTTGTGACAAAGAAGAGGAAATGATAGTACATCAGTAGACAGTTACAGTATGCTAAAGAAATGTAATGATTAAATAGTGTTAAACAGTCTCACTGATGATATGCCGATAGGTTTTTACACATTTAGTAAGCTTTTCCGGGATATAAACTTAAATTCAAACTTGCTTATTTCGTGGGGAACACTACTTGGATATATAGGTAACCCCTGAAATCTCGTTTGAAAGGTCCCTCTTTCTGAGATATTAGGTCTTTATGCTCAGTGATATCTGGGGTATTATCCCTGGACTTCTGATAATGCGGAATCAATGGCCTAGTCCCCAGAGAATACTTTACTGCTTGCTTGAAATATAGCGCTGCCCTCAGCAAAAATGATGAAACAATAAAATTGATAATCATTGCTGTTGTAAAAAAGATCCTCTAAAGGGGACCCACCAAAAGTCAAACCGTCATCTCTTTGCTGAACGGAAGTTCTGACCTGAGCTCTCACGGTTTTCACAATTAATCCCTTACAAATATCATATGTGGTATACTCACCTTTAAGACTGAATATTGGGATCTGGATACGGGAGTATATTCAAGAGGTGGAACACATGAATGAGTTTAAGTCCTTAATACACCTAATTCATATCCTAAATAAGTTGAAATTTGTGTGAGAATTTAAGTGGATCAGTATATCGACAATCTAAGTGAATTGTTTAATTCTTAATGTGTAACTAAGCTCAACGGTACTTGTGACTTGTCATAAACTGATATGATCCTCTTACACAAACTCACAAAAATATTGTTTGTAAATATTTCTCTAATGCATTTCATTTTCATTCAAAAATCCAAAAAGATTTTCAGTGTGTTTTAGCATAAATTTTGAAAAAAAAAATACAAAAAGATTTTCGGCAACTGGTGTTGGAGAGCTGATTGTCAAAATTCCAAGTGCTAAACATGATGAACAAATGGTTTGGATAAAAATTGTGTGAGATGTTTTGAAATGAAGTGATTCATCAGAGACTAACATTGTAAAATCATTCTTTGATTGTATAATTCCTGCAAGTGGTTCATTAGATGGTGAGATTGTTTTTACAAATTATCATCTGGAAAATTATTTTTGGGAAGAGAATGTGCAGGATAAAAGCTAGGTGATCTTGGATAGTTGATAGAGAGCTAGGTTCCGATACCTGAGGACTCTGTAATTTTAACAAGCCAGGCTGCGATCCCAGCATATCGAAAGGGGGAGTCTGAAGACACCTAAAGGAAGGAGCGTGTTGGTGCTGATAAAAAGAGAAGAGAGAAGATTTGAGGGTACTTACAGTGTCAGATACTTCAGAGAGTTCAAGAGGACTGATAAAGACTGAAGATGTGAAGACTCGACACTTTAAGACTCGTCAACATTCGAGGGGGAGTCTGTTAGTGCATGCGTCTGTCGACTTCGTCTTGTATCGAGTCTTGTATGTAGAATGTTAGATCCGTGCATGTAGTTCGAAATATGGTAATTTCGCTTGAAGTGGGTTATTCCGCTTGAAAGTGTCTTGTGCAATTTCAAGCGAAATCACCTAGGTTAATTTCGCTTGAAATGCACCTTGACACATTCAAGCGAAATCATGAACACTATATATATATGTGTGTTCCAAGCGAAATCAGTAAGATTCTTTCCGGTTTGTGCAACGAAGTGCTGCCGAAGTGTCGTCTCACTGTAAAACATTATCAGATCAATAATACGACAGTTTAAAGTGATATTCTTACTGAATTGACCTCAGTACGTCTGTTTCCGCCTTTCGTACTGAGCAAAACTCTTCTGATCGACTCGTTCGGGTCTGAAAACGATCTTACATAATGAGCAAGTTGTGAATGAAATGGCTTGGGTATTTATAGGATTCTTGGATTTATGAGATGATGACAAGTGTTTATGTGTTACCCAAGGAAAGATCATGGCCCTACACTTGTTAGAACCTGATTTGGGGGCTTGGAGAACACACAAACCAGCCCACAACATTCAAAAATCAATTTGGAAAACAACTTGCAACACCCTGGATGCTGCTGTGAAGATTCTGCCCAGATCAAGCTGTGGTGCCCTGCGACAGATGAAGCCCTGTCCGTCGCGCCCCGCCAGAGACCAAAATATCAGAAATGTCAGAAATGGTCCCTGCGGCCTCTAAACTTGTTTTTCGACGCGTTTAACCCCCGTTAAACCAATTTTAAGGCTTTACAAGGATGTTAAAGCATAGGGGACTTGAAATATGCTTGAAAATATCATGGATGTTGGTTCGTTTGGCCGTACGATCGCGTTATTCGGTTAATTACGATGAAATTTGAACGGACGCGAAAACGATCCAAATTAAGCGACGAATGGTATTTTTGCATTCCGATCACTAAAATAAAATATTTTAGTGATTACAAAAATTTTTGGATGTCCGGATATGGTCGGAACGTAAGATATGCGCGTATATGCAAACTTACGCAGTTTTTTACGCTTTTAGTCCCTGTGATCAAATAAGCGCTTTTTTTCGCATACCGAACCCCTCAAAGCTTATTTCTAAGCTATTTTAAGGTTATTTATGGTATGTTTAGCTTATGATAATGTTTTGAAATGTACGTTGCTATACAAAATGGTAGACTTTTGCAGTTTGACGCAAATAGTCCTTGTGACCGATTAAACTTGTTTTTGCCATACCAAACCCTTCAAAACTTATTTCTAAGTTATGTAAAGGTTATTTAAGGTATGTTAAGTTTATGTCACTGTTCCAGAGTGTTTGTCACGTTAAACTGATTACGTTTACGCATCAGTTTGCGTATAACTTTCCAGAAAGCGATTTAGAGTTTAAAATCGAACAAAAATCAAACGTGCAAAATGTCAAACATAAATAAACAAATATTGGGATCAAAACATATTGTTTTATTGATAATTTAATTGTTCAGAGTTATACAATAATTACGCAAGCACATATATCACAGTCTCCACTACTTTAGAAAATTTCGTCCCGAAATTTATTTAGATGAAACTTTTGAGAACAGATGTGGATATTTCTCTTTCATTTGATCTTCACGTTCCCAAGTAAATTCTGGGCCACGTTTAGATTCCTAGAAAACTTTGACAATTGGTTTGCGCTTGCGTTTGAGCTTCTTGACTTCACGGTCCATTATTTCCGTAGGTTTCTCAACGAAGTGCATCGTGTCATCAACACGAATTTCATCAAGTGGTATGTGGAGGTTCTCATCAGCTAAACACTTTTTGAGATTGGACACGTGGAAGTTTGGATGAACATTTCCATGTTCAGGAGGTAGCTCAAATGTGACAACTCGAAATTTAGAACCTTTCTTGTACCTCGATGCAACACGTTGAACCATATGTAACTAGTTGACATGTTTGTGTGATTAATGATATAAGTGAACCTTCTATGTGATTATGTGTTGTGTTTATTTGTATGCGTATACGTATGTGACCCGAAACACAAGAACCCAACTCGAGACCACTCGGTCTCGAGTAGCGTAACTACTTGGGCCGGTTGGGCCAAATTGATCCGTCCGAAACCCATTAGGGTGCACCAATGTGGAACAGGTATATAATCCTTAGTGATAGCTAACCTTGCCATTCCTTGGGCAATCCACACACACTCCTACCTTCTCTCTCTCACTAAAACCCTAGAAGCACAAACCTTCACTCTCTCTCTCTCGGATCAAACCGGCCGACCACAAGAAGGTTCTCGGATTAGCTTGTTCACACCAAGTAAAGCTTCATCTTTCACCACTACTTCTCTAACCGGTTAGTGATTCATGTGATGTATTGTATTTCGGTTGATGATGATGTGTGATGAAGTTATTTGATAATGTGTTTGCTTGTTAAAGTTTTATGCATGATTAAGGTGTTGATTATGTGATAAAAACGCATCATGACTATTGTTTGAACATGACAAAAGTGTTTGTTTGATTTAATGAGTTCTTGTTCGTTAAATGATACATGCTTAGGAGAACATGACTTTTGTAGAATAACATTTGAACAAGATGTTTTGAATAACAAAAGAATGATAAGCTTAGGGTTATTCATGATCATCCGATTTTATGTTAGAGGTTATAGAACAAGTACTTTGTTTGATAATGATCCACAAAAATGATTATTGATATCTAGAGTATATGTCATGATTCGGGTCCATGGAATGCATAGCTATGTGGGATGAATATGTTGATTTTGAAAGATGAACTACTTGAAGATCATGAAAGATATTTGAAATTGATATGTTTGATCCATTTCGGTTAGTGTTAGACAAGGAAACATGTTAGTGCAGTGTTATTGGCTAGTACACCATATCATGATCATGAAATTTTATTGGTATAGTACAATGTCGGAAGTCAGCAGATGTTCCTGTCGAGACCTTCTGTCTCGACTCGAGACCAAATGGATGACAACTCGAGACCATGAACATGACAAACTCGAGACCGGGGATTGCGACACAGGTTACGAGTCGAGAACTCTCTAGTCTCGACTCGAGACCACACAATGCCAGCACAAAACAGCATGACTCGAGATCAGGGTTGCGAGTCTTGTTGCGACTCGAGACATGACCCGAGACATCCACGGTTGCGACTCGAGAACTCATATGTGCGACTCAAGACCGCACAGTCTCGACTCGAGACCATGTACACGTACACTGTTTGGACTTGCATTGTTACGGGCTTAGGATTGGGCCGGACTTTTGGGCTTTGTTTACTTGTATACATGCTACTGTTCAACTCATAGGTATTATTGTAAACCGCCATGTTTATATGTGTATGCCATGAATAATACCTGTATGCAACTTGCTAGTATACGTGTAGAACATACGTGCACTACTTGGATATGAACCTGACTTGAATGGTATCTATGTTAGGACGTAGTTGACCACTTACAACTTTATTGACCTTTCTGTGCATCTGCCGAGCAAACCAAGGTGAGTTCACACCCTCTACAAAGCATGGGATTCCCAGGGGTCGGGAATTGGGGTTAAGGAACATGGGTTCCTTGTCCTTCTTGGGTAGGACAGCATCGGTTCAGGAATATAATTCCTCGTCCTCATGGACAGATAACTCGTACTAGACCAAAACTCTATCACGAAGTCCCTCCTTTTTATATCGACTTAATCGCCGGGCCAATGGCGAGCGGGTCATTAGTTAGATAGCGCTATTTAGGTCTGACAAACCTCACACCGTGCCGCAGAGGACGGGCGTGAACTAATGGATCTGGGGCACGTCAATGATGATAGACATTGACAGTTTCAGGGCACATAAACATGACTACAGTCAGCAGTCGATATGGTAACGAGTCTAGTGTATACATGGGGTAGCCCCCACGGCCGAAATGCCAGATAACTAATCACAGGGTAGCCCCCACGGCTGGATTGCCAGAGTAATTGGGTTAAGCATATCACGTTTTTAAACTATGGGGTAACCCCCACGGCAGGATGCCAGATAAAGGAAACTGTTTTCGAAACAACTTAAAACGAACACCCAACCGTGAACTCACTCAACTTGTTGTTAACTCGTTACTACATGCTTTGCAGGTCATTAGGTACTTCGCTGGAGCTTGCATGGAAGAGAGTCGTTGTGGGACATGGACGGCTGTGTGCCATGATAAACTCTGAAACAATTAAACTTATGTGTTGGTTTTAAACGTTATGCTTCCGCTTGCAACTTAACTATGTTTCGTTTGGACACCAATTGTATTGGTTAAACTTTTATATCCTTTAACTTGCATGTTCAATATGATTGGTGGCTGGATCCTGGTCAGTCACGCCTCCAAGCGGTGGTATTCCACAGGTGGATTTTGGGGGTGTGACATCAAGTCTGTAGGCCACTTTCCTGATTCTTTCAACGATCGTAAATGGTCCAACATATCATGGTGCAAGTTTTCCTTTCTTTCCAAATCTAATCACACATTTCCAAGGGGATACCTTGAGTAGGACGTGATCACCGACTTGAAAGTCTAAGGGCTTGCGTCGTCGATCCGTGTAACTCTTTTGACGGCTTCTAGCTGTCTGTAGGTTATCGCGAATCTTTTTTACTTTGTCTGTAGTCTCTAGAATGAGTTCAGGTCCAGTAAGCTAAGCTTCACCTATCTCATTCCAGCAGACCGGTGAACGACATTTTCAACCGTATAAAGCCTCGAAAGGAGCCATGTTGATGCTAGAGTGATAACTATTGTTGTAGGAGAATTCGATCAACGGTAGATGCGAATCCCAACTACCACCAAAATCGATCACACAAGCTCTAAGCATATCCTCCAGTGTCTGGATTATTCTTTCAGATTGGCCATCCGTTTGAGGATGATAAGCTGTGCTCAAATTAAGTTATGTTCCCATGGCAGATTGCATGGTTCTCCAAAAGTGAGACGAGAATTGACCATCTCTGTCAGATATGATGTTCAAAGGAACACCATGTCGGGATACAATCTCATCCACATAGATTTTTGCAAGTTTGTCAGCAGATAGATCCTCACGTATCGGCAAGAAATGTGCTGACTTTGTAAGACTATCAACGACTACCCAAATGGCATCATGACCTTTCTTAGTGTGTGGTAATTTGGTAATGAGATCCATAGCAATGTTTTCCCATTTCCAAACTGGTATCTCTGGTTGCTCCAATAATCCAGAATGATGTTGGTGTTCTGCCTTAACCTTGAGACAAGTAAGGCATTTGGACACGTATAAGGCAATGTCTTTCTTCATACCCGACCACCAATACTGGATTCGAAGATCCCTATACATTTTATCTGCACCAGGATGAATCGAATAACGAGACTTATGAGCTTCATCCATTAACAAGGTGCGAAGATTGTCTTTCAGTTCAAGCTCAGGCTTGAGATGATATGGTAATTCCTTACCCATCAAATTCTGTGTAACACAAGTATGTTGAACTTGAGAAATGCGGGTTTGAATATTTGATCGAACTTGAACACAGTGAAGCTTGACGCATTCCTTACGACTTAATGCATTAGCCACAATATTCGCCTTACCAGGATGGTAGCGAATTTCGCAATCGTAGTCGTTTAGGAGTTCAACCCATCGTCGTTGCCTCATGTTTAGTTCTTTCTGATTGAAAATGTGCTGGAGACTTTTATTGTCACACCCCAACCGATGGCGGAATCATCGGGGCATGGCACTAGGCGAATCAGATTGCTCAAGAGAATCCATAACAACTATATTGCGATAATATTTAATACATTCGTTATCCCATACTAACAAATAATACAATCACGTAAGTTATCACAGATTTATTATCCTCTCGAACAATGCAAATCCGACAACCTAGATTTTTAGTTGAGTTTCTAGACTTCCTAGCTTGATTTGATATAGTCTGCGATCTAACCTGCAACATACGTTAAAAGATTTGTCAATACAAAAGTATTGGCGAGTATACAGGTTTGATAAGTATAGCATAGTAGATTAAAAGTGCTGCGAATTTCCACACGCATAAACGTAATACACGACATATATACTCACAAAACTGATACTACCAACTAAGTCCTCGATGCTCGAATGTACGATGGCATAACTAGACCCCGTCGGGCGCAATAGTACTATACTAGTCTTGGTGGGACGTCGCGAGTATAAGCCCTAGCACATATGCAACTAGCATCACGTATATCTATGCATAACAGTTATTCGCAAGTGATAATTCGATTGATTGAATAGTTCGATTGATGAGTTCGATTTGTTAGAAACGTATGTTACACCCAAAATTCGATTAAAAAGGGGTCAAGTATACTCACAGTGCGTATTTAGCGGGATTACAACTTGATTGAGTCGGTTGCGAGTATGTCTATACTGATCCTTGAAGAAATAGAGTAAACGAAGTACGGTTAAGCAAGATCATCTTGAAAAGTTACACATTAGGTTGAATTGCCCTCATCCGTGCGGATCAGACATGTTATCCGTCCGGATGACAAGTCATCCGTCCGGATGACATGTTATCCGTGCGGACAACATGTGATCCGTGCGGATGATGTGTCATTCGTGCGGACAATGTGTCGTTCGTGCGGACAGTGAGTGATACGTACGGATAAGTGGTCATACGCGCGGATAGTGGTCATCCGTGCGGGTGACATTGTTGTTCGTGCGGATGAGCGTGCGTGCGTGTGACATGTCATCCGTGCGGGTGACATGTGCGTACGGGTGAGTGGTCCGTGCGGACTGGCATGATCCGTGCGGACTGGCATGATCCGTGCGGACTGGCATGATCCGTGCGGACTGACACGATCCGTGCGGGCTGCTGGTGCGTGCGGATGGCATCCCATCCGTGCGGACTTGTGTCATCCATGCGGACTGACCTGTTGCCCGTGCGGGTAGTCATGTCTGTTTCGCACTGTTTTCGAGTGTCCAACGGAAAGAAAACGTTCGTTTTCACTTAGAGTAGTGAAATTTCGTACTAACACTTGAAGTTCCGTCAATTCCGACTCATTCTAACGGCCGGGAATCACCCCGTTCCATCAGATCTGGCCGTTCATGGTGGTTCTTCATGGTTAACTCGAAATCGCACAGATTTAGGTGAGATTTGTCATGAAAACAGGTGGAAATCACCCGGATCTGAGTCGTTTATAGTGAAGTGAGACCCCAACTTGAAGTTCATAAGAACTCTTGGTGACATCACCTCAAAACGCCTCAAATCCGCAGATTTCACGGTTAGGATTAGAGTTTTGAAAGATAGAATGATGTAGAATTGAGTGTAGATTGTAGAAGTACAAGTTTTAGGTTGGAATCTTACCGGAATCGTGAGAAAATCGAGAGGAAAGGGTCTTGGCGCGCGTTTGGTTGAACAGGAGCTGTCACATCACTTGAATAGTGGTGTGGCAGGCTATTTATAGGCGAAAGAGGCGAGGAAAAAGGGATCAGGCCCGGATAGCCCATCCGTGCGGATGGCCCATCCGTGCGGATGGCCCATCCGTGCGGATGACCCATGCGTGCGGATGGCCATCCGTGCGCATGTCCATCCGTCCGGATGGTCCATCCGTCCGGATAGCTATCCTGACGGGCCGGACTTCTTCGTTTTTGATTGATTTGATAGTTTTCGAAGCGTGTACGTCCATAACTAGTTTATATTATCAATATATTGTTATTATTATAATATTATATATATATATATTTATATATGACTAGGGTCGTATTTACGTATTCATAATCCAAAGTTTCGATACTTAACAATCGGTTTCCGTTCGAGTGTGCGATGAATAGCGACGTTTCACGGCCATCAAGGAGGGTAGTATAAGTCCTCTCTCGACGTCCTCGTGAACGTTATTGCGAGTTGTGCCACAAAGACTGACGGGGTACCGTTTACTCGCATTGTCATCATCGTCATGACGACTGGAGCTACAGCACTCACCCGAGGGTCCTTGTTAGCGTTAATTGTTTACGTTCGACACATCACGGCCACTGAGGAGGGTAGAATAGGTCCTCACTCAGTGCCTCCGTGAGTGTTAGTGTGATAATAGTGTAGTATAATGATACTGTAGCTTGAAAATATGCGATTATCTTTCGAATAGCTATATATACGGTATAGTTACATTATGATCCAAATCTCTGGTGCTAGGCGTAACGAGTATAACGAGTAGTAACAACGCACAAAAGTGCGGGTTGTTACAGTCTCCCCAACTTTAGGAAATTTCGTCCCTAAATTGATCCAGTAGGTAGACTTCTAAGAGTTGTTCTTGTATGAGTAGCGATACAACGAGTGATTTAATCGTAAGTTGACAGCGCGAATGTTTCGAATAAGAGAGATCGACGGCGATAGCGAGAAGACGATGCAAAGACGAGAGTATTAGTTCCACGAGTTGGCATTCCAAAGTACTTTGTCTTGTGTAGAGTTCGTTAGTTCGATTCGATTGTAGACTTATAGGACTTGAAAAGGGTTTCTCATGACGTAGAGTTAACTGAGTCGATCGTAACCAACGTTACAAGAAGCGTTCGTTTAGACATTAAAAAGGGATTTAGGGTGAAGATCTTTGAAAATTTTCCTTTTAACGTGCGGCCAACAGTGTCGATGTTAACCGATGTTGCAAGGAAGTTTAAGATATTTTAAGGAACTCGGAGATGAAAACAAAGGTTACGAAAACTCTCCTATGACATGGATTCAAGCTGAACTCGATGTCGAACCAATGTCCAAAGAAGGATTTCTATTTTGACGTTGTAAAAGTTTAGGGAAGAACTGGGCTTACGAAGCTTTCCTTGGACATGGAGTTAAACTGATTCGATGTTAGCTCCACGTCGTGAGAAAATTTCACTTGTCCCATGGTTTTAAATCAAAAATTTAAAAGACGTTTTAATTAGTACGAGAAGGTAGTTAATTACCGAGCCCCACTTGGCACTTTCCCACGAAAGTTTGTTAATATGTTTAAAACACTTATATATAGGAAGTACCAGCGGAGTATCCACCATGCTTTGCCCATACTATTCCCGTTTCGTGAGGCAGTGTCAGGTGTGCCGATATGACATGGATAGAATTGCGTTTACTCGGCCCAATCGATAGAAAGTCGGACCGAGCATAAGATAGGATCGAATAAATTAGTCCAGCGAGTTGATAAGCGAGAAGCGAATAGCGCGTTTTCGATTAGATTACACATTAAACCCACATGGCACGTTTCCACGAGGGTGTGCTAACCTGGTGAAACACCATGCTTAACCAGGTTAGTTTTGCCTCGTGAAGCGGTGTCATGTGTACTAATACCACATAGACTGTAATGAACACCAAACGAGTGATAAACGGTAGATTATACACGATATGCGATAAGCGATTAGATGGTTAAACGAATGATATGAACACAACACTAGCAATGGTGGTGATGATAATCGAATTACGATAAGCGGCGGTTGTTGCGTGCAAGCGATGAAAGTATATGGTTCGATTTACGCGGTTCGATTTGATTGATTGACACCACGAAGTTTAACTATCATTAGACCCCACATGGCCTTTTTCCACGAAAGGTCGCTGATATGACTAAAACACCTTGTTTTAACCATATGAGCTTCCTCTCGTGAGGCGAGGTCATGCGTTCCAACTTAGCACAAATATCACAGATAACGGTAGGCGATAGCGATAGATTGATACACGGAAAATGATATAGACTCACGTGATAAGCGATAGGGGTTGCGAGATACACGAGGTAAGCGATTGCGATTAGTCGAGTTTCGTTTCGAATAAGCTTTACGTCACGTTGCGACGCATCACGGTTATCGAGGAGGGTAGAATAGGTCCTCATCTGACAACATTGTGAGCGTTAACGTGCTTGATGAGATCGATTGCTATAGACTTTCGACCCGTCTTGCGTCGATGCAATTGTCCTGCGAGGTAGACTCCCCAGAGTCCATCGATGAGGCGATTGCATTGCGTTTGCAGACTTACGACAAGTCTTGCGATGGTACGGTTTGTTACGCCTTGCGGTTGAGTGTAGTGTGTTGAAAGTAATCACAATAGTATAATAGGTCTAATAACGTTCAACTCCACGTGGCACTTTCTTCACGGAACTTCGGTAGTATGGTAAGGCATTCCTCGCCCGACCCCTACTACTTTCATCCCGTGTTTCGGTGTCTCCTTTTGTCAAACGCTATGGCACCTTTAGAATTCACTACGATCACCGTGCACTGAACCAAATAATCCCGTGTGCACCCGCGATTAATTGTTCCTTGCACGTTTATCGTACCTCGTTCTAGAAGTGTAGTGAGGGTAAAACACATTATTCCATGATATAGTATATAGTATGTGTGTGAATCTAGTCTAAGTGCGACGATTAAAGAGTGAGAGAGAAAATGGAGACGAGGGTTAACGTTACGCATAGAGACAATATCGAGTGAGAGAGTAGGTTCAAAACATAGAGATTAACGTCGAAAATCGTATCATTACAACTTTATCCTACACTTGCTAGATGTCGGATGCTGAAGACTTTTGCTGGAGCTGTTGTTGTTGTACTCAAGTTCACGGTTCGATGCGACAGTTGCGGGTGAAGTGACCGTAACGGTTGCAGTTATTGCAATAGCGACAGTCATCCCCAACTGGATGATGATAGGTACACGAGTAACACTGAGGATGAAATCCAGTGTAGGCTCGTTTTGGAAACATCGGAACTGCTTGAAGAGGTTCCGGTTGCAGCAGTTCGGTTGTTGATGAGCTCGGGCTTGAAGTCTTTCGCTTGTGGCTGGGTTTGTCGGTGTCCTGCGAAGAAGTGTCGTTGTTGGAGGATTCGTCTGAAGACTCGCTTGCGGAGTCTTTGGCTGATTTGTCGGAAGATCCGTCGGCAGATTTGTCAGAAGAATCGGCAGCAGATCCGTCCGAAGAATCATTAGCAGATCCGTCAGAAGAATCGTTAGCTGATTCATTAGAAGAATCGCCAACAGAGTTGTCAGAAGATTCGTCAGTAGGATCATCAGGAGATTCGTCAACATGTTCGCCTGACGGATTACTGGCGATTGCTTGATGAGCTAGCTTGACAGGATTCTTTGAGAATAATCCTTCCATGAGTCGTTTGTTGTTGATCTCTGCGGCTAAACGGTATGTTTCGTTGATGGTAGCGGGCCTTGCAGCTTCGACAAAATCACCCACACACTCAGGCAAGCCATGAATGTACTTCGTGATGGCCTTCCCCGGAGTGTTGACTTGACTTGGTCAGATTATGCTAAGCTGTTTGAACCTTGCGGTGTAGCCAGCATTGTCACCTTCGGTTTGCTTGATTCCCCAAAATTCGTTTTCTAGTTTCTGGATTTCATGAGGAGGACAGTATTCTTTCTTCATGAGTTCCTTCAGCTCATCCCAAGAGAGGGCGTAAGCTTCGGAGATCCCACGTTTGTTACGTTCGGCGGTCCACCAGTCGAGTGCTGGCGATTGAAATACTCCGGTGGCGCAAGTAGTGCGGAGACTATCGGGACACCCGCTTTGACGAAGGGTAACTTCGATAGAATCGAACCACTGGAGTAGTTGAGTCGCACCTCCTTCACCCGTGAACTCCATCGGGTCACAGGCTTTGAAGTGCTTGTAGAGAAAAGTAGATTGCGGCTCCTTTGTCTTAACGTCTTCCAAAGTTCGAGAGTTGATAAGAGAGTGAACTCGTGTGGCAATCTGAGGAATGACTTTGACCACTTCCCTGGTCACAAGTGAAGCAATCCTCTTTTCGCCCCTTCGTTTGGCTCGTCTCTTTGCTAACATTCTCGAAGTAGAGTTGTTGGAAGGCATCTAGACAGAAGGAGACTTGGAGTGAGATTCGATCATAATGATTTTCGAGTTTGCGTTGTGATTTGAGCGCGTTCAGACTTGATGCAATAGTATAATAGTAATGCGAATCACATAGGAGCCATATAGGAGACACGAAGTTCCTAAGTTCTCACACAATGATTTGTTTGTTTATACGTATATATATATATATATTTATATAGATGTAATTCGAATTCATGATATATATAGGTCGATTTTAGAATAAGCGAGGTCGCGTTGAAGTGAGAAAACGAGTGCGAATGCGATAGATTATGCATTAGTTTTGTTGCGAACATTCGGATTTCGTTTTAGATTGCGATGGCTGTGCGAATCGTGCGTTTATAAAGTAGGGAGTGAAAATCGTTACATCGAGAATTCGATAAAGCGTGAAGTTTCAAAACGTAAATAAGTTCCAATCATTGTAAAATTTGGCGGGTCGTATAATAGAGTGCCTTGGGTGTTTAGGCGTCGACTACCCAAGGTAACCCAACTATATTCAACAAGTTCGTGCTCGCGCGTTGACCTAGAAGACTCCATGCTTCCACTGGGATGCAGTTCATGGCATTCGTCTTCCTAGTCGTCGCGTGGCTCGAGTTATTGCAATAGTCGAGTCCTCGGTGAGAGCTTTTGAAAAGCAGTTTATAGAGAGTGGAACGACTTATTAAGGTACGGGTTTCACCCCTGTCTTAACAGTTTCGTTCCTAATTGTGGTTATGCCCCTCGAATAAATTCGTGAGTTCCACTAGATTTAGAAATGGAGACTTTTGTCGAGATGTGGATGTCACTCCTAACTTGATGAAAGGTTCTCGTGCTAGAAAAATGCGCTGAGTGAGCAATCCTATCGAGAGTTCTTGGTTTTCACACCTGATCTCGACTGGATCGCTCGGTTTCGTTATGCGAGTATTTTCGAAAACGTGTGTATTGTGTCGGCCTTAGGAAAGGCTAAGTAGCATTTTAGCCTTAGGAAAGGCTTCTTCGTGTGAAGTTGTAGTATGCGGCGTTCACACAAAGTTGTAGCTTTTAGCAATTTCGATCGATAGTATCAAGTAAGCCCAATACAAACCCCACTGGGTTCGTACGAGTCGGCCTGTTGGTACTTAGACTATAGACTAGGTCAATTTCTAAGACGTCGACCCGGACTAGGTCGAGTCTGACCTAATTCCCTATAGTTATGGCTCTGATACCAATCTGTCACACCCCAACCGATGGCGGAATCATCGGGGCATGGCACTAGGCGAATCAGATTGCTCAAGAGAATCCATAACAACTATATTGCGATAATATTTAATACATTCGTTATCCCATACTAACAAATAATACAATCACGTAAGTTATCACAGATTTATTATCCTCTCGAACAATGCAAATCCGACAACCTAGATTTTTAGTTGAGTTTCTAGACTTCCTAGCTTGATTTGATATAGTCTGCGATCTAACCTGCAACATACGTTAAAAGATTTGTCAATACAAAAGTATTGGCGAGTATACAGGTTTGATAAGTATAGCATAGTAGATTAAAAGTGCTGCGAATTTCCACACGCATAAACGTAATACACGACATATATACTCACAAAACTGATACTACCAACTAAGTCCTCGATGCTCGAATGTACGATGGCATAACTAGACCCCGTCGGGCGCAATAGTACTATACTAGTCTTGGTGGGACGTCGCGAGTATAAGCCCTAGCACATATGCAACTAGCATCACGTATATCTATGCATAACAGTTATTCGCAAGTGATAATTCGATTGATTGAATAGTTCGATTGATGAGTTCGATTTGTTAGAAACGTATGTTACACCCAAAATTCGATTAAAAAGGGGTCAAGTATACTCACAGTGCGTATTTAGCGGGATTACAACTTGATTGAGTCGGTTGCGAGTATGTCTATACTGATCCTTGAAGAAATAGAGTAAACGAAGTACGGTTAAGCAAGATCATCTTGAAAAGTTACACATTAGGTTGAATTGCCCTCATCCGTGCGGATCAGACATGTTATCCGTCCGGATGACAAGTCATCCGTCCGGATGACATGTTATCCGTGCGGACAACATGTGATCCGTGCGGATGATGTGTCATTCGTGCGGACAATGTGTCGTTCGTGCGGACAGTGAGTGATACGTACGGATAAGTGGTCATACGCGCGGATAGTGGTCATCCGTGCGGGTGACATTGTTGTTCGTGCGGATGAGCGTGCGTGCGTGTGACATGTCATCCGTGCGGGTGACATGTGCGTACGGGTGAGTGGTCCGTGCGGACTGGCATGATCCGTGCGGACTGGCATGATCCGTGCGGACTGACACGATCCGTGCGGGCTGCTGGTGCGTGCGGATGGCATCCCATCCGTGCGGACTTGTGTCATCCATGCGGACTGACCTGTTGCCCGTGCGGGTAGTCATGTCTGTTTCGCACTGTTTTCGAGTGTCCAACGGAAAGAAAACGTTCGTTTTCACTTAGAGTAGTGAAATTTCGTACTAACACTTGAAGTTCCGTCAATTCCGACTCATTCTAACGGCCGGGAATCACCCCGTTCCATCAGATCTGGCCGTTCATGGTGGTTCTTCATGGTTAACTCGAAATCGCACAGATTTAGGTGAGATTTGTCATGAAAACAGGTGGAAATCACCCGGATCTGAGTCGTTTATAGTGAAGTGAGACCCCAACTTGAAGTTCATAAGAACTCTTGGTGACATCACCTCAAAACGCCTCAAATCCGCAGATTTCACGGTTAGGATTAGAGTTTTGAAAGATAGAATGATGTAGAATTGAGTGTAGATTGTAGAAGTACAAGTTTTAGGTTGGAATCTTACCGGAATCGTGAGAAAATCGAGAGGAAAGGGTCTTGGCGCGCGTTTGGTTGAACAGGAGCTGTCACATCACTTGAATAGTGGTGTGGCAGGCTATTTATAGGCGAAAGAGGCGAGGAAAAAGGGATCAGGCCCGGATAGCCCATCCGTGCGGATGGCCCATCCGTGCGGATGACCCATGCGTGCGGATGGCCATCCGTGCGCATGTCCATCCGTCCGGATGGTCCATCCGTCCGGATAGCTATCCTGACGGGCCGGACTTCTTCGTTTTTGATTGATTTGATAGTTTTCGAAGCGTGTACGTCCATAACTAGTTTATATTATCAATATATTGTTATTATTATAATATTATATATATATTTATATATCACTAGGGTCGTATTTACGTATTCATAATCCAAAGTTTCGATACTTAACAATCGGTTTCCGTTCGAGTGTGCGATGAATAGCGACGTTTCACGGCCATCAAGGAGGGTAGTATAAGTCCTCTCTCGACGTCCTCGTGAACGTTATTGCGAGTTGTGCCACAAAGACTGACGGGGTACCGTTTACTCGCATTGTCATCATCGTCATGACGACTGGAGCTACAGCACTCACCCGAGGGTCCTTGTTAGCGTTAATTGTTTACGTTCGACACATCACGGCCACTGAGGAGGGTAGAATAGGTCCTCACTCAGTGCCTCCGTGAGTGTTAGTGTGATAATAGTGTAGTATAATGATACTGTAGCTTGAAAATATGCGATTATCTTTCGAATAGCTATATATACGGTATAGTTACATTATGATCCGAATCTCTGGTGCTAGGCGTAACGAGTATAACGAGTAGTAACAACGCACAAAAGTGCGGGTTGTTACATTTATGGTCAGTGAAAACAACACATTTTGTACCGTAAAGGTAGTGTCTCCGGATTTTGAGAGCAAAAAGTACTACACCTAACTCAAGATCATGAGTCGTGTAGTTCTTCTCGTGTACCTTCAGCTGTCTTGATGCGTAGGCTATGACTTTGTGTCTTTGCATAAGAACGCAGCCAAGGCCTAAGTTGGATGCATCACAATATATGACAAAATCGTCGTTGCCCTCAGGTAAAGATAAGATAGGTGTATTACAGAGTTTCTGTTTCAGGGTCTGAAAAGCTTCTTCCTGTTTGGGTCCCCACTCAAAAGGTTTATTCTTTTGAGTTAAAGCAGCGAGAGGAACTGTAATCTTGGAGAAGTTTGCAATAAAACGGTTGTAGTAACCCGCAAGATCAAGAAATGAACGAACCTCGGTAGGAGTAGTAGGTGTATCCCAATCCTTAATCGCACTGATTTTGGCGGGATCTACATGTATACCTTGTTCGTTAACAATATGTCCCAAAAATTGAACTTCCTTAAGCCAAAATTCGCACTTGGAGAACTTGGCAAAAAGTTGTTCTTTCTTTAGGAGATCCATTGTAAGATGAAGATGTTGTTCATGATCGGCTCGTGTCTTAGAATAGATCAAAATGTCATCAATGAAAACAATGATGAACTTGTCCAAATAAAGCTTACAAACCCTATTCATCAAGTCCATGAAAACAGCTGGAGCATTAGTTAAACCGAAAGGCATAACAGTAAACTTGTAATGACCATATCTTGTGCGAAATGCTGTCTTGGGAATATCTTCTTCGAGTACACGAAGTTGATGATACCCAAAACGTAGATCAATCTTTGAAAAGCAAGTAGCACCCTGTAACTGATCAAAGAGGTCATCAATGCGAGGTAGGGGATATCGATTCTTGATGGTGAGCTTGTTGAGCTCACGATAATCGATACACATACGGAAAGATCCATCTTTCTTTTTCATGAATAGAATGGGAGCGCCAAAGGTGAAAAGCTTGGGCGGATGAATCCTTTGTCAGAAAGTTCCTGAAGTTGTTTAGATAACTCTTGCATCTCAGACGGTGCAAGACGATAAGGTGATTTAGCAACAGGATTTGCACCAGGTACTAGATCAATACGGAACTCAACTTAGCGTGCTGGGGGTAAACCAGGTAATTCTTCAGGAAATACCTCAGGATAATCCCGAATAACAGGGATATCTTGAATAGTCTTACCTTTGCCTTTCTCCTCTTCGACATGTGCCAAGAAGGCCACATAATTCTTTCGTAGGTATTTTTGGGCTTGGGTACAAGACATGAGTTTAAGACTACTAACGGGTTTCTCTCCACGAACTTCTAAGATTTCACCAGTCGAAAGCGGCACACGAACAATTTTCTCAAAACAAACCACCTCTGCGTGGTATTTGGCTAACCAGTCCATTCCTACTATAACATCAAAAGTCACAAGTTGCATTGGCGTGAGGTCGATAGGAAAAAGATGGTTATTGAGGTTCAACTGGCAATTTCGAATAACAGAATCGAGTACAACGGGTCACCGCTAACTACCTCTACTGTCAAGGGCTTTCCTAGTTTTGTTCTAGTCATGGAAAGCAAAGGCTCAAAAGCTAAGGATAAAAAACTCTTATCGGCACCCGAATCAAATAAAACAGAAGCAGGTTGGTTGTTAACAAAGAACGTACCGTTCACCACCTCATTGTCTACACGTGCCTCGTTGGCATTTAAATTAAAAGCTCGACCATGAGCCTGTGCCTGATTCGCATTTGCCAACTTCGGGCAGTTGTTCCTGTAGTGGGTTAGATCCCCACAGTTATAGCAAGAACCAGGCGGATAGTGAGGTCATGCAGGCTGTTGAGGAGGGTTTTGTGAAGGGTTTTGAGCTGCCTGATTTTGGTTAGGAGCAAAGCGGCAGGTGTTGGCAAGATGACCCGATTTCCCACAATTAGTGAAAATGCGGCACTGTACATGTGGTTGATGGTGGTTGTTACATTTGTTGCACAGGGGTGCATTGCCAGCATACTGCCTCTTGGTAGCAGGCTGATTAGTAGCAGTCTGGTTTGTCTGTGTTGTAACAGCGAAATTCTTGGAAGCCTTACGCTTCCTAGATTTCTTTGATGACTCAGCTTTTTTATCCTTTTGTTTCTAGTTCTTGTCAGATTGTTTCTTATCCCCCTTTCTGTGGAGTTTACCCTTCTTGACTTGAGAGTCAGTTAGGGTAGCAGCGAGCTCGATGGCCTGTCGGACTGTAGTTGGGTTACTACCAGTGACAATATCCTGAACAGGATCTGGCAAACCGTCTATGTATTTCTCAATCGCCTTATCCAAAGGTGTGACCATCGTTGGGCAAAGCAAGCTTAACTCCTCATATCTGTCAGTGTAAGCATGGTGTTCACCACTGTCTTGCTTCAGATCATGGAACTCATTCTCTAGTGCCCTATGCTCGTGATGAGGGCAGAACTCTTTCATCATAAGAGCTCTAAGTTCCTCCCAAGTCTGACCCAAAGCAACATCAGCACCTCGATCTCTCATTTTCCACCATGAGAGAGCCCTCTTTTGGAATACGCTAGAAGCAAACTCGACCTTACGGTTGTTAGGACACTGAACATGGTGAAAAGTACTCTCAAGAATCTCAATCCACTGGAGGAGCCCAGTTGCTCCTTTAGAACCACTAAACTTGAGTGGTTTAGCCGAGTTAAACTGTTTAAAGTTGCACGGGGCAGGTGCATTATTGTTATGTTGGCTTGGTTGATTTGAGTAATGAGATTTGGTAGTACAGCAGCCATCTGCTGTGCTATAATAGTTGCCAGTTCGGCATCGGGTTGTTGTACGTTTCGTCGAGGAGGCATTCTAAAAGAGGAAACATGAGAGAAAACGAGTGAGATGATATGATGAAAATTGAGATGTCATAAATATCGATAAAATGTAAGTATGGTGGTCATTTGTTTGTTACATCAAAATAAATGGGTCAAAGTAATGTATCGCTGTAAATGGGTCATAATAATGTATCGCTGTCACACCCCGATTTCCACGTGTCACCGGTGGGCCCGGTGGGGAGTATCGTGACGTCATGGTTGGCAACGTAATAGTCAAACAACACAATATTTAATATGCACAGCGGAAGCAATTTAAAAGATATTATATCAACCGAATTTAATATTGTAATATCAAATGTCACAATATTCGGAAGTTTATCCACAGAAGGATCGAAAATAAAATGGAAACAATAGTTCAACAGACTTCAGGCATCTTAAGCTTGCGAGACTCTTTATTGATGCTAAGGAGACAATCCAGCCAATTACGTTTAGTACCTGCATTTAGTCTTTTTGGGAAAATACGTCAGTTTACACTGGTAAATACAATCAACTGACTCATTTTGGAAAATGATTGAAAATTGGTTTGGATGCACGTGGCATAAATGTTTTATAATTTGATTAAAATGCACAGAGGCAAAATTAACCTTTTATAACTTGGGAGAATTATTTAAATATATAATCTTGTGAACGAATTACATGTTTCTTGTGCGTTCAGTAGCCCGGATCTTGTCCGGGTTAAAGATCAATAGACACACCACAATATTCTTTTGTGCACTGACGGGTGTACGCCTACACCCCGCGCTTAAGTCGTGGACATTTCGTAAAATGATGCCAAGGATATCCGGGACATGGTCATTAACCCCCCAAAGGCTTTAAGTAACAAGACTGTTTAAACGAGCCGATCAAATTTATTCAATTACCCACTCAGCGGTGGAGGATTTGATGCCCGATCAAGCGGTATTCTATATACCGTAACCCAAGCCCGTATAGGGAAAATAAGTTAAAAGTATTTACCTGAGCAATGTATAAATCACAATAAGCAAATTGCAAGTAGCTTTTACTGGTCCTCCTAATCTGGAACGAAGGTTTATAATAACCTATTAGACCGGCTAGTTTCAAAGATACGGTCCGTACGCACGATTAAGCGAAGACCGGATAGAATGTGATTTAGACCCGACAAGTTCAGAGACTTACTTAATATGGGTATTTCATACACATTCTGGATTTTGAGATGAAACCGATAAGGTTTGACCCGTTTCGGCTAATTTATGTAACCTAGTTACATAAACCGAACCGTACGCGTAATAAGCGTGATGGGTATTCATGAGAGCCATCTACAGGTTTCCTAAGTTAATATGCTTCAAATATGTTGTGACATCAGTAAGTTGTCTTTCATTATGCCCGTAACGAGTTTAAACACAAACTATGCCCCGTAGGGGTAGTTTGGTCATTTAAAAGTTTATAAAAGAGTTTAAGTGTTTGTCTGAGTTACAGGTCTGATGTAATCA
This sequence comes from Helianthus tuberosus, assembly GCA_030545235.1. NCBI lineage: Eukaryota > Viridiplantae > Streptophyta > Magnoliopsida > Asterales > Asteraceae > Helianthus > Helianthus tuberosus. Next base: position 5,516,609 of record CM060432.1, read on the forward strand.
GAAAACATACTCAATTTAACAAGTTATAACAGTAGGGTAAAGTATATATGTGAAATTTATCAATTATAACCAAACTATGCACCGTAGGGGCATTTTGGTAATTTCACATAAGCCGAAAAGCTCAAAACTGAAGTCTGAGTTTATCAACCTTTGCTTACTGTTAAAATATTATAATTTGCTTCAAATATCAGTAGGTATCAACCCTTGTATGTTTAATATAGTTATAGCACATACTATGCGTTAAAAACGCTTAAAAAGGCGATTAGAAGCCTTTTCCGGGTTCGATACATAAAGCTGATATTTTTATTATTCCAGAAGGCTTAAAATAATTTATTTATCATATGTGATCAGTAGCAAAAGGTTGGAGTTGATTAGATATGTAAAACTCTTTTTATGGCCCGTAAGGGCAAAACCGACAATTATCGGAATAAGCCTACGACTATTAGTTATGCTCAGCCTAAAATTAATTAAAAATCTTTAAAAATACCAAAATAATATATTACATCATTAGGTAATAAGTTTGATATCAAAAAGTAGGCTTAACTAGGCTATACGCTAATTACGCCGTTTAATTAACATAAAGCTTTCATTTCACGCTAACGAGCATAACTCTTAGTCTACACCTCAAACTGATGTCAAACTTTGGATGCAAGTTTAAATATCAGTAATTAAAGTTTCTACTCTTTTATATTTCCAAAAATCACGTTTTAAGGTAATAAGGGCATAATGGTCAACATATGAGCAATTAACGGAATCATGCATTTTAAATTGGATAACTAATGATCCGAGGTGTATAATCACAGAGGGTTATACTAGCATGTAACCTGGTCCAAATAAAGCTCTAAGGCATTTCTAAAATATACATAACGGGTCAGAACTGAAAGTCAAAGTATAAGTCAAACTATGCGACTTTCGGTTTCGAACCGGGTCTAAACAGGAAATTGTCGGGTTGAACATGTTTAGACATGTTCTTATACTAATTACCAAGTTATAATAATGATCAAACAGGTTGTATGTGTTTCTATATAGCTAATCATGCATAAATTAGAATTTAAGTTTCCTGTTGACTTTTTAATTACAAGTTTGACCCGACTTTTGACCTAGTTAGAGTGGGAATCAGGGGGACCCTTTTGAGGGTTTATTACCCACATAATTACCAACTTATAACTACTTTTGATTCAACTAATCACTGGACCATTTGTGATTAATCTTAAAGTCAACCGTTAATTACGACGGTTTGACTTTTAAGCTAATACTAAGCTAAAACTTAATTAAGAAGGGATTAGCAAACTTACAAGAGTCCTATGCACGAAATATGATCACTTGAGCCTGCTTGGGAGCTCCAGAATTGATCAGGAAATGCAGATGAAGGTGTGATCAATTGGTTGCAACTCAAGACCCTTTTATAGTGAAATTTTCACCACAAAATGTTGACATGTAAGTCTACTAATGACCACAACTCTTCAACAAGTGTCCCTAAGTGTTAAAAATCAGTTTAGGCAACTCATGGAAGTGTTAAAGGGCAAAACTTGGCGTTTGAATAGGCTGAACAGGCCAAAAAAACGAGTTGCTGCATCTGGTGGTTTCTTGGGCACCGCAACAACCACAGTGTTGAGGTGCGCAAGGCTTGGCCAGCAATCAGCAACTTTCAAATGTTGGCAGCTTTGACCCCTGCACCTTTAAATGTCATTTCCGGCACATCCAAGGCCCGTTAAACCATTTTTAAGGCTCTACAATGATGCCTAAGTATGGGGAACATGAAACATGCTCAAAAATATGCCAGATGTCGGTTCGTTTGGTCGTACGGTCACGTTGTTCGGCTAATTACGATGAAACACGGACGGACGCGAAAAACAATCCAAACGACGCGACGAATGGAATTTATCAAGCCAAACACTAAAATAAAATATTTTAGTGCTTACATAAATTTTTGGGTGTCCGGGAATATCCAGAATGTAAGATATGCGCGTAAACGCAAACTTGTGCGCTTTTTGACACTTTTAGTCCCTGCATGACTTAAAAGTTTATTTTTGCGCACTAAACACCTCAAAGCCTATATCTAAGCCATGAGAAGGATAGTTAAGGTATGTATAACTCATGGTCATATTTCGGAAGGTCCGATAACATACGAATCGGTATACTTCAGCAGTTTGACGCTTTAGGTCCTTCTAACGCGCAAACTTGCGTAACTCATCATTTAATATCATTGAAGCCTCATATAATCTATATTAGGCATTCTTGAAAGTATTATTAAACATAATAATGCTTCGGGCTCGATAAAAGGTCATTCAGAGGTATAATTAAACATATTGACACTTCTAGTCCCTTATACTTGCAAAGTTGCGCATAACTTCTCTTTTAGGCATAAAAGCCTTGGATTGCCAATGATTGGAATTCCCGAGAGTATAATCAAATATCATGAGGCTCTCGGTTTGTTAAAAGGTCACTCAGAGGTAAGAATTTACATGTTGACGCTTTTAACCCTTTTCTGCGCAAACTTTCAATTATTTACATAAACGGCTACACTTGATTAACAAGTGGCTCATTTGTGAATAGAAAACCATAAAAGGTTAATTAGAAACTTATTTTTTTTGGTATGATAATACTTCCAGTTCTTTCATAATCAAAGTTTTCGATTTCTCGAAAAATTAGTCCCTTGAATTCAATGTTTGACTTCATTAGGGTTTATTACACGTGTCAATACTTCATTGGACGTGATTTTACGAGGTGTTACATCCTCACCCCCTTAAAAGAAATCTCGACCTCGAGATTTGCTAGAATAATGGAAGTATTTCCTGATGTAGCATGGACTTACTTCCATAGTATATTTGGGCCTCTAAGGGTATCCCAGTTGACCTATACAATAGGTACATACTCTCCTTCGGAGCTTCTTAACCTGTCGATTCTTAGTTTATACAGGTTTATTGTCTAATCATAAAGTTTCATTAGTATGCCTATCATTACGTGATAATGTTTTGCGGTTATTGGCGAAACACATCCTTTGGTTACTCGTGTGTAATGTATTGCGAGCTCCGCCAAGCTCCTTAAATAGGTTTTAGCTTATAAGCTACATGATCTTGATACATTCGATTTCCTTCGAATGATTCTATATATTCAGAGCTTAACTAGCCTGATAATTTAACAAATTTGGCACACAGAGGTGTCAGAGATGTCCGTACACTCAGGCTTTGGTTCATCTATCGATGTCGGTGTCAGATAAATGACACATTCTCTTTATAAATTGTAAGGATGTCCTAAGTAGAGATACTTATTAGGACATTTTATATTGGATATCTTCTTTGAATACTACTAGTCGACTCTAGTACAATATGATAATTGGGATATCTCAGGGGTTCCATGCATTAAACCTCCATACTGATCAGGCATGGAAGCAATCTATGGGACACACTAGGATACGCCAATCCTCATATGGCACTTTTATCAAACATAATTTGGCATTCGTAGGCGATAGAAAAACAATGAGAAAAATAATTAAAATAACATATGTTGTCGTACTCTATGCGAAGAAAGAGTACTTTTAGATTTTTCGGAAGGATTTCTTGCCGATACGAGAAGAATAGGTTACTATGGTTTCCTTGGTAAGTTATACCTTGTGGATAATATAAAAGTTTGCTAAGCTTATGGTTTATGAAGATTTATTATTGCCTGTATTAAATCAGGACACTTAGCAGAAAATTATCATTGGTAAATGATAATGAACGTACTTGATGACATCATGAACTGCCTCTTGGCGTTCATCAGGTGAGTTCAGGCATTTCTTCCTTTAGCCTTTCCAGGCTTAGTTGCACCTTCTTTGGCAGCTTTATGGTATCTATTTCTGATGCGGCCTTATTCA